>CM041805.1:38342305-38442304 GCA_023376895.1 Aspiorhynchus laticeps | reverse complement strand
AAAAAATAAGAAACCATGGCAGGTATCAATATAAAAGTAGGGCTGTGTGCCAGGAATAGCCATTTAGTTTCATATCAGAAATTAATGGAACAATAAAAATCCTCTAAAATTTTTTCACTTTTATTAGTTTGCTCAAGCATGTTACCAAACAGTGTGCACTTTCAACATTTTTTCAATGAATTTATTTTCAGTGGACTTTCAGCATGCTTATGATTTGCTTGAGAAAACAGATTTTTTTTTATTTAGTCAAGTTTAGTTTAGCATCAAATACAATGTGATTTTCGGTAATTAAGTAACAGCCAGCAACAGCACATTTTTCTACTTATGAGAGCAATTATCTTGTGCATGAAATCACATACATGAGAACGCAGAACAATAATGAGGATTCTTAGCAATGCGTAGGTGCCAAAGCTGTTCTCATAAATGCTTTGGGTATGGGTATGCAAAGCATTCGCAGCTTATATGGACTGCACAGCCCTGCCACGAACACTGATGTGTTTCACACCTGGGGCAAAAATATACTTTCCTCCTAATAAAACCTATCAAGGTGGAATGTTGTGAAGCAACTAGAAGAACGTGAGGAGACTTTTTTTTAAATAAAACTAATAATAAACTAATAATAGTTTCTCACTTTCAATAATGCGGTAGTAACCTAATATGTTTCCAATTAAAATTAATCAACCAATAGAAAAGGTCGTAGTGCCAAACACTCGTCCAAAATCCAGTAGGCCAATAAATACAAAAGATATAAAGACGAAGGAGATACGCACTCATCCAAATTTAGCCCAAAAGGCTTATATCATTTATTACTCAGAGGTCACAAAATTGTGCAAAAAAGTGCAAAACGTTTTCGGGTATTAACCCTTCCTCAGCGCCATGTGCTACCAAGCAAACACCTGCACTCATTAAAACATGTAATACACTTAATATCACGAAGATACAAAAAAATACACATATATATCTCAAAACATATATCCAAATACAACAAATACATTTACAAGTCATCCAAAAATAATCCATATACAACCATATCAAAAAGTATACTTAGACATATATACCAATAAAAATCTCATGACTCCAAACAAAAGTTCTTAGCATCAGTTTTTATATACCATAAGTAAACATCATGCCCAAGTACTCTTTAGCGTCCCCCATATATCCTTAAATTATTATAAAAAAACAATTCAAAGACAAATCTTCATTCATACCAAGAGGGTGTTGATTTTTAAGATCAAAAATCCACCTACATTCCTTCTGCAAGAGTCTACGTTCTAAATTCCCTCCTCTTCGAGTCTGTCAACTTTCAATAACAACAAAATTTAGATCTAAAACTGAATGAGACATCTCAACAAAATGATGAGCCTTTCCTTCTTATAGCACTCATATGCTCAATGATCTGAGTCCTAATTTGTCTATTTGTCTTACCCACATATTGTTTTATACACGGACAAGATAACAGATAAATCACATTAGTGGAAGCACATGTGACCAGTTGGTTAATTTTATATGTGCGATCAGTTATACAACTCCGAAACTCAAAGCATCTTTTGCGTACATTTTTACATGGCACGCATTTAAGACAAGAATAAAAACCAACATCCTTACTTACGTGCCCATCAATACCATCCCTGACATACAGTCATGGCCAAAAATATCGGCACCCTTGGTAAATATGATCAAAGAAGGCTGTGAAAATTAATCTGCATTGTTAATCCTTTTGATCTTTTATTTTAAAAAATCACAAAAATCTAACCTTTCATTGGAGAATAAGAATTTAAAATGGGAGGAAATATCATTATGAAATAAATGTTTTTCTCTAATACACATTGGACAAAGTTAACGGCACCCTTTTATTCAATACTTTTTGAAACCTCCATTTGCCAGTCTAACAGCTCTAAATGTTCTCATATAATGCCTGATGAGGTTAGAGAACACCTGACAAGAGATCAGAGACCATTCCTTCATCCAGAATCTCTCCAGATCCTTCAGATTCACAGCTTCTTCTCTTCAGTTCAACTCACTCATTTTCTACAGAGTTCAGGTCAGAGGACTGGAATGGCCAACAGAAGCTTGGTTTTGTGCTCAGTGACCCATTTTTGTGTTGTTTTTGAGGTTTGTGTTTCGATTACTGTACGGTTGGAAGATCCAAACATGACCCATTATAAGATTTCTAAGAGAGTCAGTCACTTATTGATTTTTTTATCTGTTGGTATTTGATAGAAACAGCAACGTGATCATGTCAATAACAAAGTCTGATGGTGGAAAATTTGGATGAGTGCGGATCTCCTTCGTCTTCAATTAAAATTAAACATGCTTCATAAAAACACTTATATTAGCCAAAATCAAAACATATAATAAATTACTGTTTAGTAAAATTACTTAAACACAAGTAGCTAAATTAAACAAAAATATCACATATTAATGCCGTTTTGTCAAACAAATATGAATTTAGTAAACCTTGCTCTATAACTCTCAGAATGAATTCCAATAATTTTTTCAAATTGAGTAAAAATAAAATTAGAACATATAATACTGCTAATATGGCAATTGATGCATTTGATTACAAATAAAATAAATGTATTTACTCTCTTTGTTGTGCTAATGCTGACAACAAAGAGATCAAATAAAATCAGCAGATAAATCCAGAAAATATTTTAAGCAATTGCTTTATTTATTCATACTGCAATGCATTCAGCATACTTGTGGCTGAAAATAAGTATACTCAAATGTTTGGTAAATGAGACATGTTAGTTTTAAATTAAGTAGCTTTACACTGTTCTGTAATTGCAGTTTATTCAGCTTAGTCCAATATAAAAAAGTGACCACAATACATATTCTTTTTTAAATAACTTTTAATAGCCAATGTAACTGAAATTACATGTAAACGAGGATGTGAATTACAGTGATTAGTTGACTTTATTTTAAAAAGTGTGGAAACCCCTTTCCAAAAAAAAAAGGAAACAATCTTCATGGTAATTTGAATTAATGAATGTACGTGAACATCTAGATGTAATAAAAGTTGCCTATTTACATATTTCACATTTTAACATTTTACTCTATTTCACATTTCAGTCTGACAGTAGGTTCAGAAAAGTCCAACTAGTAAAATATGTACATGTTTATGTACAAATATCATGTGCTTATATTGCTTATGTACAGAAATGTTAACTAATAAGGAAGAATTAAGTAACAGCATTACCATCTTCATTATTTACAAACCAGTTTGACTTATTTTTTTCATAAATGAAAAATTAATACACTTGTGAAAAAATTGTCTCTGAGAATTAACAGAGGTTGAGCTGTAGTCAGTTTTTTTTAGTGTTTTGATTAGTGTTATGTGTGCACTTGACGCATTACTTTTTATTTTAGTTTTTCTATGGGTGTTGTAAAAGTGTTTAGAAAACACATTTGTTGTAACAAAGAAAGCAAAGGTAAAATGAGATTAAGTGATGTTGGCTTTGTATCAGGGGCATAGCCATCATTTCAGAAGTGAGGGGGACAGAAATGTAATAAATAAATAAATATATAATAATAATAATAATAACAACTTTTCTGTAATATATATAACCTACCAGTCAAAAGTTTTTGAACAGTAAGATTTTTAATGTTTTTTAAATAAGTCTCTTCTGCTCACCAAGCCTGCATTTATTTGATCCAAAATACAGTTTTACTATGTAAAACAACTGCTTTCTATTTGAACATATTTTAAAATGTAATTGATTGCTGTGATCAGAGCTGAATTTTCAGCATCATTACTCCAGTCTGGTGTCACATGATCCTTCAGAAATAATTCTGATATACTGATTTGCTGCTCAAGAAACCTTTTATTAATTATTATTATTAATATTTAAAACAGTTGAGTACATTTTTTTTCAGGATTCTTTGATGAATAGAAAGATCAAAAGATCAGCATTTATCTAAAATAAAAAGCTTTTGTAACATTATGCACTATACCATTCAAAAGCTTAGAGTCAGTATAATTTTTATTTTATTTTATTGGAAAATAAATTAATACTTTTATTTAGCAAGGATGGTTTAAATTGATCAAAATTGATGATAAAGACATTTATAATGTTACAAAAGATTTCTATTTCAGATAAATGCTGTTCTTCTGAACTTTCTATTAATCAGAGTATGAAAAAAACCTGAAAGAAAGCTGAAAAAATCCAATCAGCTGTTTTCAACATCATAATAATAATAAATGTTTTTTTGAGCAGCAAATCAGAATGATTTCTGAAGGATCGTGTGACTGGAGTAATGATGCTAAAAATTTAGCTTTGAAATCACAAATTACATTTTAAAATATATTCAAATAGAAAACAGTTATTTTAAATAGTAAAAATATTTCAAAATTGTACTGTTTTGCTGTAGGCCTACTTTGGATCAAATAAATGCAGGCTTTCTGAGCAGAAGACACTTCTTTAAAAAACATTAAAAATCTTAGTGTTCAAAAACTTTTGACTGGTAGTGTATAGGCAACTTTAATTTTTCTCTTATTTCTATCTTTTAATTGGCTTAGAAATCAGATACACTGCTGGACAATAACCAATAATAATGTTTTGTTTATATACTATAAACACTTTTTTATCACATGAGGCAGAACAGTTTCTATACTGTAATGAATGCTATGTCATTTAGCACTGCATTGTTCATATACTTTATTTATCACCTGGAGATGACTTGAAAAACACAAATAAACCATATATTGTCGCAATCGTACTGTATGTTTAATGTCTTCATGTTTCCAAACGTTTCTGTTTTTCTGTAAAAACAACTGTTTTCATACAGCAATAGCTGGAGCATTTGTCCATATTAGGAATTTCCTGGTACAACTTTCTGCTCGACAGCACCCTCCGGCTTCGAGTATGAATGAAACAATGAGTGTTTAGTGCTCCGTGATGTTCATCTCACCTTATTCTGGGTCCGAATAAAACGTCATGCACAGACTATCCTGTCTCTTTGAATTTAAATCTATATTTATTCACACCGGCTCTTGAAAACCTCTATGCAAACACACTTGCCCGAAAAAGTGCAGGGGACGGATTTACGTGATATTAAAAGTTGGGGGGGGGGGGGGGGTTGACGGGGACATCCCCCGCATCCCTCGCCCTGGTATGGATGATGATATAATTGGCTTACATTTAAGTGGCTTGTATAGAATCCCAAATCTGACAAAATTAGAAATAAATAAATAATTAAATATACAAAGAAATGTAAAAAATAAATAAATAAATATACCAAGAAAACTTAAAAACTAATTATTTATACTTGTATTTCCTTATTTATGTATATTTTTATTTATTTTTTATTCTATTTATTTATACTTTTTTTTTTCCACATTTATGTATTTATTCATGTATTTATTTCTATATTTATTTATTTCCACATTTATTTAGTCAATATCTAACAGATTTTTTAATAAGATGTAGTGTCCCATTCATTGGTAACCATATAAACAAGATATTCATCTTGCTGACTATGTTCAAATTTTGGTCAAATATGCTATTTTTACTATGTACAATTTGCAACAAATGGTTATTTATATACGTAAATAAACATGACTAACAATAAGAGAAAGGGATGCAGATGTTGTGGGGGGAAACAAATAAAACTTTACAGTACAGTCTACAGCTATGTTTTTCTCTTCCACCATGTTTAACCCTTAAATGCATACCTCGGGTCTTTAGCGACCCGGGACATCATTCACCAACCTCTCCCTCCTTCATTTTTTAAAGTTAGACATCAGCTTTCTTAGTATTCCTCAATCTATTCATTATAAACAATATAACAAGAAAAAAAAGAATAAAATATAAAATAATGCCTGTTTTCTGATAATTTTTTGTAAAAAGTGTATAGGGTCGCTAGAGACCCGAGGCATGTAAATGTGTAAGTATATTTTTTTCCTGCGCAACTATATTTACATATCTTACAACTCAATATGTGCAATGCATCTTTATTCCTCGAGGTGGCACTGTTTGATACACAATGATGTTGTGATGTTTCACTCATAATTACCACAGGCATAAAACAAAAGAATATCATCAGCAAACATTGAACTGGTTTGAATGGCTTTACTGCAGAGCAATTACTGTACCCAATGAAATATAAATGTCACTGTCATTTGATGGTGGATGTGGTGAATAAGCTGCCAGTGATCAAAATATTGATTTTGCAGTCATTGAAAATGATCGTTTTGAGAATATAGTTGAGATCGCGAATATGAGCCAGATGCTGAATGTAAGTGAGCTCTGACGATGACAGCGATGGTAAAATCATCTGCTCAAATTTAACCCTTCCAAGTTTCGATAGGTAACAAAATATACTTTTTTTATTATTCTGTAATTGTTCTTAAAATATCAAGTTTATCGTTCTTAAATATCAAGAGTTTTTTGCTATTGAAGCAGTTAGAGATCCGTCCGTGCTGGATATATAGTTCCGGGTCGCTAAAGACTCTACTATGCAATAACGATTGGCGAAACATTCATGCATTTAAGGGTTAAAGTTTATGGCTCAACCAACTCGGAAATCAAAATTATATCTGAGCTTCCTAGTTGTTAATGTGACTTGAGAGGCCATTTCTGTCCAAATTCTGACTAGGAAACTTGTATTTATGGTCATTCTGATAGCATGTGAAGGTAGCATTAAAAATATTCTTAAGAAAAAATTCTGAATTACTGTTTAGACACACAGAGATATCAGGAATTAGCCTATGAAACTCAACAATGGCGACAATCAACAAAACGCCTCGTGCTGCATTCCAGTATACTGTAGGGTGCAACCAAAGTGCAACACTGCTAGCCAATATGTACAACAAAGGAGATTTTTTAGGAGTCTTTATTAACAATAAACAAAACACACAGGAACTAAACAAAACACAGGTAATAATAGGGAGCAACTATAAAAATAAATAAGCTCATGATCAGAAACTAAGAAAGACTAAACAGAGAGGAGAAACAGGGACAAATGGAAACAAAGCAGAGTATCAAAATAAAAGTCAACAGAAATTAACATAAACCTGACACATAGTACAAAATCCATCTATGGCTCCCAGCATGAATACATTCTGCATGCATTGTCTTAGCATTTTCTTGTGTTTTTACTATTTGCTTTTATTTTTGCCATTGTTTTATGTCATTCATTGTCAAATTATCTGTGGATTCTGTTCTTTTTCTCTGCCTCGTAAATCCAGTCTTCTTTTAAAGTCTGTGAAAGTAACGTTGTCCTCATTTTGCATTATGTGGATGGCAAGCAGCTTGAAAGAATCATAGCAATGGTCAGCCCGTCACTCATGGTTTCTTCTGCATCTCTCAGGGCTGAGGTTCTCTGCTCTTATTAAGTAATCAGTAACACTCTCGTTGTCAGTCATGTGTATCTGGGTTAACGACGTGTACGCATTTATTATCCGTGGCTTACTTTTCCCTGAATAATGCTCTTTCAGTATTCTCAGGGCTTTCCTACCATCATCAGCAACTTCATGTCTTATCAGTGATAGGCTTTTATCATCTATCAGTCTTATTATTTCAGCATAGCAATCAGCATTCTTCCGTCTGTCTTTGGCTAGCTGTTCAGCGTCAGCATCTGTGGGCTCATGCAAAATAGTCTCTTTTAGCTTTAAGGTATGTAAATAACCTAGGAATCTTACATTTACATTTAGTCATTTAGCAGACGCTTTTATCCAAAGTGACATTGCTCTGTGTATTCACCACTTCTGAATGCTCTTTTTAGTCAGCATGAACTTGAACAAAAACATCCGCATCAGCTTACAACGTAAACACGTAAACACGTAACAACATAACGTCATCACTCCCATACCGTAATACCTTCAAATAAAACAATAGGTAATTTGGCTGCTACCGTAATGCAATGTGTAAGAGTGCAATACTTTAACAGATAAACTATGATCATTAGTTCCATTGAACCCTATTGGTAATGACGGAACTTACCATAAGTTCCCATAGTTGCTTTTGGGAAACACACCCATGTTTATCTGAATATTTTGTCACCATTGTTGAGATTCATACACTGATTCTTGATGTCTCTGTGTATCTGATCTTCCCTAGTGAAAAATAAATATACTTAATTGTATTTAAAATATATTTATTTCATGATAAGTATACTAAAAATAGATTGACATGTCTATACTAACTGAAAATACATTCTAAATGTAGTTATTTCATGTTTTCATCTAGCACAAACAGTGCACTACAAATTAATTTGTAAAATACTATACTTTTTACAAATGCATTTGGGGAATACAGGTGCATCACAATAAATTAGAATGTCGTGGAAAAGTGAATTTTTTCTTGTAAGTTATTTCAAAAAGTGAAACTTTCATATATTTTAGATTCATTGCATGTAAAGTAAAACATTTAAAAAGTTTTTTTTGTTTTAATTTTGATGATTAGAGCTTACAGCTCATGAAAGTCAAAAATCAGTATCTCAAAATATTAGAATATTTACATTTGAGTTTCAATTAATGACCATCCCTATGGTATAAACTCTGGTTATCTATTGTTCTTTGAAACCACAATAATGGAGAAGACTGCTGACTTGGCAATGATCCAGAAGACGAACATTGACACCCTCCACAAAGAGGGTAAGTCACAGAGGGTCATTACTGAAAGGTGTGGCTGTTTACAGAGTGCTGTATCAAAGCATATTAAATGCAAAGTTGACTGGAAGGAAGAATTTGTGTAGGAAAAGGTGCACAAGCAACAGGGATGACTGCAAGCTTGAGAATACTGTCAAACAAAGCTGGTTCAAACACTTGTGAGAGCTTCACAAGGAGTGAACTGAAGCTGGAGTCAGTGCATCAAGAGTCACCACGCTCAGACGTCTTCAGAAAAAGGGCTACCAAGCCACTTCTGAACCAGAGACAACATCAGAAGTGTCTTACCTGGGCTGTGGAGAAAAAGAACTCAGTGGTCCAAAGTCCTCTTTTCAGATGAAAGTAAATTTTGCATTTCATTTGGAAATCAAGGTCCCAGAGTCTGGAGGAAGAGTGGAGAGGCACAGAATCAATGTTGCTTGAAGTCCAGTGTGAAGTTTCCACAGTCAGTGATGATTTGGGCTGCCATGTCATCTGCTGGTGTTGGTCCACTGTGTTTTCTGAAGTCCACAGTCAACGCAGCCATCTACCAGGAAATTTTAGAGCACTTCATGCTTCCTTCTGCTGACAAGCTTTATGGAGATGCTGATTTCATTTTCCAGCAGGACTTGGCACCTGCCCACACTGCCAAATGTACCAAAAGCTGGTTCAATGACCATGGTGTTACTGTGCTTGATTGGCCAGCAAACTCACCTGACCTGAACCCCATAGAGAATCTATGGGGTATTGTCAAGAGGAAGATGAGAGACACCAGACCCAACAATGCAGATGAGCTGAAGGCCACTGTCAAAGAAATCTGGGCTTCCATACCACCTCAGCAGTGCCACAAACTGATCACCTCCATGCCACGCTGAATTGAGGCAGTAATTAAAGCAAAAGGAGCCCCTACCAAGTATAGAGTACACCGCACTGTCCTTTCTCTGACAAACGCCTCGATTTATTTCCTGGTTTTATGAAGCTCCTCCTTCAGAAATACGCGATGGGCTGAGATTGGTTAGCTGGCTCAGTGTGTTGTGATTCGCTAAACTGCCAGTATGCGTCTGAATGTCCCGCCCCTCACCTCAGTGGCATGTGCTCCGGTTGAATTGTAAACAGTAAACTATAATGCTTATCAATTTGAGCACGATTGAGACCCAGAGGATATTAGTGAAGAGGATCATACAGAACCTGTTCAAGCACGGCTCTTAATGGTATGTTTGGTTGTTGTTGTCTCATACTTTTAAATACGCTGCTATTTGTAAGTGCTACTGCTTCTGTTAGCTTTTAATATACGGGTTTATCCTGATTAAAGCTTCAATACAGCACAGCAACCGCATGCGTGTCCATTTATAATGCTTCTTATTGCTGTGTGAAAATAAGTGTATAATTGGAACAGTTTGTTGGAGCTGATCTGACGATCTGAATGAGAGAGAGAGAGAGATGGAGATGCAGAGCGTGTGCAGAGCAGGGGGATGCGAGGAACAGTATTAAGAACCGCTGCTTTAGAACACATGATTTTGAAACTTGTGAATCCATTAGAAGACAGAATCGTGATTCATATGAATAGATTTTTACGTGCACCCCTAGTTGTCTCTTCCTCTTCTCTAAAGCAGTGCAGCATGGCCTCGCCCCCTTTGATGCGTGTTCCCGGGGGCGGGGTTTATTTGGGTCTGTGACGTATCAGACCCGGGAAGTAACCTGTTGTAGTCCCTTACCTGTCGTTTTTGTAGGCATTAAACTGCCAGAATTTTAAAAGACGATATCTCCGTTTGCATTGAACTTTAATTTACATTTACAATTATGCATTTAGCAGACTCTTTTATCCAAAGCGACTTACATTGCATTCAAGTTACAGTTTTACATTTTATCAAGTTCAAAAAAAACAAATCTCAAGTTCAAGTCAAGTCAAGTTGAGCTTTATTGTCATTCCGCTACATGTGGGGACATATAGTGGAACGAAATGTCGTGCCTCACAGGACCACGGTGCTACATAAATACAGACATACAACAATGAAGTAAAACACTATAAACCTATACACAAACTAACCTACTGACAGATTTGACTAGGTATACTATATATAAATATTTACCCTATACAACTAAAGATAAAGATAGAAAATACAAACTATACAAACTGTTTAACCTAAATGTTTACCCTGTACAACTAAAGATAAAGATAAAAAATACAAACTATACAAACTATGCGAATGCTTCACATAAATACTGTACATGTGCAGAGAGAAACATTGTGAGTCAGCAGCTGGCTGGGGAACAGTATAAGATGATTTGTAGTAGTGCATGAGCATGTAAACACATATATTGCTGAGTCTTTTGTGGGATTGTGTACACATAGCAGTGTTAGGAAAAGTGTCTAGTGCATATAGGAGAGTGTGTTACTACAGGTGGTTTGTACAGGCCCACTCACCTGTGTGTAGCACACTTGGATTGCACAAAAAAGTTCACAGTTTATTCTTTGGTGTGGTGGGGGGGGGGTCCATGTTTCAGGAGGTAGGGGGTTTGCATGGGGTTTCAGAGGGGGGCGGGGTGATCTGAGTTCAGGGCTCTCACAGCCTGGGGGAAAAAGCTGTTGAGCAGTCTGGCAGAGCGGGCTTTGATGCTCCGGTACCGTCTTCCTGATGGTAGGAGCTGGAAGAGACTGTGGGAGGGGTGGGTGGGGTCCTTCACGATGCTGTTGGTTTTGCTGGAGCATCGTGCAAGGAAAATGTCCAGGATGGATGGGAGAGGGGCACCGATGATCTTTGCAGCCGTGTTCACTGTCCGCTGGAGGGTCTTGCGGTCAGCAGCACTGCAGTTCCCGTACCAGACAGTGATGCAGCTGGTCAGCACACGCTCAATGGTGCCCCTGTAGAATGTGGTGAGGATGGGTGGTGGGAGACTTGCTCTTTTCAGCCGGCGGAGAAAGTGTAGGCGCTGTTGTGCCTTCTTGGAGAGTGACATGGTGTTGGTGGTCCAGGTGAGATCTTCTGTGATGTGCACCCCCAGGAATTTAGTGCTGCTGACTCTCTCCACAGTCGAGCTGTCGATGGTCAGTGGTCAACGGAGTTTCTCCTGAAGTCCATCACAACCTCCTTTGTCTTCTCCACATTGAGGGACAGATTGTTAGTGCCACACCATTCCGCCAGCTGTGCCACTTCCTCTCTGTAGTGCGTTTCATCGTTGTTGCTGATGAGACCTACCACTGTTGTGTCATCAGCAAACTTGATGATGTGGTTGGAGCTGAACTTGGCAGTGCAGTCGTGGGTCAGCAGCGTGAAGAGCAGCGGGCTGAGCACACAGCCTTGTGGGGCACCTGTGCTCAGTGTGGTAGTGCTTGAGGTGTTGTGGCCGACACGGACTGACTGAGGTCTTCCGGTTAGAAAGTCCAGGATCCAATTGCAAAGGGAATTGTTAAGGCCCAGCAGGTTTAGTTTATTTATGAGCTGTTGTGGGATAATTGTGTTGAATGCTGAGCTGAAGTCGATGAACAGCATTCTGACGTAGGAGTCTTTATTTTCTAGGTGGGTAAGAGCCAGGTGGAGGGTGGAGGAGATTGCATCGTCCGTAGAGCGGTTTGGACGGTATGCAAACTGCAGCGGGTCAAGTGTGTTGGGTCAAGTGTGTTGGCACACTAACTTATCAGCTCTTGCTTTCCCTGGGAATCGAACCCATGATCTTGGCGCCGCTAACGCCATGCTCTACCATTTGAGCTACAGGAAAGCACCTTTCAGCGCCGCAACTCTGCAGATATTGTTTATGCTCAAACAGCAACATTACACACTAACTAACGTTAAAAAAGTGAATAGTTTTGAATAGTTCCACTTTAGCACAAACAAGTATATTTATTACAACTTTAGTTGAACTTCAGCACTGCTTTTGCACAACTAAAATGCATTTAGTACAAAATTAGTTGTTCCAATTTAGCAGACTTTAAGTATACCAATTTATAGTGTGCCACAAATATATTTTGTTATACTAAAGTACATACGAATAAATTGTACTTAAGTATACTATTTTTTCACTAGGGTTGTCAAAGGATTTTCTGTATAATGGCTTTACAAAATCTTTCATAATATCACAGCACTGCAGTGTGAAATAATTAGCTAACACTAAATAATTAGAAGTCAGATTCTGGATGAATCAAGCTCATATCTGATGACTGCATCATCACAGAAATGCAGAGTTTTTCCTGCATTTTTGCTACAACAACGCAGAGTTAATGCAGCAACCCTGCAACCTTTTTTTTTTACAGTGTATACAAAAAAATGTCCAAAATATATATTTTGAAACATATTTTAGCAAATACATTTTTGCGCATTTTAGTATATTTTGAAATATATTTTAAAAAAATTATATATATATATATATATATATATATATATATATATATATATATATATTGCTGGATTGTACTAAATTTAATAGGATTTTCAATGAAATTCTTATTAGGCAGTGCTTCTCAAACGTTTTTAGCCAAAGTAGCCTACCTTACAAATGAGGGAACCTAATTACTACCTAATAACCAAGTCTTTTTGAGCACATGCTTAATGTCATTAACCAGCACAACATACAGCAGGTTTTTCCTGTTTATTTGTAGTTTATTTCCTATTTGTGTAAAAGCCCTCTCAGAACAGCATCTAAAAAAAACGCATCAACCACAATAGTAGCCTAGCATTTAGTAGTTTTGTAACCCAAACAAACTTACTTTTTAGTTGTTCCTGAGTGAAAATATTATCTTTTAAAAGTTGGGAACCAGATGATAAATAACCAGTTAAAGGGGTCCTATTATGCTTTTTCACTTTTTCAACTTTAGTTGGTGTGTAATGTTGTAGTCTGAGCATAAAAAGTCAAGTCAAGTCAAGTTACCATTATTTATATAGCACATTTTACAATGCAGATTGTGTCAAAGCAGCTTTACAGTATTAAACAGGGAAACAGTAGTATGCCCTTCTCCTTTGGCCAGATGAAACCAGCAACAAAGTCAGATGTGCAGAGGACTCATCTAGTTCCCATGGTCTTTTCCCGATGGCCGTCTGGGTGATGAGGTCTTCGAAGGGGTCACTTGCGTTTCACTTGCAAAAGTCCTTTGCACAATCTAACTCTGCTGCAGCCTAGATTTAAACTGCTGATTTTGTCTGGCCAGAGGAAAATGACACTATTTCGACACAATATATCCCCGTCTAAATACTGTAAAGCTGATGTAAAGCCACCCAGCTTTATATCAAGCTGATGTAAAGCTGCTTTGACACAATTTGCATTGTTAAAAGCGCTATACGAATAATAGTGACTTGACTTGACTTGCAGTCTTTTTTATTTTATTTTATTTATTTATGTTTTTATTTTAATCTCTCAACATTTTTCAACAGTAGCCAGGTGGTGAAGACAAGAAGAAACTAAATATGCTCAATATGGCCGCTCAATCGCAGGAAGCCCCGCCTTCTGAATGAAAGAGCCAATCGCTAATCAGTAAAGTCACTGCAGCGAAGAGTGCAAGTGACATTGTAATTTAGTTTCTTTTCTCTTGTCTTCTTTTTCTTGACTGGCAGAGGCAGCTGCCAAACAAAAACTGTAAAATTAAGGTAAAATATCCAGATTTGTCTTAAACGTTCCAGAAAAAACACTGTTACTCTACAGATATTTCCTGGATTATTATTGTGAAACATTATGTGTAAATTATAAATCTTTTACGGTTAAACATTAGCTAGCAACAGTGCGTGTGAGCTAATGTAACTATTACTGCATCAGCAACTACACAGTTATTGCCTTTAAATAAAGCAACATGCAGCATAATATCGCTGTTTCTTGGTCTTCTCCTGGACTGAAGCACAGACTCTACTCTTCAGCTCAATGAGGAATTTTGGCCCACTCTTCTTTGCAGAATTGTTTTAATTCAGCCACATTGGAGGGTTTTCGAGCATGAATGGATTGTTTAAAGTCATGCCACAGCATCTCAATCGGATTTAAGCCTGGACTTTGGCTTGGCCACTTCAAAACCTTAATTTAGTTTTTCCTGAGTTATTCAGAGGTGGACTTGCTGGTGTGTTTGGGATCATTGTCCTGCTGCATAACCCAAGTGTGCTTGAGCTTGAGGTCACGAACTGATGGCCGGGACATTCTCCTTCAGGATTTTCTGATAGAGTGCAGAATTCATGGTTCCATCAATTATGGCAAGTTGTCCAGGTCCTGAAGCTGCAAAGCAGCCCCGGACCATCACACTACCACCACCATATTTGCCTGTTCGTATGATGTTCTTTTTATGAAATGCTGTGTTGGTTTTACGCCAGATGTAACGGGACACACACCTTCCAAAAAGTTAAACTTTTGTCTCATCAGTCCACAGAATATTTGCCCAAAAGTCTTGGGGATAATCAAGATGTTTTTTGACAAATGTGAGACGAGCTTTTGTGTTCTTTTTGGTCAGCAGTGGCTTTTGCCTTGGAACTCTCCCATGGATGCCGTTTTTACCCAGTCTCTTTCTTATTGTTGAATCATAGACACTGACCTTAATTGAGGCAAGTGAGGCCTGCAGCTCTTTAGATGTTGTTCTGGGTTCTTTTATGACCTCCTGGATGAGTCTTCGTTGTGCTCTTGGAGTAATTTTGGTAGGCCATCCACTCCTGGGAAGGTTCACCACTGTTCCAAGTTTTCTCCATTTGTGGATAATGGCTCTGACCGTGGTTCGCTGGAGTCCCAAAGCCTTAGAAATGGCTTTATAACCCTTTCCAGACTGATACATGTCAACTATTTTGTTTCTCATCTGTTCTTGAATTTCTTTAGATCGTGGCATGATGTGTTGCTCTTTAAGCATGCTTCACTTTGTCAGACAGGTTCTATTTAAGTTATTTCTTGATTCAACAGGTCTGGCAGTAATCAGGCCTGGGTTTGGCTAGTGAAATTTAACTTAGCTTTCTGAAATAATGTGGTTAATCACAGTTATTTCATGATTTAACAGGAAGGGGCAATTCATTTTTCACATAGGGCCAGGTAGGTTTGGACAGCTTTTTTTCCCTTAATAAATGAAATCATCATTTAAAAACTGCATTGTGTATTTACTTGCATTATCTTTGTGTAATATTAAAATTAGTTTGATGATCTGAATCTTTTAAGTGTGACAAATATGCAAAAAAAAAAAAAAAAAAACAGGAAGGGAGCAAAAACCTTTGTCCTGAAGTTGTAACTGAAGTTTAGATGATGCTTAATTGAAAATAATAAAGTTTGAAGTCACCGTTGTGGATATATTCGTTTTTCTCTGGCTTCTGTAACTTTGGGTTTCTAAAGCACATTTGTTATAGCAAAAATTGCTAGAGAAAATTTGATCAGATGAAGATGGTTACTTATTGGTGATGGTTCAATCACCATTTAGTGGCCTGATTCACTGATCTGATATATGCATATATTACTTAGATTCATTTCACATTATTGCAGCCCTAGAATACAACTGCATAAAATCCTGTTCTGCTTTGATATTTCGAAAGATTTTTCAGTCATTATGCAGAAATTATTTGAACAGGATCATGTACTCACAGACATCCAGTCTGCATATGAACCTCAACAATGGTGATGATCAACAAAATATTCAGATAAACAAAAACTCTGAACATAACAAAACAAGTTTTAACTACAATTTAAAATGAAAGAAAACAATCTGAAAAAAAATCACAGTTATTTTGCGTAAAATTAAGACTGTTTTTTTATATTCCACTTTTGCGCATAAATTAAATTCAGAAATTTGGATGGAGTGTATCACTACAAATAGGCTTTAAGTAAATTTATACATAGTCTAATGATTATGTAATCTAATGAATATCACTCTCCAAAGTGCTATGCATTGTCCTGCAGAATCACATCTGCTGACCTACTACATCACTGTAAAAAAAAACTAAATGTAATTTTACGGAAAATAACTGATTTTTTTTCAGGTTGTATTCTTTTATTTCAAATTGTAGTCAAAACTCTGTTAAATTACCTACAAATTAGCTACTCGGCTGTTATTTTACGTATTATGACATTGACAAATTACAGTAATTAAATTTTTTTTACTGTATTTTTCTGTTTTCTTAAATTAGATACAAATGTATGTAAAATTTCAAAAATAATACAAAAATTAGTTTCTAGTATGCCTAGCAAGACCTTGATTTGTTGGTTCAGGTGTGTTTAAATGGGTTTGGAGCTAAACTCTGCTGGACAGTGGCCCTCCAGGAGCAGGATTGGACATCCCTGATGTAGAGATAATTCAAACTCCGACCCATCACCTCATTTCATGTGGGCTGTGAGAATTTCATTACTCTGTGAGTGTGATCCTGTCATCTGTTCACCTCCTTTTGTAAAGCCTACCAGTTATTTCAGCGATAACAGCCTAAAATATTTTTGGATATGATGTGACAAGTTTGCACACTGGGATTTGTCCATTTATTTATTTTGTTCAAGTCTGGGTGGCTCATATACATTCAAAGAGTTGGCCCTCTTGAAAGTCACTCTTGAATTGTCTCTCTAGAATTGAGCTGTGTGGTTAGGGCTTGATAAACTATAAGCCTATTTATTATTAGAGCTGCATATTTGTCTAGAATAGAATAGAATAGAATAGATGTATTGGACAGAACCAACAAAATTACTTTACACACAATATCATTAACAATAAATAAATTAAAATAGACCAAACAAATTAAAAATAACAATAACAAACAGTATAAATAAAATCCAGCAAAGTTAAAAGAGTGCAATAGTAAGATATGTACTATAGCGACGGAGTCAGTTCATCTCTGATTTTTAACGAATGCTCTCTGTGTTTTCGGTTCTGAAAGTTACATAATTCCTGTGAAAATGGTTAGTTATTCTCCGTTTATCAGTATTGTTCTGCAATATACATGCATTTTAGAGTCGATAATGCTATTCAGCTCTGTGCTCAAACTCACAAATAGTAAGGGGTACTCAGTGGATTGATTCAAAGCAGTTATTGCTCTTGGGGAAAAAAAGCTACTCAGTCTAAAGGCGCTGGCATAAAGGACCCTATTTAGAACAATTAAATAACACTCTGTTACTTCTGCTTTTCCTAGTGCCGGCTAATTTCCTGCCGTTTGGGAATGGAGACATAGTCAATCCCATCTCAGATGATGGAAGCTCTGAAGCCATTTACTTGCAGCAGCCTTTCAAATACTTTGGACGCACATACAATCAGATCTACGTAAGCAGTGGACTATTTCTTTTTGGTTGAAGATATTTTTTTCTTATGTAATCTGCAACTAATTATGCTTCATTATTATTCTTCAGTTAGGAGTTTTCTCATATTTAAGTGTGCAACTGGAGTTTTTTAAAACCCTCTGGTTGTGTTCGGGTCAAATTGACCCGAAAAAGATTTTCTTTTTCCCGTAAATACTAGTTAACGTTATCGCATTGGACTCAAACTTACTGACTTTGTTCACACAGGGTATAAGTACTTCTCATTATTTTTTGTAGAATTTTCTTAATTTTTTTGTGGGTTTTATTTCACCTAGTCACACTTGTGGTGTTCCCGGTCAAAAATGACCGGACTCCAAACAACTGCTTATAAATCTGTCATTATGCTATATTATCACTAAATATTGGATTCATTCTTTTTGTCAACTTGTTTTCTTTCATTTAGGACTGGTTTTGTGTTTCTATTTGCATCTGATTAATCGTAAGCCTCATTTATCCGAAAGTAGGCACCTCATTTTTTGAGTGAAAAAATCTTTTTTTATGAATAATTTTCACAATATGAGATAAAAAATTATGAAAATTTGCACTGTTTCTCACACTAGTGTACTTTAATGATTAATCAGGAAGTTTGCTTTTAAATGCTTTTATTTTGTACAAAATTGCAAAAAGTCACACTTGTGGTGTTCCCGGTCAAAAATGACCGGACTCCGATCAACTGCTTATAAATCTGTCATTATGCTATATTATCACCAAATATTGGATTCAATCTTTTTGTCAACTTGTTTTCTTTCATTTAGGACTGGTTTTGTGTTTCTATTTGCATATGATTAATCGTAAGCCTCATTTATCCGAAAGTAGGCACCTCATTTTTTGAGTGAAAAAATCTTTTTTTATGAATAATTTTCACAATATGAGATAAAAAATTATGAAAATTTGCACTGTTTCTCACACTAGTGTACTTTAATGATTAATCAGGAAGTTTGCTTTTAAATGCTTTTATTTTGTACAAAATTGCAAAAAGTCACACTTGTGGTGTTCCCGGTCAAAAATGACCGGACTCCGATCAACTGCTTATAAATCTGTCATTATGCTATATTATCACCAAATATTGGATTCAATCTTTTTGTCAACTTGTTTTCTTTCATTTAGGACTGGTTTTGTGTTTCTATTTGCATCTGATTAATCGTAGGCCTCATTTATCTGAAAGTAATGTTTAATCAAGAAGTTTGCTTTTAAATGATTTTATTTTGTACAAAATTGCACAAAGTCACACTTGTCAAAAATGGCCGGCCATTGAAAGTGAATGGGGAAGAATGAAAGTAAGAGAAACAACTAGTGTTCAGGAGAATGTTGTGCTTGCAAACATAAAGGCCTTGGACCTGTGTGTGTGTGGATGCATGTATACTCACGCTATCACACTCTCACACTCTTTTGTACAATTTTTTACAAAATAAAAGCATTTAAAAGCAAACTTCCTAATTAATCATTAACGTACACTAGTGTGAGAAACAGTGCAAATTTTCATAATTTTTTATCTCATATTGTGAAAATTATTCATAAAAAATGCTTTTTTCACAAAAAAATTAGGTGCCTACTTTCGGATAAATGAGGCCTACGATTAATCAGATGCAAATAGAAACACAAAACCAGTCCTAAATGAAAGACAACAAGTTGACAAAAAGATTGAATCCAATATGTGGTAATAATATAGCATAATGACAGATTTATAAGCAGTTGTTTGGAGTCCGGTCATTTTTGACCGGGAACACCACAAGTGTGACTTTTTGCAATTTTGTACAAAATAAAAGCATTTAAAAGCAAACTTCCTGATTAATCATTAAAGTACACTAGTGTGAGAAACAGTGCAAATTTTTATAGTTTTTTGTTTAATATTGTGAAAATTATTCATAAAAAAAGATTTTTTCACTCAAAAAATGAGGAGCCTACTTTCAGATAAATGAGGCTTACGATTGATCAGATGCAAATAGAAACACAAAACCAGTCCTAAATGAAAGAAAACAAGTTGACAAAAAGATTGAATCCAATATTTAGTGATAATATAGCATAATGACAGATTTATAAGCAGTTGTTTGGAGTCCGGTTATTTTTGACCGGGAACACAACAAGAGTGACAGGAGTCCGAACACAACCAGAGGGTTAAACTCCAAAATTAATTCTTTCCAAAATGAATGATACTTTTGAGTCATAGCGGATAATTCAACAGCAATTTGTTCTGAATTTTAGGTGAACAACAATGGTCACCTGACGTTTACTCAACCCTTGTCAGCCTACGTTCCTTATCTGAACGCTGGAATAGACATCATTACAGGTCTGTGGACTGACCTTGACAATAGAAATGGTGGAACTATCTCCTACAGAGAGGACACAAGCAGTGCTGTACTGGCACAAGTCACTCTAGCTGTTAACCAGTATTTCCCTAACGTGCCTTTTACCGCTACATCAGCCTTTGTGGCCACCTGGGACAGAGTGCCGTACATCAGTGGTGAAGGGGTAAGAATCTCTGATTTTCAATGAATGCTCCATGAGTGTTTTCAGTTATGAAAGTTGTCATTTGTTTGTTTTGTTGTTGTTGTTTTTGAAGGTGGTTACTTTCCAAGTGGTTTTAGTCTCCAATGGTGACCGCTCTTTCATTCTGATCAACTATGGTGATATTGCACAAACAGCACGAGTTTGGCTGGTGAGTGAAGATCGTTACACATTTTGCAAATAGCAGAAATGAATGACAAGGAATCACTTAAAAGCCCCAATTTATACCTTATTTATAAGCTAGTAATGGTGTCATTAGGGCCCAAGCACCAATGGTGCGGGGACTCTCTTGGTATTGCTCTGTTTCTTCTTCTTCTTCTTCTTCTCCAAAGTAAATTGCATTTTTGGGGGCCTAAACATGCTCAAAACTCTCAAAACTTTGCACATGCATCAGAACTGGTAAAAATTTACATCTGATATGCGTTTCAGAATCGGGCGTGGCAAAATGACTCAATAGCGCCACCTATAAAATTTCAACGAAGCGCCCCTCCCGCTATGTTTCACGTACGTGTACAAAATTCTGTACATGCATGTAAAGTCCCAATACCTACAACAAAGTCTCTTGGAGCGAAGTTCTAAACGCAACATTTTCAATTTCCTCTATGATATTTGTGTAGTTTTTGCCATTTTCAGGCCTCGTACTTTAACAAACTCCTCCTACAGTTTTAATCAGATCATCTTCAAATTTAGTGAGTGTAATCATAAGGCCTTTTGCAATGCTAAATTGCGAAGATCTTGAGTTTTCATTGAAGGGCGTATCCCTGGCAGCCTTACAAATTGCGATGTTTCACCATGAAACAGGAAGTTGCTGTAACTCAGGCCAGGGTTGCCATGTTTTCACAACAAAACCCGCCCAATTGCTACTCAAAACTAGTCCAAAACTAGCCACTCGCATTTCAAGGGGAGTTCCCGGTGAAAATCGCATTCTTGGGTGTAAAATACATGTTCTTTGGCGGGGTTCCCCTGGTAAATGCGCACTCCAGGGGCTAAATATGAGTTTATTTGGGTCACTCTAACCCACGGACATTAAAAACAAGTGTTAAAGTAGCTAAATTCCACGGGAAATCCACAGACTTGGCAACACTGACTCATGCAAAAAATGTCCAATCTGCCCCAAACTTCACACATTTGATAGGAGTTCTGTCCTGAACACAGGTCCATGCCCATATTCATAGTCATAGCACCACCTACTGGCAACAGGAAGTGACATGTTTCTCACAGTGATACACTATTAGCAACACACTAAGATGAGCCATTGAGTGCCAAACATGCTAGAAATATGCTCAAACATGCAAGCAACACTTACTATGTAAAATATGCCATTGTGTGCTAAACATGCTAGAAACATGCTAGCAGCACTGACTAAGTGCTAAAGCATGCTTAATGCCATGAAACTGTCATGCAATGTCTGATCTACCCCAAACTTCACATTTGATAAGAGTCCTAGCCTGAACACACCTTAAGGCCAATATACAATTATAATCATAGCGCCAACTGCTGGCGACAGGAAATGACTTGTTTTACACTAACTTAAACATGCAATGTTCAATCTGCGCTAAACTTCACATGTTTGATAAGAGTCCCAGTCTGAACACATCTTAAGGCCAATATACAATTATAATCATAGCACCACCTGCTGTCAACAGGAAATTACTTGTTTTACACTAACTTAAACAGGCAATGTCCGATCTGCCCCAAACTTCACATTTAGTAAGAGTCCTGGCCATAACACATCTACATGCCAATGTTCAGTTATAATTTATAGCGTCACCTGTTGGCAACAGAAAATGTCATGTTTTACACTAACTAAAATATGCAATGTCCAGTCTGCCCCAAATTTTTTGTTTGAAAAGAGTCCTGGCGTGAAGACATTTTAAGGCCAATATCCAATTATAATCATAGTGCCACCTTTTGACAACAGGACATGTCATGTTTTACACTCACTCAAACATGCAATGTCCAATCTGCATCAAACTTCACGTGTGATAAGAGTCCTGGCCTGAAGACATCTACGTACATGCCAATATCCAGTTATAGTCATAGCGCCACCAGCTGGCAGCAGGAATTTGGCACATATAAATAACTTTAACATATTTCTCCTTTATTTACCACTTTTAATGCATATTGCCCATTGTTCACTGTTTTTCTTTTTTTTGTATGATTTATTTATAAAATTTTCACAACAGCAAAAAAAAAAAAAGCAAAAAAAAAAAAAAAAAGAATTAGGGAAGAAAATAAATAATAATTATACAAAAATATCACATACAGTGCCGTGAAAAGGTTTTTGCCCCTTTCCTGTTTTTTTTTTTTTTTTTTTCACACTTAAAAGATTCTGATCATCAAACTAATTTTTATATTACACAAAGATAATGCAAGTATATACAAAATGCAGTTTTTAAATTATGATTTCATTTCTTAAGGGAAACAAGCTGTCCAAACCTACCTGGCCCTACGTGAAAAATTAATTACCCTTTCCTGTTAAATCATGAAAGAACTATTATTAACCACATTATTTTAGAAAGCTGAGTTAAATTTCACTAGCCACACCTGTTGAATCAAGAAATGACTTAAATAGAACCTGTCTGACAAAGTGAAGCATTCTTAAAGAGCAACACATCATGCCGCGATCTAAAGAAATACAAGAACAGATGAGAAACAAAGTAGTTGGCATGTATCAGTCTGGAAAGGGTTATGAAGCCATATCTATGGCTTTGGGACTCCAGCGAACCACGGTCAGAGCCGTTATCCACAAATGGAGAAAACTTGGAACAGTGGTGAACCTTCCCAGGAGTGGCCGGCCTACCAAAATTACTCCAAGAGCACAACGAAGACTCATCCAGGAGGTCATAAAAGAACCCAGAACAACATCTAAAGAGCTGCAGGCCTCACTTGCCTCAATTAAGGTCAGTGTCTATGATTCAACAGTAAGAAAGAGACTGGGTAAAAACAGCATCCATGGGAGAGTTCCAAGGCAAAAGCCACTGCTGACCAAAAAGAATACAAAGGCTCGTCTCACATTTGCCAAAAAATATCTTGATTATCCCCAAGACTTTTGGGCAAATATTCTGTGGACTGATGAGACAAAAGTTTAACTTTTTGGAAGGTGTGTGTCCCGTTACATCTGGCGTAAAACCAACACAGCATTTCATAAAAAGAATATCATACGAACAGGCAAATATGGTGGTGGTAGTGTGATGGTCCGGGGCTGCTTTGCAGCTTCAGGACCTGGACAACTTGCCATAATTGATGGAACCATGAATTCTGCACTCTATCAGAAAATCCTGAAGGAGAATGTCCCGGCCATCAGTTTGTGACCTCAAGCTCAAGCACACTTGGGTTGTGCAGCAGGACAATGATCCCGAACACACCAGCAAGTCCACCTCTGAATAACTCAGGAAAAACAAAATTAAGGTTTTGAAGTGGCCAAATCAAAGTCCGTACTTAAATCCGATTGAGATGCTGTGGCATGAACTTAAACAGTCCTTTCATGCTTGAAAACGCTCCAATGTGGCTGAATTAAAACAATGCTGCAAAGAAGAGTGGGCCAAAATTCCTCCACAGTGATGTGAAAGACTCATTGCCAGTTATCGCAAACGCTTGATTGCAGTTGTTGCTGCCAAGTGTGGCACAACCAGTTATTAGATTTAGGGGGCAATTACTTTTTCACGTAGTGCCAGGCAGGTTGGGACAGCTTTTTTCCCTTAATAAATGAAATCATTATTTCAAAACTGCATTTTGTATTTACTTGCATTATCTTTGTGTAATATTAAAATTTGTTTGATGATCTGAATCATTCAAGTGTGACAAATATGCAAAAAATAAAAAGAAAAAAACACCACTGTACATACCCTCACCCCAACCAAAGGTTGAGAGCAGTATCTAATATTATACAGAAAAACTGAAACAAAGTAGACATTAATTAGTCCAGGAAGTTGAGGGTGGTAACTGGAATAACAAATTAGGGGAAAAGGAAGGAGAGAGGAAAGAAAAAAGGTATTTTTACTTGCAGCAAATATTGTGCCTATATAGTGCTTATCTGGTATGTACAGTTGGTGCAGAATGGGCGGGCAATCAATCAATCAATCAATCAATCAATCAACCAACCGAGACTCCTTCTAGCTACAGAAACTTAACATGCTCCAAAAGGGGTAACCAGATTCTTGAAAATGTAACCATGGAACCTCGAAGACTGTTTAATTCTTTCCAATTTAACAAAGAATAAGGCATCTTTTATCCATTGAGTATGGGAAGAGGGGGTGAGGACTTTTCCAGTGCATCAAAATACAGCACCTCGCTAGTAGTGAGAGAAAAGATACTAACTCAGCAAAATAAAATGGCAACTCACAATCAGGAGGGAAAACTCCAAACAGGCCAATTAACGGAGAAGGATGAATGTTAATAGACGTGATAGCTGAGAATGAATCAAAAATGAAATTTCTACATGACATTTGTCACAACTTGGATCAATGCCAGGGAACATACGAGCTAGTTTACATTTAGACCAGTGGACTCTGTGGACTAATTTACACTGCAAAACCACGTGACGAGCACAGACAGAAGATGTATGAACACGTTTCAAAGCCGACTGCCAGGTCTCTGTCTCAATCTCAATGTTAAGATCCCTAGCCCATGTAAGACGCAGACTGTCAGAGGCCAAGGGATGGTACATGAGCAAGATGTTATAAATCTTAGAGATGGCTCCACTTTGATAAGGATTGGTATTGGAAGTGGTATCAATCAGAGTAGAGGGTGGAATCAAAGGGAACCCAGAGTAATGCTTGCGGACAAAACAACAGATCTGCAAATACCTGAAAAAATGTGACCTTGGCAAGTTAAAAACTTGAGTCAGTTGTTCGAATGATACAAATGTACCATCAATGTAAAGATCCTTAATAGAAACTATACCATGGTCCACCCATGCTGCAAAAGCCTTATCATTGAAAGAGGGAGGAAAAAGAGGATTAGAATGAACAGGGTATAAGAGAGGTGTTGTCTGTAAAATGAAATGGCGCCTAAACTGACACCAAACCTTAAGACAATTTTTAATTATAACATTATTAGAAAACTTTAAAGATGAAAACGAAAAAGGGAGACACAGAAGAGATGTAAGTGAAGAACGGTTACATGCAGCCTCCTCAATCCTCAGCCAGGGTGGAGGCTGAGCATTAAAGGAACACTTCACTTTTTTTGGAAATTGGCTCATTTTACAAACAGTTGAGTTTTACCGTTTTTGAATCCATTCAGCCGATATCCGGGTCTGGCGGTAGCACTTTTAGCTTAGCTTAGCATAGTTCATTGAATCGGATTAGACCATTAGCATTTGGTCATCAAAAATGACCAAAGAGTTTCAATATTTTTCCTATTTAAAGCTTGACTCTTCTGTAGTTACGTCGTGTACTAAGACCGACGGAAAATGAAAAGTTGCGATATTGTAGGCTGATATGGCTAGGAACTATACTCTCATTCCGGCATAATAATCAAGGAACTTTGCTGCCGTACCATGAGTGCAGCAGGCGCAATGATATGACGCAGCGCCTGAAAGTAGTCCCCCGCTACAGTATATCATAGGCTACTGAGCTGGGGACTACTTTCAGGCGCTGCGTCATATCATGGTACGGCAGCAAAGTTCCTTTAGGGGACGTTACCGATTTTTTCCAGGATATTTCCTTCGAAAATGAAATTTAACCACAGTGTCCTCGGTTCAGATGGGGGGAGATTATGGCGACTCCTATGTTCATTAGTGCATCCCAAAACACAACACTTGTAATGCCTCTTTGGTGCTGACATTGTATATATCTCCAGTAATGGCGGACTGCAGCTTCTCACTCAGGGCTGTGTTTATGCTAATAGGGCAGAGAGCGTCACAAATGGGCGGGACTTTTCCCCCTCAGTGACGTGCACAGAGGGAGAATCTGAAGCAGCTCGTTTGGAGAGACTGTTCATGATTTATTGGTTTTATAAAAAAAATTAGTTGGTGGATTTTTAACATTATAAGCTGGTTGTTTTCACACACTGCGGCCACACAACTGTGTTCAAACACCTTATAAAAGTGATTTTTGCATAATAGGTCCCCTTTAACAGATTAAACCTTATCAAACATCAAGTTTTTTTCCATTTTAAAAAAACATAAAAAGAAAAGGGCAGTGCCAAACAGCCCTAATAGACTACTGAAGAGATACCACAGCTTGCTCCTTTCAACAGGTCGCCAGTACAGTACACTAATATTAAAATAATATATACAGAAAAGTAGTACAAAATCAATATACTGTAAAAAAAAAAAAAAAAAAAAAAAAAGATATAGGCCTAGAAGAAATAAAATAGGAAATTAAGAAACAAAGGCTCTTCAATAGCAATGTCAACGAGACATTAATGAACAAGAGGTATGTCAATTCGTTTGCTTACGAGTTCGTATTTAAGTCCTGGACAAATTTAATCGCCTCCGAGGCGGACAGGATACATGTCCTCTCTCCGTTTGGTAAAGTGATGCGCAGTCTGGCTGGGTAAAGGAGCGCAGGCTTGTACGCTTGTATAACTCGGCCATGGGACCTCTGTACTCTGCGCGTTGCTTCAACACAACAGGGCTGTAGTCGACAAACAGGCGAATCGTATGGCCTTTGTAAAGCAGGGATTCACGTTTACGCGCCTGGTGAATTACTAAGTCCTTAACTTGGGACCGATGAAAGCGCAAGATGACTGGTCGCGGCTTTGATGCGAGATTGCGATGCGCTCTATCCAACTTAGGGGGCAAAGCAAGACCTTCGTACCAAAAATGTCAACCAATAGTTAGGAAAAAAAAACACTGTTGGACGGGGACCCTCAATCGATTCAGGTAAGCTAATGATCCTGACATTTTGGCATCTGCTGCGTCCCTCCAAATCCGCTACTTTCAGTTTGAGCGACTCGTTGTCTTTCTGCAAAGCGGAACAGGCGTCCTCGAGATGTTGAAGCCATTGATCAGCTGAAATGGCGTTAGTTTCTAAAGAGTCATTGCGTTGTCCGTGGTCGGTAATGGTGGAATGGATGCTATCCAGCGTTGAAGCGAGGGACTCAAATGACGACTTAAAATCAGCCGAAAGGGCCGCTCTGTGTTCATCCAGAAGTGAGCTAATGTCGGCCATAGTTATGCTAGCTATATCTTTTTCTGTGTGCTTTCCTTTAGCCTTACACATGACAGTGCGATCCGAATAATCGCAACTAGTTTTAAAAGCTATTGTACACACTATAAATGAAAATAGAGATGTTTAAGCAGTGAATTGTAAATGAAACTGCGGGAGCAGGCTGAACGTGCGACTACTCTGCACGCCACATAAACGGAAGTCCCTTTCACTGTTCTTCTATGGCCACTGGGTGCAGGTGGCCCTTTCAAGGGCCCTTTCAATGCTGCTTGCAGATTTAATTAGGAATTGGATTTGACTGAGGTGTTCAATAGTCAAGTCAAGTCACCTTTATTTATATAGCGCTTTTAACAATACCCTTTTTTACTTTTACAGGCAGGTTATGACACAGTGGATTCCCTCGACTCTTTCACAATTCCAGCAGCCAGTGCTCCAGAACTCTCATCCAGCAGTAATATCAACGTGAACGGTCGCTGGTCTTTCCGTGTTGATGGTTCGCCAAACTGTAAGCCAAAGAATTGTTTGTTTGTCTGCAACATGATGATGAAACTTTTAACTAGTCCCTTTTAAGAACTAATGTTCCGTTGGAAGATGGAAACAATTCATTGACACTTCTTTTTATCCTAGTGCCGACTAATTTCCTACCATTTGGGGATGGAGACATAGTCAATCCCATTTCAGATGATGGAAGCTCTGAAGCCATTTTCTTGCAGCAGCCTTTCAAATACTTTGGACGCACATACAATCAGATCTATGTAAGCATTGGACTATTTCTTTTTGGATGAAGATATTTTTTTTTCTTTTTATTAGATCACCAATTATTTATGCTTCATTGTTTTTCTTCAGTTAGGAGAGTTTTCTCATGTTTAAGTTTACAACTGGACGTTTTCACCCTCTTTGCAAAATGAATGATACTTTTGAGTGGTACCGAATAATTCTATAGCAATTTGTTCTGAATTTTAGGTGAACAACAATGGGCACCTGACATTTACTCAACCCCTGTCAGCCTACGTTCCTTATCTGAACGCTGGAATAGACATCATTGCTCCTCTGTGGACTGACCTTGACAATAGAAATGGTGGAACTATCTCCTACAGAGAGGACACAAGCAGTGCTGTACTGGCACAAGTCACTCAAGCTGTTAACCAGTATTTCCCTAACGTGCCTTTTACCGCTACATCAGCCTTTGTGGCCACCTGGGACAGTGTGCCGTACATCAGTGGTGAAGGGGTAAGACCTAATCTCTGATTTTTGAAGAACGCTCTCTATGTGTTTTCAGTTCTGTAAGTTGTCAATTGTTTTTTGTTGTTGTTTTTGAAGGTGGTTACTTTCCAAGTGGTTTTAGTCTCCAATGGTGACCGCTCTTTCATCCTGATCAACTATGGTGATATTGCACAAACAGCAAGAGTTTGGCTGGTGAGTGGAGTGAAGATCCTTACACAATTTGCAAATAGCAGAAATTAATGACAAGGAATTACTTATGCCCCAAATCATACCTTATTTATGAGCAAGTGATGGTGTCATAAGGAATTGGATTTGATTTGTTTTAAATACGCGCTGCGGAGGTACTTTCTCTTAACACCACAAAAACACTTAACCTATCCTATCAAAATAAACCACGTAACATATATTATAAAGGTGTATCAATGCAAATTTCCAGCCAGTCCTGTGTAAACTATGGCATGCAAAGTTTATTTATTTATTTATTAATTTTATTATACGGATATTAAGTCCGTATCTCATATTTCCTCAATGTCTTGTACCTTTGATGGTGTTAAACATGGTGTCACGTGCATGGGAATATGCATGGAAATGATATGTAGTTGAGGTTATGCATAGTAAAAGGAGACGTTGTAAGCTCCATATATGGTGATTTCGAGGAGGAGACGGGGTGGAGATGCACGTACGCACAATCTTCCCCTGACCGGGGTTTATAAAGGGATTTTTGCGCAGGCTCTGGCATGGTTTTATAAATCTGAAAACTTTTGTGCGTACGCAAAAACTAGCTTTTGTGCGTACGTACACATTTAGGATGAAATCTACGGAGAGTTTTATACATGAGGTCCCAGGTGTTTTGTGCCCCCGATCCGATCTGAGGCATTGAATATTGAGTATCTGCCGATACAGAGTCCCAATCTGCTACTTATATATTCCTAGTTTTGGTACACAATTCAAGTACAATTAAAGTGATTAAAATCAATCCAATGTACACAGAGTTGTGCAGAGAGCAAAAGTAATATTTGTGTGTATTTAATATAATATAATTTAATATACTGTACTATACTATACTATATTATAAATATAATATAATATAATATTGTGGCGCTGAGGTTGTTTGCTCCCCGCTATAAATGTGTTCATTATTATTACATGCTAATGGTGGGAGGTGTCTGGGGGGAGGGGCGAGGTGCGCGTGGGGGTAAGAGTTAGTTTTGAGTTCAGCTCGGGGAAGAAAAAGTGGGTAGCTGCCGCGGTTTTCTTGGTTTTAGGGAAGTTAGGATGCCTCCTGATACCCAACATTTTAGGTTGTAACGTTCAGGAAATAAACTAAGGCCGTTGGCTGCTTTTGAACTGGATCTCCGTCTCCTGCCTATTTATTCTGGGAAGTTGCACGATGCTACAATATAATAATACAATATAATATAATTATATTATAAGATAGGTCTTCCAGCCAATTCCATAAAACCTACAATTAATCCAAAATGCCGCTGCAAGGTTAATCTTTAATGAGCCGAAAAGAACGCATGTCACACCTCTGTTCATCAATTTGCACTGGCTACCAATAGCTGCTCGCATAAAATTCAAGGCATTAATGTTTGCCTACAAAACCACCTCTGGCTCTGCACCTCTTTACCTAAATTCAATACTTCAGACCTATGTGCCCTCTAGAAGCTTACGTTCTGCAAGTGAACAACGCATTATTGTGCTATCCCAAAGAGGCACAAAATCACTTTCACAGACTTTTTCATTAAATGTTCCCACCTGGTGGAATGACCTGCCCAACTCAATTCCAGCAGCTGAGTCAAGTCAAGTCAAGTCACCTTTATTTATATAGCGCTTTTAACAATACAGATTGTGTCAAAGCACTTAACAGTATCAAGTTGGAGGATAGAGTGTCAGTAATGTATAATAATAAGATTAAACACTCAATTTTCAGTTAAAGGCATTTCATTATTGAATTCAGAGATGTCATTGTCTAGCTCAGTTTAGTTTAAATAATATCTGTGAAATTAAATTGACGATAATCGATAGAAATTAAGTGTCCTCAACTGAGCAAGCCAGAGGCGACAGCGGCAAGGAACCAAAACTCCCTCTGTGACAGAATGGAGAAAAAAAAAACCTTGGGAGAAACCAGGCTCAGTCGGGGGCCAGTTCTCCTCTGACCAGGATATTATTGTTGCTGAGTCCTTACCCATCTTCAAGAAACGGCTAAAAACACATCTCTTCCATCTTTATTTGACCCTCTAACTCTAGCACTCTCTATTCTAATTCTATTTTATCTATCTGTGTTCTTTTTATTAAAAAAAAAAACACACACACTTGACCCTCTATCAACTGCAAGTTAGGATGCCTCCTGATACCCAATGCTTTAGGTTGTAATGTTCAGGATATAAAATAAGGCCATAGACTGCTTTTGAACTGGATCTCCGTCCCCTGCGTATTTATTCTGGGAAGTTGCATGACACTACAATATAATAATAATACAATATAATATAATTATATTATATTATATTATATTATATTATAAGATACACTCTCTCTGTAAGCACACACTATATGAAGGCATTGGTAGATGCAAACGTTATACTGGTAGATATCGTAAACAGACTGTGTGGTCACAGTTATGAATATGGGACGGCTGATATAAACATCTTGTATTTTATATGTACAATAAGCAGAATAAATGCAACATATGGTTAGAAAGCATGAAGCGTGCAGTGTCAGAACGCCAGTCTATCAGTCAAATCCGAAGCAAGACGCAAGCCATAGCAGCACATTATTACAACAACGTTTCATATAGTCTGATGTAGTTAAAAGTAAAAGATAAATATATGAGAGATCGTTACAAAAGTGCACATTAAATACACTGAACACAGAAGCTCAAACGTGTGTGGCACGCTAGAACAGACCTCACTGGTTCCTGCACGTCACGCGCACACATTTCTTCTTTTGGTATTAATGGCGGCTGACCACGCACACTCAAGCTTCTTCTTTTCCTTTTAAAGGCAGTTGGCAAACCCACATAAAGATGCATACCGCCACCTACTGCACGACACCAGCATGACAGCTGACATAAAATAAGGATCAGGCTTAGGAGAGCTGATACAGATCAGTTTAAAAAAATGCTTCATTGGCCCCGATCCCGATCCTTGAGATAGGCTCAGGACATCCCTACATTTTGGAAATAGCAGAAATTAATGACAAGGAATTATTTATGCCCCAATTCATACTTTATAAGGTAGCGGTGGTGTCATTAGGAATTGGATTTGATTGAGGTTTTAAATCCCCTTTTTTACTTTTACAGGCTGGTTATGACACAGTGGATTCCCTCAACTCTTTCACAATTCCAGCGGCCAGTGCTCCAGAACTCTCATCCAGCAGTAATATCGACGTGAACGGTCGCTGGTCTTTCCGTGTTGATCGTTCGCTGAACTGTAAGCCAAATAATTGTTTGTTTGTCTGCAACATGATGCTAAAACTTTTAACTAGTCCCTTTTAAGAGCATTATGTTCCTTCAGAAGATCTAAACAATTCATTGACACTCCTTTTTATCCTAGTGCCGGCTAATTTCCTGCCGTTTGGGAATGGAGACATAGTCAATCCCATCTCAGATGATGGAAGCTCTGAAGCCATTTACTTGCAGCAGTCTTTCAAATACTTTGGACGCACATACAATCAGATCTACGTAAGCAGTGAACTATTTCTTTTTGGTTAAAGATATTTTTTTCTTTTTATTACATCAGCAGTTAATTATGCTTCATTATTTTTCTACAGTTAAGAAACATTTCTCATGCTTAAGTGTATAGCTGGATATTTTTAAACCTTTTTGCAAAATGAATGATACTGTTGAGTGGTAGCAGATAATTCTACAGCAATCTGTTCTGAATTTTAGGTGAACAACAACGGTCATCTGACGTTTACTCAACCCCTGTCAGCCTTCGTCCCTTATCTGAACGCTGGAATAGACATCATTGCCGCTCTGTGGACTGACCTTGACAATAGAAATGGTGGAACTATCTCCTACAGAGAGGACACAAGCAGTGCTGTACTGGCACAAGTCACTCAAGCTGTTAACCAGTATTTCCCTAATGTGCCTTTTACCGCTACATCAGCCTTTGTGGCCACCTGGGACAGTGTGCCGTACATCACTGGTGGAGGGGTAAGACCTCATCTCTGATTTTTGATGAATGCTCTGAGAGTTTTCAGTTCTTAAAGTTGTCAATTGCTTTTTGTTGTTGTTTTTGAAGGTGGTTACTTTCCAAGTGGTTTTAGTCTCCAATGGTGACCGCTCTTTCATCCTGATCAACTATGGTGATATTGCAGAAACATCACAAGCTTGGCTGGTGAGTGGAGTGAAGATGGTTACACATTTTGCTAGGGATGTCCCGATCAGGTTTATTGTGCCCCCGATCCGATCTGAGTCATTGAATAATGAGTATCTGCCGATACCGAGTCCCAATCCGATACTTATATATTCCTAGTTTTTGGTGCACAATTCAAGTACAATTAAAGTGATTAAAATCAATCCAATGTATACAGAGTTGTGCAGAGAGCAAAAGTAATATTTTTGTATATAATATAATATCACATAATGGCGCTGAGGTTGTTTGCTCCCCGCTATAAATGTGTTCATTATTATTACATGCTAATGGTGGGAGGTGTCTGGGGGGAGGGGCGAGGTGCGCGCGGAGGCAAGAGTTAGTTTTGAGTTCAGCTCGAGGAAGAAAGAGTGGGTAGCCGCCGTGGTTTTCTTGGTTTTGGGGAAGTTAGGATGCCTCCTGATACCCAATGCTTTAGGATATAATGTTCAGGATATAAAATAAGGCCATAGACTGCTTTTGAACTGGATCTCCGTCTCCTGCGTATTTATTCTGGGAAGTTGCATGACACTACAATATAATAATAATAATACAATATAATATAATTATATTATATTATAAGATACACTCTCTCTGTAGGCACACACTATATGAAGGCATTGGTAGATGCAAACGTTATACTGGTAGACATTGTAAACAGACTGTGTGGTCACAGTTATGAATATGGAACGGCTGATATAAACATCTTGTATTTTATATGTACAATAAGCAGAATAATTGCAACATATGGTTAGAAAACATGAAGCGTGCAGTGTCAGAACGCCAGTCTATCAGTCAAATCCGAAGCAAGACGCAAGCCATAGCAGCACATTATTACAACAACGTTTCATATAGTCTGATGTAGTTAAAAGTAAAAGATAAATATATGAGAGATCGTTACAAAAGTGCACATTAAATACACTGAACACAGAAGCTCAAACATGTGTGACACGCTAGAACAGACCTCACTGGTTCCTGCACGTCACGCGCACACATTTCTTCTTTTGGTATTAATGGCGGCTGAGCATGCACACACAAGCTTCTTCTTTTCCTTTTAATGGCAGTTGGCAAACCCACATAAAGACGCATACCGCCACCTACTGCACGACACCAGCATGACAGCTGACATAAAGTAAGGATCAGGCTTAGGAGAGCTGATACCGATCAGTTTAAAAAAAAATGCTTCATTGGCCCCGATCCCGATCCTTGAGATAGGCTCAGGACATCCCTACATTTTGGAAATAGCAGAAATTAATGACAAGGAATTATTTATGCCCCAATTCATACTTTATAAGGTAGCGATGGTGTCATTAGGAATTGGATTTGATTGAGGTTTTAAATCCCCTTTTTTACTTTTACAGGCTGGTTATGACACAGTGGATTCCCTCGACTCTTTCACAATTCCAGCAGCCAGTGCTCCAGAACTCTCATCCAGCAGTAATATCGACGTGAACGGTCGCTGGTCTTTCCGTGTTGATCGTTCGCTGAACTGTAAGCCAAATAATTGTTTGTTTGTCTGCAACATGATGCTAAAACTTTTAACTAGTCCCTTTTAAGAGCATTATGTTCCTTCAGAAGATCTAAACAATTCATTGACACTCCTTTTTATCCTAGTGCCGGCTAATTTCCTGCCGTTTGGGAATGGAGACATAGTCAATCCCATCTCAGATGATGGAAGCTCTGAAGCCATTTACTTGCAGCAGTCTTTCAAATACTTTGGACGCACATACAATCAGATCTACGTAAGCAGTGAACTATTTCTTTTTGGTTAAAGATATTTTTTTTCTTTTTATTACATCAGCAGTTAATTATGCTTCATTATTTTTCTACAGTTAAGAAACATTTCTCATGCTTAAGTGTACAGCTGGATATTTTTAAACCTTTTTGCAAAATGAATGATACTGTAGAGTGGTAGCAGATAATTCTACAGCAATTTGATCTGAATTTTAGGTGAACAACAACGGTCACCTGACGTTTACTCAACCCCTGTCAGCCTTCGTCCCTTATCTGAATGCTGGAATAGACATCATTGCTCCTCTGTGGACTGACCTTGACAATAGAAACGGTGGAACTATCTCCTACAGAGAGGACACAAGCAGTGCTGTACTGGCACAAGTCACTCAAGCTGTTAACCAGTATTTCCCTAACGTGCCTTTTACCGCTACATCAGCCTTTGTGGCCACCTGGGACAGTGTGCCGTACATCACTGGTGGAGGGGTAAGACCTCATCTCTGATTTTTGATGAATGCTCTGAGAGTTTTCAGTTCTTAAAGTTGTCAATTGCTTTTTGTTGTTGTTTTTTAAGGTGGTTACTTTCCAAGTGGTTTTAGTCTCCAATGGTGACCGCTCTTTCATCCTGATCAACTATGGTGATATTGCAGAAACGGGACAAGTTTGGCTGGTGAGTGGAGTGAAGATCCTTACACAAGTTACAAATAGCAGAAATGAATAACAAGGATATACTTACACCCCAATTCATACCTTATTTATAAGTAAGAGATTGTTTTATTTGGAATAGGATTTGATTGAGGCTTTAAATACCCTGTTTTTACTTTTACAGGCTGGTTATGACACAGTGGACTCCCTCGACTCTTTCACAATTCCAGCAGCCAGTGCTCCAGAACTCTCATCCAGCAGTAATGTCGAAGTGAACGGTCGCTGGTCTCTCCGTGTTGATCGATCGCTAAACTGTAAGCTAAAGAGTTGCCTTTTTGTCTGCAACATGATACTGAAACTTTTAACCAGTGCCTTTTAAGAGCATATGTTCCTCCTGAAGATCTAAACAATTCACTGACGCTTCTTTGTGTCCTAGTGCCGGCTAATTTCCTGCCGTTTGGGAATGGAGACATAGTCAATCCCATCTCAGATGATGGAAGCTCTGAAGCCATTTACTTGCAGCAGTCTTTCAAATACTTTGGACGCACATACAATCAGATCTATGTAAGCAGTGGACTATTTCTTTTTGGTTGAAGATACTTTTTTTTCTTTTTATTACATCAGCAGTTAATTATGCTTCATTATTTTTCTACAGTTAAGAAACATTTCTCATGCTTAAGTGTACAGCTGGATATTTTTAAACCTCTTTGCAAAATGAATGATACTTTTGAGTGGTAGCAGATGATTCTACAGCAATCTGTTCTGAATTTTAGGTGAACAACAACGGTCATCTGACGTTTACTCAACCCCTGTCAGCCTTCGTCCCTTATCTGAACGCTGGAATAGACATCATTGCTCCTCTGTGGACTGACCTTGACAATAGAAATGGTGGAACTATCTCCTACAGAGAGGACACAAGCAGTGCTGTACTGGCACAAGTCACTCAAGCTGTTAACCAGTATTTCCCTAATGTGCCTTTTACCGCTACATCAGCCTTTGTGGCCACCTGGGACAGTGTGCCGTACATCAGTGGTGGAGGGGTAAGACCTCATCTCTGATTTTTGATGAATGCTCTATAAGAGTTTTCAGTTCTGAAAGTTGTCAATTGTTTTTTGTTGTTGTTTTTGAAGGTGGTTACTTTCCAAGTGGTTTTAGTCTCCAATGGTGACCGCTCTTTCATCCTGATCAACTATGGTGATATTGCAGAAACGGGACAAGTTTGGCTGGTGAGTGGAGTGAAGATCCTTACACAAGTTACAAATAGCAGAAATGAATAACAAGGATATACTTACACCCCATTTCATACCTTATTTATAAGTAAGAGATTGTTTTATTTGGAATAGGATTTGATTGAGGCTTTAAATACCCTGTTTTTACTTTTACAGGCTGGTTATGACACAGTGGACTCCCTCGACTCTTTCACAATTCCAGCAGCCAGTGCTCCAGATCTCTCATCCAGCAGTAATGTCGAAGTGAACGGTCGCTGGTCTCTCCGTGTTGATCGATCGCTAAACTGTAAGCTAAAGAATTGCCTTTTTGTCTGCAACATGATACTGAAACTTTTAACCAGTGCCTTTTAAAAGCTAATGTTCCTCCTGAAGATCTAAACAATTCACTGACGCTTCTTTGTGTCCTAGTGCCGGCTAATTTCCTGCCGTTTGGGAATGGAGACATAGTCAATCCCATCTCAGATGATGGAAGCTCTGAAGCCATTTACTTGCAGCAGTCTTTCAAATACTTTGGACGCACATACAATCAGATCTATGTAAGCAGTGGACTATTTCTTTTTGGTTGAAGATACTTTTTTTTCTTTTTATTACATCAGCAGTTAATTATGCTTCATTATTTTTCTACAGTTAAGAAAGATTTCTCATGTTTAAGTGTACAACTGGATATTTTTAAACCTTTTTGCAAAATGAATTATACTGTTGAGTGGTAACAGATAATTCTACAGCAACTGTTCTGAATTTTAGGTGAACAACAACGGTCATCTGACGTTTACTCAACCCCTGTCAGCCTTTGTTCCTTATCTGAACGCTGGAATAGACATCATTGCCGCTCTGTGGACTGACCTTGACAATAGAAATGGTGGAACTATCTCCTACAGAGAGGACACAAGCAGTGCTGTACTGGCACAAGTCACTCAAGCTGTTAACCAGTATTTCCCTAATGTGCCTTTTACCGCTACATCAGCCTTTGTGGCCACCTGGGACAGTGTGCCATACATCACTGGTGGAGGGGTAAGACCTCATCTCTGATTTTTGATGAATGCTCTATGAGAGTTTTCAGTTCTGAAAGTTGTCAATTGTTTTTTGTTGTTGTTTTTGAAGGTGGTTACTTTCCAAGTGGTTTTAGTCTCCAATGGTGACCGCTCTTTCATCCTGATCAACTATGGTGATATTGCAGAAACATCACAAGCTTGGCTGGTGAGTGGAGTGAAGATGGTTACACATTTTGCTAGGGATGTCCCGATCAGGTTTATTGTGCCCCCGATCCGATCTGAGTCATTGAATAATGAGTATCTGCCGATACCGAGTCCCAATCCGATACTTATATATTCCTAGTTTTTGGTGCACAATTCAAGTACAATTAAAGTGATTAAAATCAATCCAATGTATACAGAGTTGTGCAGAGAGCAAAAGTAATATTTTTGTATATAATATAATATCACATAATGGCGCTGAGGTTGTTTGCTCCCCGCTATAAATGTGTTCATTATTATTACATGCTAATGGTGGGAGGTGTCTGGGGGGAGGGGCGAGGTGCGCGCGGAGGCAAGAGTTAGTTTTGAGTTCAGCTCGAGTTAGAAAGAGTGGGTAGCCGCCGTGGTTTTCTTGGTTTTGGGGAAGTTAGGATGCCTCCTGATACCCAATGCTTTAGGATATAATGTTCAGGATATAAAATAAGGCCATAGACTGCTTTTGAACTGGATCTCCGTCTCCTGCGTATTTATTCTGGGAAGTTGCATGACACTACAATATAATAATAATAATACAATATAATATAATTATATTATATTATAAGATACACTCTCTCTGTAGGCACACACTATATGAAGGCATTGGTAGATGCAAACGTTATACTGGTAGACATTGTAAACAGACTGCGTGGTCACAGTTATGAATATGGGACGGCTGATATAAACATCTTGTATTTTATATGTACAATAAGCAGAATAATTGCAACATATGGTTAGAAAACATGAAGCGTGCAGTGTCAGAACGCCAGTCTATCAGTCAAATCCGAAGCAAGACGCAAGCCATAGCAGCACATTATTACAACAACGTTTCATATAGTCTGATGTAGTTAAAAGTAAAAGATAAATATATGAGAGATCGTTACAAAAGTGCACATTAAATACACTGAACACAGAAGCTCAAACATGTGTGACACGCTAGAACAGACCTCACTGGTTCCTGCACGTCACGCGCACACATTTCTTCTTTTGGTATTAATGGTGGCTGACCACGCACACTCAAGCTTCTTCTTTTCCTTTTAATGGCAGTTGGCAAACCCACATAAAGACGCATACCGCCACCTACTGCACGACACCAGCATGACAGCTGACATAAAGTAAGGATCAGGCTTAGGAGAGCTGATACCGATCAGTTTAAAAAAAAATGCTTCATTGGCCCCGATCCCGATCCTTGAGATAGGCTCAGGACATCCCTACATTTTGGAAATAGCAGAAATTAATGACAAGGAATTATTTATGCCCCAATTCATACTTTATAAGCTAGCGATGCTGTCATTAGGAATTGGATTTGATTGAGGTTTTAAATCCCCTTTTTTACTTTTACAGGCTGGTTATGACACAGTGGACTCCCTCGACTCTTTCACAATTCCAGCGGCCAGTGCCTCAGAACTCTCATCCAGCAGTAATATCGACGTGAACGGTCGCTGGTCTTTCCGTGTTGATCGTTCGCTAAACTGTAAGCCAAAGAATTGTTTGTTTGTCTGCAACATGATGCTAAAACTTTTAACTAGTCCCTTTTAAGAGCATTATGTTCCTTCAGAAGATCTAAACAATTCATTGACACTCCTTTTTATCCTAGTGCCGGCTAATTTCCTGCCGTTTGGGAATGGAGACATAGTCAATCCCATCTCAGATGATGGAAGCTCTGAAGCCATTTACTTGCAGCAGTCTTTCAAATACTTTGGACGCACATACAATCAGATCTACGTAAGCAGTGGACTATTTCTTTTGAGATGAAGATATTTTTTTTCTTTTTATTAGATCACCAATTATTTATGCTTCATTGTTTTTCTTCAGTTAGGAGAGTTTTCTCATGTTTAAGTTTACAACTGGACGTTTTCACCCTCTTTGCAAAATGAATGATACTTTTGAGTGGTAGCAGATGATTCTACAGCAATCTGTTCTGAATTTTAGGTGAACAACAACGGTCATCTGACGTTTACTCAACCCCTGTCAGCCTTTGTTCCTTATCTGAACGCTGGAATAGACATCATTGCCGCTCTGTGGACTGACCTTGACAATAGAAATGGTGGAACTATCTCCTACAGAGAGGACACAAGCAGTGCTGTACTGGCACAAGTCACTCAAGCTGTTAACCAGTATTTCCCTAATGTGCCTTTTACCGCTACATCAGCCTTTGTGGCCACCTGGGACAGTGTGCCATACATCACTGGTGGAGGGGTAAGACCTAATCTCTGATTTTTGATGAATGCTCTATGAGAGTTTTCAGTTCTGAAAGTTGTCAATTGTTTTTTGTTGTTGTTTTTTAAGGTGGTTACTTTCCAAGTTGTTTTAGTCTCCAATGGTGACCGCTCTTTCATCCTGATCAACTATGGTGATATTGCAGAAACATCACAAGCTTGGCTGGTGAGTGGAGTGAAGATCCTTACACAATTTACAAATAGCAGAAATGAATAACAAGGATATACATACACCCCAATTCATACCTTATTTATAAGTAAGAGATTGTTTTATTTGGAATAGGAATTGATTGAGGCTTTAAATACCCTGTTTTTACTTTTACAGGCTGGTTATGACACAGTGGACTCCCTCAACTCTTTCACAATTCCAGCAGCCAGTGCTCCAGAACTCTCATCCAGCAGTAATATCGACGTGAACGGCCGCTGGTCTTTCCGTGTTGATCGTTCGCTAAACTGTAAGCTAAAGAGTTGCCTTTTTGTCTGCAACATGATACTGAAACTTTTAACCAGTGCCTTTTAAGAGCTAATGTTCCTCCCGAAGATCTAAACAATTCACTGACGCTTCTTTGTGTCCTAGTGCCGGCTAATTTCCTGCCGTTTGGGAATGGAGACATAGTCAATCCCATCTCAGATGATGGAAGCTCTGAAACCATTTACTTGCAGCAGTCTTACAAATACTTTGGACGCACATACAATCAGATCTACGTAAGCAGTGAACTATTTATTTTTGGTTAAAGATATTTTTTTCTTTTTATTACATCAGCAGTTAATTATGCTTCATTATTTTTCTACAGTTAAGAAACATTTCTCATGCTTAAGTGTACAGCTGGATATTTTTAAACCTTTTTGCAAAATGAATGATACTGTAGAGTGGTAGCAGATAATTCTACAGCAATTTGATCTGAATTTTAGGTGAACAACAACGGTCATCTGACGTTTACTCAACCCCTGTCAGCCTTCGTCCCTTATCTGAATGCTGGAATAGACATCATTGCTCCTCTGTGGACTGACCTTGACAATAGAAATGGTGGAACTATCTCCTACAGAGAGGACACAAGCAGTGCTGTACTGGCACAAGTCACTCAAGCTGTTAACCAGTATTTCCCTAACGTGCCTTTTACCGCTACATCAGCCTTTGTGGCCACCTGGGACAGTGTGCCGTACATCACTGGTGGAGGGGTAAGACCTAATCTCTGATTTTTGATGAATGCTCTGAGAGTTTTCAGTTCTTAAAGTTGTCAATTGCTTTTTGTTGTTGTTTTTTAAGGTGGTTACTTTCCAAGTGGTTTTAGTCTCCAATGGTGACCGCTCTTTCATCCTGATCAACTATGGTGATATTGCAGAAACGGGACAAGTTTGGCTGGTGAGTGGAGTGAAGATGGTTACACATTTTGCTAGGGATGTCCCGATCAGGTTTCTTGTGCCCCCGATCCGATCTGAGTCATTGAATAATGAGTATCTGCCGATACCGAGTCCCAATCCGATACTTATATATTCCTAGTTTTTGGTGCACAATTCAAGTACAATTAAAGTGATTAAAATCAATCCAATGTATACAGAGTTGTGCAGAGAGCAAAAGTAATATTTTTGTATATAATATAATATCACATAATGGCGCTGAGGCTGTTTGCTCCCCGCTATAAATGTGTTCATTATTATTACATGCTAATGGTGGGAGGTGTCTGGGGGGAGGGGCGAGGTGCGCGCGGTGGGAAGAGTTAGTTTTGAGTTCAGCTCGAGGAAGAAAGAGTGGGTAGCTGCCATGGTTTTCTTGGTTTTGGGGAAGTTAGGATGCCTCCTGATACCCAATGCTTTAGGATATAATGTTCAGGATATAAAATAAGGCCATAGACTGCTTTTGAACTGGATCTCCGTCTCCTGCGTATTTATTCTGGGAAGTTGCATGACACTACAATATAATAATAATAATACAATATAATATAATTATATTATATTATAAGATACACTCTCTCTGTAGGCACACACTATATGAAGGCATTGGTAGATGCAAACGTTATACTGGTAGACATTGTAAACAGACTGCGTGGTCACAGTTATGAATATGGGACGGCTGATATAAACATCTTGTATTTTATATGTACAATAAGCAGAATAATTGCAACATATGGTTAGAAAGCATGAAGCGTGCAGTGTCAGAACGCCAGTCTATCAGTCAAATCCGAAGCAAGACGCAAGCCATAGCAGCACATTATTACAACAACGTTTCATATAGTCTGATGTAGTTAAAATTAAAAGATAAATATATGAGAGATCGTTACAAAAGTGCACATTAAATACACTGAACACAGAAGCTCAAACATGTGTGACACGCTAGAACAGACCTCACTGGTTCCTGCACGTCACGCGCACACATTTCTTCTTTTGGTATTAATGGCGGCTGAGCACGCACACTCAAGCTTCTTCTTTTCCTTTTAATGGCAGTTGGCAAACCCACATAAAGACGCATACCGCCACCTACTGCACGACACCAGCATGACAGCTGACATAAAGTAAGGATCAGGCTTAGGAGAGCTGATACCGATCAGTTTAAAAAAAAATGCTTCATTGGCCCCGATCCCGATCCTTGAGATAGGCTCAGGACATCCCTACATTTTGGAAATAGCAGAAATTAATAACAAGGATATACATACACCCCAATTCATACCTTATTTATAAGTAAGAGATTGTTTTATTTGGAATAGGATTTGATTGAGGCTTTAAATACCCTGTTTTTACTTTTACAGGCTGGTTATGACACAGTGGACTCCCTCGACTCTTTCACAATTCCAGCAGCCAGTGCTCCAGAACTCTCATCCAGCAGTAATGTCGAAGTGAACGGTCGCTGGTCTTTCCGTGTTGATCGTTCGCTAAACTGTAAGCTAAAGAGTTGCCTTTTTGTCTGCAACATGATACTGAAACTTTTAACCAGTGCCTTTTAAGAGCATTATGTTCCTCCTGAAGATCTAAACAATTCACTGACGCTTCTTTGTGTCCTAGTGCCGGCTAATTTCCTGCCGTTTGGGAATGGAGACATGGTCAATCCCATCTCAGATGATGGAAGCTCTGAAGCCATTTACTTGCAGCAGTCTTACAAATACTTTGGACGCACATACAATCAGATCTACGTAAGCAGTGAACTATTTCTTTTTGGTTAAAGATATTTTTTTCTTTTTATTACATCAGCAGTTAATTATGCTTCATTATTTTTCTACAGTTAAGAAACATTTCTCATGCTTAAGTGTACAGCTGGATATTTTTAAACCTTTTTGCAAAATGAATGATACTGTAGAGTGGTAGCAGATAATTCTACAGCAATTTGATCTGAATTTTAGGTGAACAACAACGGTCACCTGACGTTTACTCAACCCCTGTCAGCCTTTGTTCCTTATCTGAACGCTGGAATAGACATCATTGCTCCTCTGTGGACTGACCTTGACAATAGAAACGGTGGAACTATCTCCTACAGAGAGGACACAAGCAGTGCTGTACTGGCACAAGTCACTCAAGCTGTTAACCAGTATTTCCCTAACGTGCCTTTTACCGCTACATCAGCCTTTGTGGCCACCTGGGACAGTGTGCCGTACATCAGTGGTGGAGGGGTAAGACCTCATCTCTGATTTTTGATTAATGCTCTCTGTGTGTTTTCGGTTCTAAATGTTGTCAATCGTTTATTGTTATTATTGTTTTGTTTTGTTTTGTTTTTTGAAGGTGGTTACTTTCCAAGTGGTTTTAGTCTCCAATGGTGACCGCTCTTTCATCCTGATCAACTATGGTGATATTGCAGAAACCTCACAAGCTTGGCTGGTGAGTGGAGTGAAGATCCTTACACAATTTACAAATAGCAGAAATGAATAACAAGGACATACCTTATTTATAAGTAAGAGATTGTTTTATTTTGCAATAGGATTTGATCGAGGCTTTAAGTACCCTTTTTTACTTTTACAGGCTGGTTATGACACAGTGGACTCTCTCAACTCTTTCACAATTCCAGCAGCCAGTGCTCCAGAACTCTCATCCAGCAGTAATATCGACGTGAACGGCCGCTGGTCTTTCCGTGTTGATGGTTCGCTAAACTGTAAGCTAAAGAGTTACCTGTTTCTCTGCAAGTTAATATTGAAACTTTTAACTTGTGCAATTGAAGGGCTTACGTTTTGTTGGAAGATCTAAATAAGTCATTAACGCTTCTTTGTATTCTAGTGCCAGTTAATTTCCTGCCGTTTGGTGATGGAGACATAGTCAATCCCATTTCAGACGATGGAAGCTCTGAAACCATTTACTTACAGCAGCCTTTCAAATATTTTGGACGCACATACAATCAGATCTATGTAAGCGATGAGACATTTTTTTTGGTTAAATATATTTTTCTTTTGATTATATCATTAGTTACTTATGATTCAGCATTCTTCTTCAATTAAAGGGGTCATATGATGCGATTTCAAGTTTTCCTTTCTCTTTGGAGTGTTACAAGCTGTTTGTGCATAGATAAGATCCCTAAAGTTGCAAAGACTAAAGTCTCAAACCCAAAGAGATATTCTTTATAAAAGATAAGACTCTGCCACGCCCTCCTAAAACGGCTCATTCAAACACGCCCCCACATGTCTACGTCACGATGTGGAAATATTTGCGTAATGCCACCCAAATGTTCACGCAAAGAAAGAAAGCATGGTTTCAGTAACCGCAGTAGTGTTGATGCAGGCAGTCATGTCAGGGAGACGCTGTGTGTTTCTATGCGAAAGCAAAAGCACTTTATTTGGCCTTCTGAAAGTAGATGCATTTAGGAATCATAGGTTACGATTATTTACAACAGAGCAGCACAACCCAAATGTTCGAAATTATGCAACGCATTTAATGGACGACAGTTTCGTGAAACTAGTAGAGTACAAGGCTGGCTGTGCACGAAGGCTATTTCTAAAAAAAAAAGAAAAAAAGGGTCAATTCTGACTTTGCTATGACAATCGTCAGCGACTGTAAGTACGTTTTGTTATTAGTTCAAGTATTTGCTATTGACTGTTCAAACGCTGAGTTTTGTGCATAACGCAGCGTGTGTGTGTGTGTGTGTGTGTGTGAGGGGAACAGGGTCACATCACAACGGAGTGTACAGTCCATCAGAAATCGTCTTAACGGCGGCTTGTGTACTGCAAATACATACGAGCATCATCACTGTGTCTGTCACGCGACTCTGTTCCCCTCTCGGACTTGAACTGATAAAACTAACTTGAAAGCTGAAGCTCGTGATTATGGTAGGGGGCGTTACATTTCCGACACGTGCTTGTGGTGTTCGGCCAATCCCAATGCACTGGGACAGTTGACCAATCAGAGCAGACTGCACTTGTTGGAAGGAGGGGCTTTGTAGAAAACGAAGCGTTTCAGAGAGGCGGGGCATAGAGGAACTACAATAATGCACAGTATTTGAAAAATAATGTGTTTTTTGAACATTAAAGCATGTCATCACCAAATACACAAAATTATGATCTTTAAAATAGCATCATATGACTCCTCTAATAGAGTTTTCTCATCTTAAAGTGTACAACTGGAGTTTTTTTTTAAATCTCTTTCCAAAATGAATGACACTTTTGAGTGGTAGTGGATAATTCTACAGCAATTTGTTCTGAATTTTAGGTGAACAACAATGGTCACCTGACGTTTACTGAACCCCTGTCAGCCTTCGTCCCTTATCTGAACGCTGGAATAGACATCATTGCCGCTCTGTGGACTGACCTTGACAATAGAAATGGTGGAACTATCTCCTACAGAGAGGACACAAGCAGTGCTGTACTGGCACAAGTCACTCAAGCTGTTAACCAGTATTTCCCTAACGTGTCTTTTACCGCTACATCAGCCTTTGTGGCCACCTGGGACAGTGTGCCGTACATCAGTGGTGGAGGGGTAAGACCTCATCTCTGATTTTTGATTAATGCTCTCTGTGTGTTTTCGGTTCTAAATGTTGTCAATCGTTTATTGTTATTATTGTTTTGTTTTGTTTTGTTTTTTGCAGGTGGTTACTTTCCAAGTGGTTTTAGTCTCCAATGGTGACCGCTCTTTCATCCTGATCAACTATGGTGATATTGCAGAAACCTCACAAGCTTGGCTGGTGAGTGGAGTGAAGATCCTTACACAATTTACAAATAGCAGAAATGAATAACAAGGACATACCTTATTTATAAGTAAGAGATTGTTTTATTTTGCAATAGGATTTGATCGAGGCTTTAAGTACCCTTTTTTACTTTTACAGGCTGGTTATGACACAGTGGACTCCCTCGACTCTTTCACAATTCCAGCAGCCAGTGCTCCAGAACTCTCATCCAGCAGTAATATCGACGTGAACGGTCGCTGGTCTTTCCGTGTTGATGGTTCGCTAAACTGTAAGCTAAAGAGTTACCTGTTTCTCTGCAAGTTAATATTGAAACTTTTAACTTGTGCAATTGTTATTAGTTCAATTTTCAATTGAAGGGCTTACGTTTTGTTGGAAGATCTAAATAAGTCATTAACGCTTCTTTGTATTCTAGTGCCAGTTAATTTCCTGCCGTTTGGTGATGGAGACATAGTCAATCCCATTTCAGACGATGGAAGCTCTGAAACCATTTACTTACAGCAGCCTTTCAAATATTTTGGACGCACATACAATCAGATCTATGTAAGCGATAGACGTTTTTTTTTTTTTGGTTAAAGATATTTTTTCTTTTGATTATATCATTAGTTACTTATGATTCAGCATTCTTCTTCAATTAAAGGGGTCATATGATGCGATTTCAAGTTTTCCTTTCTCTTTGGAGTGTTACAAGCTGTTTGTGCATAGATAAGATCCCTAAAGTTGCAAAGACTAAAGTCTCAAACCCAAAGAGATATTCTTTATAAAAGATAAGACTGCCACGCCCTCCTAAAACGGCTCATTCAAACACGCCCCCACATGTCTACGTCACGATGTGGAAATATTTGCGTAATGCCACCCAAATGTTCACGCAAAGAAAGAAAGCATGGTTTCAGTAACCGCAGTAGTGTTGATGCAGGCAGTCATGTCAGGGAGACGCTGTGTGTTTCTATGCGAAAGCAAAAGCACTTTATTTGGCCTTCTGAAAGTAGATGCATTTAGGAATCATAGGTTACGATTATTTACAACAGAGCAGCACAACCCAAATGTTCGAATTTGTGCAACGCATTTAATGGACGACAGTTTCGTGAAACTAGTAGAGTACAAGGCTGGCTGTGCACGAAGGCTATTTCTAAAAAAAAAAAGAAAAAAAGGGTCAATTCTGACTTTGCTATGACAATCATCAGCGACTGTAAGTACGTTTTGTTATTAGTTCAAGTATTTGCTATTGACTGTTCAAACGCAGAGTTTTGTGCATAACGCAGCGTGTGTGTGTGTGTGTGTGTGTGTGAGGGGAACAGGGTCACATCACAACGGAGTGTACAGTCCATCAGAAATCGTCTTAACGGCGGCTTGTGTACTGCAAATACATACGAGCATCATCACTGTGTCTGTCACGCGACTCTGTTCCCCTCTCGGGCTTGAACTGATAAAACTAACTTGAAAGCTGAAGCTCGTGATTATGGTAGGGGGCGTTACATTTCCGACACGTGCTTGTGGTGTTCGGCCAATCCCAATGCACTGGGTCAGTTGGCCAATCAGAGCAGACTGCACTTGTTGGAAGGAGGGGCTTTGTAGAAAACGAAGCGTTTCAGAGAGGCGGGGCATAGAGGAACTACAATAATGCACAGTATTTGAAAAATAATGTGTTTTTTGAACATTAAAGCATGTCATCACCAAATACACAAAATTATGATCTTTAAAATAGCATCATATGACTCCTCTAATAGAGTTTTCTCATCTTAAAGTGTACAACTGGAGTTTTTTTTTAAATCTCTTTCCAAAATGAATGACACTTTTGAGTGGTAGTGGATAATTCTACAGCAATTTGTTCTGAATTTTAGGTGAACAACAATGGTCACCTGACGTTTACTGAACCCCTGTCAGCCTTCGTCCCTTATCTGAACGCTGGAATAGACATCATTGCCGCTCTGTGGACTGACCTTGACAATAGAAATGGTGGAACTATCTCCTACAGAGAGGACACAAGCAGTGCTGTACTGGCACAAGTCACTCAAGCTGTTAACCAGTATTTCCCTAACGTGTCTTTTACCGCTACATCAGCCTTTGTGGCCACCTGGGACAGTGTGCCGTACATCAGTGGTGGAGGGGTAAGACCTCATCTCTGATTTTTGATTAATGCTCTCTGTGTGTTTTCGGTTCTAAATGTTGTCAATCGTTTATTGTTATTATTGTTTTGTTTTGTTTTGTTTTTTGAAGGTGGTTACTTTCCAAGTGGTTTTAGTCTCCAATGGTGACCGCTCTTTCATCCTGATCAACTATGGTGATATTGCAGAAACCTCACAAGCTTGGCTGGTGAGTGGAGTGAAGATCCTTACACAATTTACAAATAGCAGAAATGAATAACAAGGACATACCTTATTTATAAGTAAGAGATTGTTTTATTTTGCAATAGGATTTGATCGAGGCTTTAAGTACCCTTTTTTACTTTTACAGGCTGGTTATGACACAGTGGACTCCCTCAACTCTTTCACAATTCCAGCAGCCAGTGCTCCAGAACTCTCATCCAGCAGTAATATCGACGTGAACGGCCGCTGGTCTTTCCGTGTTGATGGTTCGCTAAACTGTAAGCTAAAGAGTTACCTGTTTCTCTGCAAGTTAATATTGAAACTTTTAACTTGTGCAATTGAAGGGCTTACGTTTTGTTGGAAGATCTAAATAAGTCATTAACGCTTCTTTGTATTCTAGTGCCAGTTAATTTCCTGCCGTTTGGTGATGGAGACATAGTCAATCCCATTTCAGACGATGGAAGCTCTGAAACCATTTACTTACAGCAGCCTTTCAAATATTTTGGACGCACATACAATCAGATCTATGTAAGCGATAGACGTTTTTTTTTTTTTGGTTAAAGATATTTTTTCTTTTGATTATATCATTAGTTACTTATGATTCAGCATTCTTCTTCAATTAAAGGGGTCATATGATGCGATTTCAAGTTTTCCTTTCTCTTTGGAGTGTTACAAGCTGTTTGTGCATAGATAAGATCCCTAAAGTTGCAAAGACTAAAGACTCAAACCCAAAGAGATATTCTTTATAAAAGATAAGACTCTGCCACGCCCTCCTAAAACGGCTCATTCAAACACGCCCCCACATGTCTACGTCACGATGTGGAAATATTTGCGTAATGCCACCCAAATGTTCACGCAAAGAAAGAAAGCATGGTTTCAGTAACCGCAGTAGTGTTGATGCAGGCAGTCATGTCAGGGAGACGCTGTGTGTTTCTATGCGAAAGCAAAAGCACTTTATTTGGCCTTCTGAAAGTAGATGCATTTAGGAATCATAGGTTACGATTATTTACAACAGAGCAGCACAACCCAAATGTTCGAATTTGTGCAACGCATTTAATGGACGACAGTTTCGTGAAACTAGTAGAGTACAAGGCTGGCTGTGCACGAAGGCTATTTCTAAAAAAAAAAAGAAAAAAAGGGTCAATTCTGACTTTGCTATGACAATCATCAGCGACTGTAAGTACGTTTTGTTATTAGTTCAAGTATTTGCTATTGACTGTTCAAACGCAGAGTTTTGTGCATAACGCAGCGTGTGTGTGTGTGTGTGTGTGTGAGGGGAACAGGGTCACATCACAACGGAGTGTACAGTCCATCAGAAATCGTCTTAACGGCGGCTTGTGTACTGCAAATACATACGAGCATCATCACTGTGTCTGTCACGCGACTCTGTTCCCCTCTCGGGCTTGAACTGATAAAACTAACTTGAAAGCTGAAGCTCGTGATTATGGTAGGGGGCGTTACATTTCCGACACGTGCTTGTGGTGTTCGGCCAATCCCAATGCACTGGGTCAGTTGGCCAATCAGAGCAGACTGCACTTGTTGGAAGGAGGGGCTTTGTAGAAAACGAAGCGTTTCAGAGAGGCGGGGCATAGAGGAACTACAATAATGCACAGTATTTGAAAAATAATGTGTTTTTTGAACATTAAAGCATGTCATCACCAAATACACAAAATTATGATCTTTAAAATAGCATCATATGACTCCTCTAATAGAGTTTTCTCATCTTAAAGTGTACAACTGGAGTTTTTTTTAAAATCTCTTTCCAAAATGAATGACACTTTTGAGTGGTAGTGGATAATTCTACAGCAATTTGTTCTGAATTTTAGGTGAACAACAATGGTCACCTGACGTTTACTGAACCCCTGTCAGCCTTCGTCCCTTATCTGAACGCTGGAATAGACATCATTGCCGCTCTGTGGACTGACCTTGACAATAGAAATGGTGGAACTATCTCCTACAGAGAGGACACAAGCAGTGCTGTACTGGCACAAGTCACTCAAGCTGTTAACCAGTATTTCCCTAACGTGTCTTTTACCGCTACATCAGCCTTTGTGGCCACCTGGGACAGTGTGCCGTACATCAGTGGTGGAGGGGTAAGACCTCATCTCTGATTTTTGATTAATGCTCTCTGTGTGTTTTCGGTTCTAAATGTTGTCAATCGTTTATTGTTATTATTGTTTTGTTTTGTTTTGTTTTTTGAAGGTGGTTACTTTCCAAGTGGTTTTAGTCTCCAATGGTGACCGCTCTTTCATCCTGATCAACTATGGTGATATTGCAGAAACCTCACAAGCTTGGCTGGTGAGTGGAGTGAAGATCCTTACACAATTTACAAATAGCAGAAATGAATAACAAGGACATACCTTATTTATAAGTAAGAGATTGTTTTATTTTGCAATAGGATTTGATCGAGGCTTTAAGTACCCTTTTTTACTTTTACAGGCTGGTTATGACACAGTGGACTCTCTCAACTCTTTCACAATTCCAGCAGCCAGTGCTCCAGAACTCTCATCCAGCAGTAATATCGACGTGAACGGCCGCTGGTCTTTCCGTGTTGATGGTTCGCTAAACTGTAAGCTAAAGAGTTACCTGTTTCTCTGCAAGTTAATATTGAAACTTTTAACTTGTGCAATTGAAGGGCTTACGTTTTGTTGGAAGATCTAAATAAGTCATTAACGCTTCTTTGTATTCTAGTGCCAGTTAATTTCCTGCCGTTTGGTGATGGAGACATAGTCAATCCCATTTCAGACGATGGAAGCTCTGAAACCATTTACTTACAGCAGCCTTTCAAATATTTTGGACGCACATACAATCAGATCTATGTAAGCGATAGACGTTTTTTTTTTTTTGGTTAAAGATATTTTTCTTTTGATTATATCATTAGTTACTTATGATTCAGCATTCTTCTTCAATTAAAGGGGTCATATGATGCGATTTCAAGTTTTCCTTTCTCTTTGGAGTGTTACAAGCTGTTTGTGCATAGATAAGATCCCTAAAGTTGCAAAGACTAAAGTCTCAAACCCAAAGAGATATTCTTTATAAAAGATAAGACTCTGCCACGCCCTCCTAAAACGGCTCATTCAAACACGCCCCCACATGTCTACGTCACGATGTGGAAATATTTGCGTAATGCCACCCAAATGTTCACGCAAAGAAAGAAAGCATGGTTTCAGTAACCGCAGTAGTGTTGATGCAGGCAGTCATGTCAGGGAGACGCTGTGTGTTTCTATGCGAAAGCAAAAGCACTTTATTTGGCCTTCTGAAAGTAGATGCATTTAGGAATCATAGGTTACGATTATTTACAACAGAGCAGCACAACCCAAATGTTCGAAATTATGCAACGCATTTAATGGACGACAGTTTCGTGAAACTAGTAGAGTACAAGGCTGGCTGTGCACGAAGGCTATTTCTAAAAAAAAAAAGAAAAAAAGGGTCAATTCTGACTTTGCTATGACAATCATCAGCGACTGTAAGTACGTTTTGTTATTAGTTCAAGTATTTGCTATTGACTGTTCAAACGCGGAGTTTTGTGCATAACGCAGCGTGTGTGTGTGTGTGTGTGAGGGGAACAGGGTCACATCACAACGGAGTGTACAGTCCATCAGAAATCGTCTTAACGGCGGCTTGTGTACTGCAAATACATACGAGCATCATCACTGTGTCTGTCACGCGACTCTGTTCCCCTCTCGGGCTTGAACTGATAAAACTAACTTGAAAGCTGAAGCTCGTGATTATGGTAGGGGGCGTTACATTTCCGACACGTGCTTGTGGTGTTCGGCCAATCCCAATGCACTGGGTCAGTTGGCCAATCAGAGCAGACTGCACTTGTTGGAAGGAGGGGCTTTGTAGAAAACGAAGCGTTTCAGAGAGGCGGGGCATAGAGGAACTACAATAATGCACAGTATTTGAAAAATAATGTGTTTTTTGAACATTAAAGCATGTCAACACCAAATACACAAAATTATGATCTTTAAAATAGCATCATATGACTCCTCTAATAGAGTTTTCTCATCTTAAAGTGTACAACTGGAGTTTTTTTTTAAATCTCTTTCCAAAATGAATGACACTGTTGAGTGGTAGTGGATAATTCTACAGCAATTTGTTCTGAATTTTAGGTGAACAACAATGGTCACCTGACGTTTACTGAACCCCTGTCAGCCTACGTTCCTTATCTGAACGCTGGAATAGACATCATTGCTCCTCTGTGGACCGACCTTTTCAATGTCGACGGTGGAACTATCTCCTACAGAGAGGACACAAGCAGTGCTGTACTGGCACAAGTCACTCAAGCTGTTAACCAGTATTTCCCTAACGTGCCTTTTACCGCTACATCAGCCTTTGTGGCCACCTGGGACAGTGTGCCGTACATCACTGGTGGAGGGGTAAGACCTCATCTCTGATTTTTGATTAATGCTCTCTGTGTGTTTTCGGTTCTAAATGTTGTCAATCGTTTATTGTTATTATTGTTTTGTTTTGTTTTGTTTTTTGAAGGTGGTTACTTTCCAAGTGGTTTTAGTCTCCAATGGTGACCGCTCTTTCATCCTGATCAACTATGGTGATATTGCAGAAACCTCACAAGCTTGGCTGGTGAGTGGAGTGAAGATCCTTACACAATTTACAAATAGCAGAAATGAATAACAAGGACATACCTTATTTATAAGTAAGAGATTGTTTTATTTTGCAATAGGATTTGATTGAGACTTTAAGTACCCTTTTTTACTTTTACAGGCTGGTTATGACACAGTGGACTCTCTCAACTCTTTCACAATTCCAGCAGCCAGTGCTCCAGAACTCTCATCCAGCAGTAATATCGACGTGAACGGTCGCTGGTCTTTCCGTGTTGATGGTTCGCTAAACTGTAAGCTAAAGAGTTACCTGTTTCTCTGCAAGTTAATATTGAAACTTTTAACTTGTGCAATTGAAGGGCTTACGTTTTGTTGGAAGATCTAAATAAGTCATTAACGCTTCTTTGTATTCTAGTGCCAGTTAATTTCCTGCCGTTTGGTGATGGAGACATAGTCAATCCCATTTCAGACGATGGAAGCTCTGAAACCATTTACTTACAGCAGCCTTTCAAATATTTTGGACGCACATACAATCAGATCTATGTAAGCGATAAGACATTTTTTTTTGGTTAAAGATATTTTTCTTTTGATTATATCATTAGTTACTTATGATTCAGCATTCTTCTTCAATTAAAGGGGTCATATGATGCGATTTCAAGTTTTCCTTTCTCTTTGGAGTGTTACAAGCTGTTTGTGCATAGATAAGATCCCTAAAGTTGCAAAGACTAAAGTCGCAAACCCAAAGAGATATTCTTTATAAAAGATAAGACTGCCACGCCCTCCTAAAACGGCTCATTCAAACACGCCCCCACATGTCTACGTCACGATGTGGAAATATTTGCGTAATGCCACCCAAATGTTCACGCAAAGAAAGAAAGCATGGTTTCAGTAACCGCAGTAGTGTTGATGCAGGCAGTCATGTCAGGGAGACGCTGACTTTGCTATGACAATCATCAGCGACTGTAAGTACGTTTTGTTATTAGTTCAAGTATTTGCTATTGACTGTTCAAACGCTGAGTTTTGTGCATAACGCAGCGTGTGTGTGTGTGTGTGTGTGTGTGAGGGGACAGGGTCACATCACAACGGAGTGTACAGTCCATCAGAAATCGTCTTAACGGCGGCTTGTGTACTGCAAATACATACGAGCATCATCACTGTGTCTGTCACGCGACTCTGTTCCCCTCTCGGACTTGAACTGATAAAACTAACTTGAAAGCTGAAGCTCGTGATTATGGTAGGGGGCGTTACATTTCCGACACGTGCTTGTGGTGTTCGGCCAATCCCAATGCACTGGGACAGTTGGCCAATCAGAGCAGACTGCACTTGTTGGAAGGAGGGGCTTTGTAGAAAACGAAGCGTTTCAGAGAGGCGGGGCATAGAGGAACTACAATAATGCACAGTATTTGAAAAATAATGTGTTTTTTGAACATTAAAGCATGTCATCACCAAATACACAAAATTATGATCTTTAAAATAGCATCATATGACTCCTCTAATAGAGTTTTCTCATCTTAAAGTGTACAACTGGAGTTTTTTTTAAAATCTCTTTCCAAAATGAATGACACTTTTGAGTGGTAGTGGATAATTCTACAGCAATTTGTTCTGAATTTTAGGTGAACAACAATGGTCACCTGACGTTTACTCAACCCCTGTCAGCTTTCGTCCCTTATCTGAACGCTGGAATAGACATCATTGCCGCTCTGTGGACTGACCTTGACAATAGAAATGGTGGAACTATCTCCTACAGAGAGGACACAAGCAGTGCTGTACTGGCACAAGTCACTCAAGCTGTTAACCAGTATTTCCCTAACGTGTCTTTTACCGCTACATCAGCCTTTGTGGCCACCTGGGACAGTGTGCCGTACATCAGTGGTGGAGGGGTAAGACCTCATCTCTGATTTTTGATTAATGCTCTCTGTGTGTTTTCGGTTCTAAATGTTGTCAATCGTTTATTGTTATTATTGTTTTGTTTTGTTTTGTTTTTTGAAGGTGGTTACTTTCCAAGTGGTTTTAGTCTCCAATGGTGACCGCTCTTTCATCCTGATCAACTATGGTGATATTGCAGAAACCTCACAAGCTTGGCTGGTGAGTGGAGTGAAGATCCTTACACAATTTACAAATAGCAGAAATGAATAACAAGGACATACCTTATTTATAAGTAAGAGATTGTTTTATTTTGCAATAGGATTTGATTGAGACTTTAAGTACCCTTTTTTACTTTTACAGGCTGGTTATGACACAGTGGACTCCCTCAACTCTTTCACAATTCCAGCAGCCAGTGCTCCAGAACTCTCATCCAGCAGTAATATCGACGTGAACGGCCGCTGGTCTTTCCGTGTTGATGGTTCGCTAAACTGTAAGCTAAAGAGTTACCTGTTTCTCTGCAAGTTAATATTGAAACTTTTAACTTGTGCAATTGAAGGGCTTACGTTTTGTTGGAAGATCTAAATAAGTCATTAACGCTTCTTTGTATTCTAGTGCCAGTTAATTTCCTGCCGTTTGGTGATGGAGACATAGTCAATCCCATTTCAGACGATGGAAGCTCTGAAACCATTTACTTACAGCAGCCTTTCAAATATTTTGGACGCACATACAATCAGATCTATGTAAGCGATAAGACATTTTTTTTTGGGTTAAAGATATTTTTCTTTTGATTATATCATTAGTTACTTATGATTCAGCATTCTTCTTCAATTAAAGGGGTCATATGATGCGATTTCAAGTTTTCCTTTCTCTTTGGAGTGTTACAAGCTGTTTGTGCATAGATAAGATCCCTAAAGTTGCAAAGACTAAAGTCTCAAACCCAAAGAGATATTCTTTATAAAAGATAAGACTCTGCCACGCCCTCCTAAAACGGCTCATTCAAACACGCCCCCACATGTCTACGTCACGATGTGGAAATATTTGCGTAATGCCGCCCAAATGTTCACGCAAAGAAAGAAAGCATGGTTTCAGTAACCGCAGTAGTGTTGATGCAGGCAGTCATGTCAGGGAGACGCTGTGTGTTTCTATGCGAAAGCAAAAGCACTTTATTTGGCCTTCTGAAAGTAGATGCATTTAGGAATCATAGGTTACGATTATTTACAACAGAGCAGCACAACCCAAATGTTCGAATTTGTGCAACGCATTTAATGGACGACAGTTTCGTGAAACTAGTAGAGTACAAGGCTGGCTGTGCACGAAGGCTATTTCTAAAAAAAAAAAGAAAAAAAGGGTCAATTCTGACTTTGCTATGACAATCATCAGCGACTGTAAGTACGTTTTGTTATTAGTTCAAGTATTTGCTATTGACTGTTCAAACGCGGAGTTTTGTGCATAACGCAGCGTGTGTGTGTGTGTGTGTGTGAGGGGAACAGGGTCACATCACAACGGAGTGTACAGTCCATCAGAAATCGTCTTAACGGCAGCTTGTGTACTGCAAATACATACGAGCATCATCACTGTGTCTGTCACGCGACTCTGTTCCCCTCTCGGGCTTGAACTGATAAAACTAACTTGAAAGCTGAAGCTCGCGATTATGGTAGGGGGCGTTACATTTCCGACACGTGCTTGTGGTGTTCGGCCAATCCCAATGCACTGGGTCAGTTGGCCAATCAGAGCAGACTGCACTTGTTGGAAGGAGGGGCTTTGTAGAAAACGAAGCGTTTCAGAGAGGCGGGGCATAGAGGAACTACAATAATGCACAGTATTTGAAAAATAATGTGTTTTTTGAGCATTAAAGCATGTCAACACGAAATACTCAAAATAATGATCTTTAATGTGAAATATTGCATTTATTAAAAAATAGTAAAGAAATAAAGAAATAAAATAAAAAAATATGAATTCTAATGGAGAAAATAGCTCATTAAAATTGTATAAATATTGCATAGTATCATAAAATTCCCTCAAAATCATAAATAATAATCAAAAAATATTATTGAACAAAAATATATTACTGATTTTCCTGAAAAAAAAAAAGTTACATTTCAAGGCTTCGGTCACATTTGACCGCGAAGAAGGCAAGTGTGACGCTTAAACGAAGAGGGCCAGAGGGTTAAAATAGCATCATATGACTCCTCTAATAGAGTTTTCTCATCTTAAAGTGTACAACTGGAGTTTTTTTTAAATCTCTTTCCAAAACAAATGACACTTTTGAGTGGTAGTGGATAATTCTACAGCAATTTGTTCTGAATTTTAGGTGAACAACAATGGTCACCTGACGTTTACTGAACCTCTGTCAGCCTTCGTCCCTTATCTGAACACTGGAATAGACATCATTGCTCCTCTGTGGACCGACCTTTTCAATGTCGACGGTGGAACTATCTCCTACAGAGAGGACACAAGCAGTGCTGTACTGGCACAAGTCACTCAAGCTGTTAACCAGTATTTCCCTAACGTGTCTTTTACCGCTACATCAGCCTTTGTGGCCACCTGGGACAGTGTGCCGTACATCAGTGGTGGAGGGGTAAGACCTCATCTCTGATTTTTGATTAATGCTCTCTGTGTGTTTTCGGTTCTAAATGTTGTCAATCGTTTATTGTTATTATTGTTTTGTTTTGTTTTGTTTTTTGAAGGTGGTTACTTTCCAAGTGGTTTTAGTCTCCAATGGTGACCGCTCTTTCATCCTGATCAACTATGGTGATATTGCAGAAACCTCACAAGCTTGGCTGGTGAGTGGAGTGAAGATCCTTACACAATTTACAAATAGCAGAAATTAATAACAAGGACATACCTTATTTATAAGTAAGAGATTGTTTTATTTTGCAATAGGATTTGATCGAGGCTTTAAGTACCCTTTTTTACTTTTACAGGCTGGTTATGACACAGTGGACTCTCTCAACTCTTTCACAATTCCAGCAGCCAGTGCTCCAGAACTCTCATCCAGCAGTAATATTGACGTGAACGGCCGCTGGTCTTTCCGTGTTGATGGTTTGCTAAACTGTAAGCTAAAGAGTTACCTGTTTCTCTGCAAGTTAATATTGAAACTTTTAACTTGTGCAATTGAAGGGCTTACGCTTTGTTGGAAGATCTAAATAAGTCATTAACGCTTCTTTGTATTCTAGTGCCAGTTAATTTCCTGCCGTTTGGTGATGGAGACATAGTCAATCCCATTTCAGACGATGGAAGCTCTGAAACCATTTACTTACAGCAGCCTTTCAAATATTTTGGACGCACATACAATCAGATCTATGTAAGCAATAAGACATTTTTTTTTTTTGGTTAAAGATATTTTTCTTTTGATTATATCATCAGTTACTTATGATTCAGCATTCTTCTTCAATTAATAGAGTTTTCTCATCTTAAAGTGTACAACTGGAGTTTTTTTTAAACCTCTTTACAAAATGAATGACACTTGAGAGGTAGCAGATAATGCTACAGCAATTTGTTCTGAATTTTAGGTGAACAACAACGGTCACCTGACGTTTACTGAACCCCTGTCAGCCTACGTCCCTTATCTGAACGCTGGAATAGACATCATTGCTCCTCTGTGGACCGACCTTTTCAATGTCAACGGTGGAACTATCTCCTACAGAGAGGACACAAGCAGTGCTGTACTGGCACAAGTCACTCAAGCTGTTAACCAGTATTTCCCTAACGTGCCTTTTACCGCTACATCAGCCTTTGTGGCCACCTGGGACAGTGTGCCGTACATCACTGGTGAAGGGGTAAGACCTCATCTCTTTTTTTTAATGAATGCTCTCTTTTTGTTTTCGGTTCTAAATGTTGTCAATCGTTTATTGTTATTATTGTTTTGTTTTGTTTTTTGAAGGTGGTTACTTTCCAAGTGGTTTTAGTCTCCAATGGGACCGCTCTTTCATCCTGATCAACTATGGTGATATTGCAGAAACCTCACAAGCTTGGCTGGTGAGTGGAGTGAAGATCCTTACACAATTTACAAATAGCAGAAATGAATAACAAGGACATACCTTATTTATAAGTAAGAGATTGTTTTATTTTGCAATAGGATTTGATTGAGACTTTAAGTACCCTTTTTTACTTTTACAGGCTGGTTATGACACAGTGGACTCCCTCAACTCTTTCACAATTCCAGCAGCCAGTGCTCCAGAACTCTCATCCAGCAGTAATATCGACGTGAACGGCCGCTGGTCTTTCCGTGTTGATGGTTCGCTAAACTGTAAGCTAAAGAGTTACCTGTTTCTCTGCAAGTTAATATTGAAACTTTTAACTTGTGCAATTGAAGGGCTTACGTTTTGTTGGAAGATCTAAATAAGTCATTAACGCTTCTTTGTATTCTAGTGCCAGTTAATTTCCTGCCGTTTGGTGATGGAGACATAGTCAATCCCATTTCAGACGATGGAAGCTCTGAAACCATTTACTTACAGCAGCCTTTCAAATATTTTGGACGCACATACAATCAGATCTATGTAAGCGATAAGACATTTTTTTTGGTTAAAGATATTTTTCTTTTGATTATATCATTAGTTACTTATGATTCAGCATTCTTCTTCAATTAAAGGGGTCATATGATGCGATTTCAAGTTTTCCTTTCTCTTTGGAGTGTTACAAGCTGTTTGTGCATAGATAAGATCCCTAAAGTTGCAAAGACTAAAGTCTCAAACCCAAAGAGATATTCTTTATAAAAGATAAGACTCTGCCACGCCCTCCTAAAACGGCTCATTCAAACACGCCCCCACATGTCTACGTCACGATGTGGAAATATTTGCGTAATGCCGCCCAAATGTTCACGCAAAGAAAGAAAGCATGGTTTCAGTAACCGCAGTAGTGTTGATGCAGGCAGTCATGTCAGGGAGACGCTGTGTGTTTCTATGCGAAAGCAAAAGCACTTTATTTGGCCTTCTGAAAGTAGATGCATTTAGGAATCATAGGTTACGATTATTTACAACAGAGCAGCACAACCCAAATGTTCGAATTTGTGCAACGCATTTAATGGACGACAGTTTCGTGAAACTAGTAGAGTACAAGGCTGGCTGTGCACGAAGGCTATTTCTAAAAAAAAAAAGAAAAAAAGGGTCAATTCTGACTTTGCTATGACAATCATCAGCGACTGTAAGTACGTTTTGTTATTAGTTCAAGTATTTGCTATTGACTGTTCAAACGCGGAGTTTTGTGCATAACGCAGCGTGTGTGTGTGTGTGTGTGTGTGAGGGGAACAGGGTCACATCACAACGGAGTGTACAGTCCATCAGAAATCGTCTTAACGGCAGCTTGTGTACTGCAAATACATACGAGCATCATCACTGTGTCTGTCACGCGACTCTGTTCCCCTCTCGGGCTTGAACTGATAAAACTAACTTGAAAGCTGAAGCTCGCGATTATGGTAGGGGGCGTTACATTTCCGACACGTGCTTGTGGTGTTCGGCCAATCCCAATGCACTGGGTCAGTTGGCCAATCAGAGCAGACTGCACTTGTTGGAAGGAGGGGCTTTGTAGAAAACGAAGCGTTTCAGAGAGGCGGGGCATAGAGGAACTACAATAATGCACAGCATTTGAAAAATAATGTGTTTTTTGAGCATTAAAGCATGTCAACACGAAATACTCAAAATAATGATCTTTAATGTGAAATATTGCATTTATTAAAAAATAGTAAAGAAATAAAGAAATAAAATAAAAAAATATGAATTCTAATGGAGAAAATAGCTCATTAAAATTGTATAAATATTGCATAGTATCATAAAATTCCCTCAAAATCATAAATAATAATCAAAAAATATTATTGAACAAAAATATATTACTGATTTTCCTGAAAAAAAAAAAGTTACATTTCAAGGCTTCGGTCACATTTGACCGCGAAGAAGGCAAGTGTGACGCTTAAACGAAGAGGGCCAGAGGGTTAAAATAGCATCATATGACTCCTCTAATAGAGTTTTCTCATCTTAAAGTGTACAACTGGAGTTTTTTTTAAATCTCTTTCCAAAACAAATGACACTTTTGAGTGGTAGTGGATAATTCTACAGCAATTTGTTCTGAATTTTAGGTGAACAACAATGGTCACCTGACGTTTACTGAACCTCTGTCAGCCTTCGTCCTTATCTGAACACTGGAATAGACATCATTGCTCCTCTGTGGACCGACCTTTTCAATGTCGACGGTGGAACTATCTCCTACAGAGAGGACACAAGCAGTGCTGTACTGGCACAAGTCACTCAAGCTGTTAACCAGTATTTCCCTAACGTGTCTTTTACCGCTACATCAGCCTTTGTGGCCACCTGGGACAGTGTGCCGTACATCAGTGGTGGAGGGGTAAGACCTCATCTCTGATTTTTGATTAATGCTCTCTGTGTGTTTTCGGTTCTAAATGTTGTCAATCGTTTATTGTTATTATTGTTTTGTTTTGTTTTGTTTTTTGAAGGTGGTTACTTTCCAAGTGGTTTTAGTCTCCAATGGTGACCGCTCTTTCATCCTGATCAACTATGGTGATATTGCAGAAACCTCACAAGCTTGGCTGGTGAGTGGAGTGAAGATCCTTACACAATTTACAAATAGCAGAAATTAATAACAAGGACATACCTTATTTATAAGTAAGAGATTGTTTTATTTTGCAATAGGATTTGATCGAGGCTTTAAGTACCCTTTTTTACTTTTACAGGCTGGTTATGACACAGTGGACTCCCTCAACTCTTTCACAATTCCAGCAGCCAGTGCTCCAGAACTCTCATCCAGCAGTAATATTGACGTGAACGGCCGCTGGTCTTTCCGTGTTGATGGTTTGCTAAACTGTAAGCTAAAGAGTTACCTGTTTCTCTGCAAGTTAATATTGAAACTTTTAACTTGTGCAATTGAAGGGCTTACGTTTTGTTGGAAGATCTAAATAAGTCATTAACGCTTCTTTGTATTCTAGTGCCAGTTAATTTCCTGCCGTTTGGTGATGGAGACATAGTCAATCCCATTTCAGACGATGGAAGCTCTGAAACCATTTACTTACAGCAGCCTTTCAAATATTTTGGACGCACATACAATCAGATCTATGTAAGCAATAGACATTTTTTTTTTTTGGTTAAAGATATTTTTCTTTTGATTATATCATTAGTTACTTATGATTCAGCATTCTTCTTCAATTAATAGAGTTTTCTCATCTTAAAGTGTACAACTGGAGTTTTTTTTTAACCTCTTTACAAAATGAATGACACTTGAGAGGTAGCAGATAATGCTACAGCAATTTGTTCTGAATTTTAGGTGAACAACAACGGTCACCTGACGTTTACTGAACCCCTGTCAGCCTACGTTCCTTATCTGAACGCTGGAATAGACATCATTGCTCCTCTGTGGACCGACCTTTTCAATGTCAACGGTGGAACTATCTCCTACAGAGAGGACACAAGCAGTGCTGTACTGGCACAAGTCACTCAAGCTGTTAACCAGTATTTCCCTAACGTGCCTTTTACCGCTACATCAGCCTTTGTGGCCACCTGGGACAGTGTGCCGTACATCACTGGTGAAGGGGTAAGACCTCATCTCTTTTTTTTAATGAATGCTCTCTTTTTGTTTTCGGTTCTAAATGTTGTCAATCGTTTATTGTTATTATTGTTTTGTTTTGTTTTTTGAAGGTGGTTACTTTCCAAGTGGTTTTAGTCTCCAATGGTGACCGCTCTTTCATCCTGATCAACTATGGTGATATTGCAGAAACCTCACAAGCTTGGCTGGTGAGTGGAGTGAAGATCCTTACACAATTTACAAATAGCAGAAATGAATAACAAGGACATACCTTATTTATAAGTAAGAGATTGTTTCATTTTGCAATAGGATTTGATTGAGGCTTTAAGTACCCTTTTTTACTTTTACAGGCTGGTTATGACACAGTGGACTCCCTCAACTCTTTCACAATTCCAGCAGCCAGTGCTCCAGAACTCTCATCCAGCAGTAATATCGACGTGAACGGCCGCTGGTCTTTCCGTGTTGATGGTTTGCTAAACTGTAAGCGAAAAAGTTACCTATTTGTCTAAAACATGATACTGAAACTTTTAACCAGTCCCTTTTAAGAGCTAATATTCCATCAGAAGATCTAAACAATTAATTGACACTCCTTTGTATTCTAGTGCCAGTTAATTTCCTGCCGTTTGGTGATGGAGACATAGTCAATCCCATTTCAGACGATGGAAGCTCTGAAACCATTTACTTACAGCAGCCTTTCAAATACTTTGGACGCACATACAATCAGATCTATGTAAGCGATAGACTTTCTTTTTTTTTTGGTTAAAGATATTTTTCTTTTGATTATATCATTAGTTACTTAGGATTCAGCATTCTTCTTCAATTAATAGTTTTCTCATCTTAAAGTGTACAACTGGAGTTTTTTTTAAACCTCTTTCCAAAATGAATGACACTTTTGAGTGGTAGTGAATAATTCTACAGCAATTTGTTCTGAATTTTAGGTGAACAACAATGGTCACCTGACGTTTACTGAACCCCTGTCAGCCTACGTCCCTTATCTGAACACTGGAATAGACATCATTGCTCCTCTGTGGACCGACCTTTTCAATGTCAACGGTGGAACTATCTCCTACAGAGAGGACACAAGCAGTGCTGTACTGGCACAAGTCACTCAAGCTGTTAACCAGTATTTCCCTAACGTGCCTTTTACCGCTACATCAGCCTTTGTGGCCACCTGGGACAGTGTGCCGTACATCACTGGTGGAGGGGTAAGACCTCATCTCTGATTTTTGATGAATGCTCTGTGTGTTTTTGGTTCTAAAAGTTGTCAATCGTTTTTTGTTATTGTTGTTTTTTGAAGGTGGTTACTTTCCAAGTGGTTTTAGTCTCCAATGGTGACCGCTCTTTCATCCTGATCAACTATGGTGATATTGCAGAAACCTCACAAGCTTGGCTGGTGAGTGGAGTGAAGATCCTTACACAATTTACAAATAGCAGAAATGAATAACAAGGACATACCTTATTTATAAGTAAGAGATTGTTTTATTTTGCAATAGGATTTGATCGAGGCTTTAAGTACCCTTTTTTACTTTTACAGGCTGGTTATGACACAGTGGACTCTCTCAACTCTTTCACAATTCCAGCAGCCAGTGCTCCAGAACTCTCATCCAGCAGTAATATCGACGTGAACGGCCGCTGGTCTTTCCGTGTTGATGGTTCGCTAAACTGTAAGCTAAAGAGTTACCTGTTTCTCTGCAAGTTAATATTGAAACTTTTTACTTGTGCAATTGAAGGGCTTACGTTTTGTTGGAAGATCTAAATAAGTCATTAACGCTTCTTTGTATTCTAGTGCCAGTTAATTTCCTGCCGTTTGGTGATGGAGACATAGTCAATCCCATTTCAGACGATGGAAGCTCTGAAACCATTTACTTACAGCAGCCTTTCAAATATTTTGGACGCACATACAATCAGATCTATGTAAGCGATAGACGTTTTTTTTTTTTGGTTAAAGATATTTTTTCTTTTGATTATATCATTAGTTACTTATGATTCAGCATTCTTCTTCAATTAAAGGGGTCATATGATGCGATTTCAAGTTTTCCTTTCTCTTTGGAGTGTTACAAGCTGTTTGTGCATAGATAAGATCCCTAAAGTTGCAAAGACTAAAGTCTCAAACCCAAAGAGATATTCTTTATAAAAGATAAGACTCTGCCACGCCCTCCTAAAACGGCTCATTCAAACACGCCCCCACATGTCTACGTCACGATGTGGAAATATTTGCGTAATGCCACCCAAATGTTCACGCAAAGAAAGAAAGCATGGTTTCAGTAACCGCAGTAGTGTTGATGCAGGCAGTCATGTCAGGGAGACGCTGTGTGTTTCTATGCGAAAGCAAAAGCACTTTATTTGGCCTTCTGAAAGTAGATGCATTTAGGAATCATAGGTTACGATTATTTACAACAGAGCAGCACAACCCAAATGTTCGAAATTATGCAACGCATTTAATGGACGACAGTTTCGTGAAACTAGTAGAGTACAAGGCTGGCTGTGCACGAAGGCTATTTCTAAAAAAAAAAAGAAAAAAAGGGTCAATTCTGACTTTGCTATGACAATCATCAGCGACTGTAAGTACGTTTTGTTATTAGTTCAAGTATTTGCTATTGACTGTTCAAACGCGAAGTTTTGTGCATAACGCAGCGTGTGTGTGTGTGTGTGTGAGGGGAACAGGGTCACATCACAACGGAGTGTACAGTCCATCAGAAATCGTCTTAACGGCGGCTTGTGTACTGCAAATACATACGAGCATCATCACTGTGTCTGTCACACGACTCTGTTCCCCTCTCGGGCTTGAACTGATAAAACTAACTTGAAAGCTGAAGCTCGTGATTATGGTAGGGGGCGTTACATTTCCGACACGTGCTTGTGGTGTTCGGCCAATCCCAATGCACTGGGTCAGTTGGCCAATCAGAGCAGACTGCACTTGTTGGAAGGAGGGGCTTTGTAGAAAACGAAGCGTTTCAGAGAGGCGGGGCATAGAGGAACTACAATAATGCACAGTATTTGAAAAATAATGTGTTTTTTGAACATTAAAGCATGTCAACACCAAATACACAAAATTATGATCTTTAAAATAGCATCATATGACTCCTCTAATAGAGTTTTCTCATCTTAAAGTGTACAACTGAAGATTTTTTTTAAATCTCTTTCCAAAATGAATGACACTGTTGAGTAGTAGTGGATAATTCTACAGCAATTTGTTCTGAATTTTAGGTGAACAACAATGGTCACCTGACGTTTACTGAACCCCTGTCAGCCTACGTTCCTTATCTGAACGCTGGAATAGACATCATTGCTCCTCTGTGGACCGACCTTTTCAATGTCGACGGTGGAACTATCTCCTACAGAGAGGACACAAGCAGTGCTGTACTGGCACAAGTCACTCAAGCTGTTAACCAGTATTTCCCTAACGTGCCTTTTACCGCTACATCAGCCTTTGTGGCCACCTGGGACAGTGTGCCGTACATCACTGGTGGAGGGGTAAGACCTCATCTCTGATTTTTGATTAATGCTCTATGTGTGTTTTCGGTTCTAAATGTTGTCAATCGTTTATTGTTATTATTGTTTTGTTTTGTTTTGTTTTTTGAAGGTGGTTACTTTCCAAGTGGTTTTAGTCTCCAATGGTGACCGCTCTTTCATCCTGATCAACTATGGTGATATTGCAGAAACCTCACAAGCTTGGCTGGTGAGTGGAGTGAAGATCCTTACACAATTTACAAATAGCAGAAATGAATAACAAGGACATACCTTATTTATAAGTAAGAGATTGTTTTATTTTGCAATAGGATTTGATTGAGACTTTAAGTACCCTTTTTTACTTTTACAGGCTGGTTATGACACAGTGGACTCTCTCAACTCTTTCACAATTCCAGCAGCCAGTGCTCCAGAACTCTCATCCAGCAGTAATATCGACGTGAACGGTCGCTGGTCTTTCCGTGTTGATGGTTCGCTAAACTGTAAGCTAAAGAGTTACCTGTTTCTCTGCAAGTTAATATTGAAACTTTTAACTTGTGCAATTGAAGGGCTTACGTTTTGTTGGAAGATCTAAATAAGTCATTAACGCTTCTTTGTATTCTAGTGCCAGTTAATTTCCTGCCGTTTGGTGATGGAGACATAGTCAATCCCATTTCAGACGATGGAAGCTCTGAAACCATTTACTTACAGCAGCCTTTCAAATATTTTGGACGCACATACAATCAGATCTATGTAAGCGATAAGACATTTTTTTTTGGTTAAAGATATGTTTCTTTTGATTATATCATTAGTTACTTATGATTCAGCATTCTTCTTCAATTAAAGGGGTCATATGATGCGATTTCAAGTTTTCCTTTCTCTTTGGAGTGTTACAAGGTGTTTGTGCATAGATAAGATCCCTAAAGTTGCAAAGACTAAAGTCTCAAACCCAAAGAGATATTCTTTATAAAAGATAAGACTGCCACGCCCTCCTAAAACGGCTCATTCAAACACGCCCCCACATGTCTACGTCACGATGTGGAAATATTTGCGTAATGCCACCCAAATGTTCACGCAAAGAAAGAAAGCATGGTTTCAGTAACCGCAGTAGTGTTGATGCAGGCAGTCATGTCAGGGAGACGCTGTGTGTTTCTATGCGAAAGCAAAAGCACTTTATTTGGCCTTCTGAAAGTAGATGCATTTAGGAATCATAGGTTACGATTATTTACAACAGAGCAGCACAACCCAAATGTTCGAAATTATGCAACGCATTTAATGGACGACAGTTTCGTGAAACTAGTAGAGTACAAGGCTGGCTGTGCACGAAGGCTATTTCTAAAAAAAAAAGAAAAAAAGGGTCAATTCTGACTTTGCTATGACAATCGTCAGCGACTGTAAGTACGTTTTGTTATTAGTTCAAGTATTTGCTATTGACTGTTCAAACGCTGAGTTTTGTGCATAACGCAGCGTGTGTGTGTGTGTGTGTGTGTGTGTGTGTGAGGGGAACAGGGTCACATCACAACGGAGTGTACAGTCCATCAGAAATCGTCTTAACGGCGGCTTGTGTACTGCAAATACATACGAGCATCATCACTGTGTCTGTCACGCGACTCTGTTCCCCTCTCGGACTTGAACTGATAAAACTAACTTGAAAGCTGAAGCTCGTGATTATGGTAGGGGGCGTTACATTTCCGACACGTGCTTGTGGTGTTCGGCCAATCCCAATGCACTGGGACAGTTGGCCAATCAGAGCAGACTGCACTTGTTGGAAGGAGGGGCTTTGTAGAAAACGAAGCGTTTCAGAGAGGCGGGGCATAGAGGAACTACAATAATGCACAGTATTTGAAAAATAATGTGTTTTTTGAACATTAAAGCATGTCATCACCAAATACACAAAATTATGATCTTTAAAATAGCATCATATGACTCCTCTAATAGAGTTTTCTCATCTTAAAGTGTACAACTGGAGTTTTTTTTAAAATCTCTTTCCAAAATGAATGACACTTTTGAGTGGTAGTGGATAATTCTACAGCAATTTGTTCTGAATTTTAGGTGAACAACAATGGTCACCTGACGTTTACTCAACCCCTGTCAGCTTTCGTCCCTTATCTGAACGCTGGAATAGACATCATTGCCGCTCTGTGGACTGACCTTGACAATAGAAATGGTGGAACTATCTCCTACAGAGAGGACACAAGCAGTGCTGTACTGGCACAAGTCACTCAAGCTGTTAACCAGTATTTCCCTAACGTGCCTTTTACCGCTACATCAGCCTTTGTGGCCACCTGGGACAGTGTGCCGTACATCAGTGGTGGAGGGGTAAGACCTCATCTCTGATTTTTGATTAATGCTCTCTGTGTGTTTTCGGTTCTAAATGTTGTCAATCGTTTATTGTTATTATTGTTTTGTTTTGTTTTGTTTTTTGAAGGTGGTTACTTTCCAAGTGGTTTTAGTCTCCAATGGTGACCGCTCTTTCATCCTGATCAACTATGGTGATATTGCAGAAACCTCACAAGCTTGGCTGGTGAGTGGAGTGAAGATCCTTACACAATTTACAAATAGCAGAAATGAATAACAAGGACATACCTTATTTATAAGTAAGAGATTGTTTTATTTTGCAATAGGATTTGATTGAGACTTTAAGTACCCTTTTTTACTTTTACAGGCTGGTTATGACACAGTGGACTCCCTCAACTCTTTCACAATTCCAGCAGCCAGTGCTCCAGAACTCTCATCCAGCAGTAATATCGACGTGAACGGCCGCTGGTCTTTCCGTGTTGATGGTTCGCTAAACTGTAAGCTAAAGAGTTACCTGTTTCTCTGCAAGTTAATATTGAAACTTTTAACTTGTGCAATTGAAGGGCTTACGTTTTGTTGGAAGATCTAAATAAGTCATTAACGCTTCTTTGTATTCTAGTGCCAGTTAATTTCCTGCCGTTTGGTGATGGAGACATAGTCAATCCCATTTCAGACGATGGAAGCTCTGAAACCATTTACTTACAGCAGCCTTTCAAATATTTTGGACGCACATACAATCAGATCTATGTAAGCGATAAGACATTTTTTTGGTTAAAGATATTTTTCTTTTGATTATATCATTAGTTACTTATGATTCAGCATTCTTCTTCAATTAAAGGGGTCATATGATGCGATTTCAAGTTTTCCTTTCTCTTTGGAGTGTTACAAGCTGTTTGTGCATAGATAAGATCCCTAAAGTTGCAAAGACTAAAGTCTCAAACCCAAAGAGATATTCTTTATAAAAGATAAGACTCTGCCACGCCCTCCTAAAACGGCTCATTCAAACACGCCCCCACATGTCTACGTCACGATGTGGAAATATTTGCGTAATGCCGCCCAAATGTTCACGCAAAGAAAGAAAGCATGGTTTCAGTAACCGCAGTAGTGTTGATGCAGGCAGTCATGTCAGGGAGACGCTGTGTGTTTCTATGCGAAAGCAAAAGCACTTTATTTGGCCTTCTGAAAGTAGATGCATTTAGGAATCATAGGTTACGATTATTTACAACAGAGCAGCACAACCCAAATGTTCGAATTTGTGCAACGCATTTAATGGACGACAGTTTCGTGAAACTAGTAGAGTACAAGGCTGGCTGTGCACGAAGGCTATTTCTAAAAAAAAAAAGAAAAAAAGGGTCAATTCTGACTTTGCTATGACAATCATCAGCGACCGTAAGTACGTTTTGTTATTAGTTCAAGTATTTGCTATTGACTGTTCAAACGCGGAGTTTTGTGCATAACGCAGCGTGTGTGTGTGTGTGTGTGTGTGAGGGGAACAGGGTCACATCACAACGGAGTGTACAGTCCATCAGAAATCGTCTTAACGGCAGCTTGTGTACTGCAAATACATACGAGCATCATCACTGTGTCTGTCACGCGACTCTGTTCCCCTCTCGGGCTTGAACTGATAAAACTAACTTGAAAGCTGAAGCTCGCGATTATGGTAGGGGGCGTTACATTTCCGACACGTGCTTGTGGTGTTCGGCCAATCCCAATGCACTGGGTCAGTTGGCCAATCAGAGCAGACTGCACTTGTTGGAAGGAGGGGCTTTGTAGAAAACGAAGCGTTTCAGAGAGGCGGGGCATAGAGGAACTACAATAATGCACAGCATTTGAAAAATAATGTGTTTTTTGAGCATTAAAGCATGTCAACACGAAATACTCAAAATAATGATCTTTAATGTGAAATATTGCATTTATTAAAAAATAGTAAAGAAATAAAGAAATAAAATAAAAAAATATGAATTCTAATGGAGAAAATAGCTCATTAAAATTGTATAAATATTGCATAGTATCATAAAATTCCCTCAAAATCATAAATAATAATCAAAAAATATTATTGAACAAAAATATATTACTGATTTTCCTGAAAAAAAAAAAGTTACATTTCAAGGCTTCGGTCACATTTGACCGCGAAGAAGGCAAGTGTGACGCTTAAACGAAGAGGGCCAGAGGGTTAAAATAGCATCATATGACTCCTCTAATAGAGTTTTCTCATCTTAAAGTGTACAACTGGAGTTTTTTTTAAATCTCTTTCCAAAACAAATGACACTTTTGAGTGGTAGTGGATAATTCTACAGCAATTTGTTCTGAATTTTAGGTGAACAACAATGGTCACCTGACGTTTACTGAACCTCTGTCAGCCTTCGTCCCTTATCTGAACACTGGAATAGACATCATTGCTCCTCTGTGGACCGACCTTTTCAATGTCGACGGTGGAACTATCTCCTACAGAGAGGACACAAGCAGTGCTGTACTGGCACAAGTCACTCAAGCTGTTAACCAGTATTTCCCTAACGTGTCTTTTACCGCTACATCAGCCTTTGTGGCCACCTGGGACAGTGTGCCGTACATCAGTGGTGGAGGGGTAAGACCTCATCTCTGATTTTTGATTAATGCTCTCTGTGTGTTTTCGGTTCTAAATGTTGTCAATCGTTTATTGTTATTATTGTTTTGTTTTGTTTTGTTTTTTGAAGGTGGTTACTTTCCAAGTGGTTTTAGTCTCCAATGGTGACCGCTCTTTCATCCTGATCAACTATGGTGATATTGCAGAAACCTCACAAGCTTGGCTGGTGAGTGGAGTGAAGATCCTTACACAATTTACAAATAGCAGAAATTAATAACAAGGACATACCTTATTTATAAGTAAGAGATTGTTTTATTTTGCAATAGGATTTGATCGAGGCTTTAAGTACCCTTTTTTACTTTTACAGGCTGGTTATGACACAGTGGACTCTCTCAACTCTTTCACAATTCCAGCAGCCAGTGCTCCAGAACTCTCATCCAGCAGTAATATTGACGTGAACGGCCGCTGGTCTTTCCGTGTTGATGGTTTGCTAAACTGTAAGCTAAAGAGTTACCTGTTTCTCTGCAAGTTAATATTGAAACTTTTAACTTGTGCAATTGAAGGGCTTACGCTTTGTTGGAAGATCTAAATAAGTCATTAACGCTTCTTTGTATTCTAGTGCCAGTTAATTTCCTGCCGTTTGGTGATGGAGACATAGTCAATCCCATTTCAGACGATGGAAGCTCTGAAACCATTTACTTACAGCAGCCTTTCAAATATTTTGGACGCACATACAATCAGATCTATGTAAGCAATAAGACATTTTTTTTTTTTGGTTAAAGATATTTTTCTTTTGATTATATCATCAGTTACTTATGATTCAGCATTCTTCTTCAATTAATAGAGTTTTCTCATCTTAAAGTGTACAACTGGAGTTTTTTTTAAACCTCTTTACAAAATGAATGACACTTGAGAGGTAGCAGATAATGCTACAGCAATTTGTTCTGAATTTTAGGTGAACAACAACGGTCACCTGACGTTTACTGAACCCCTGTCAGCCTACGTCCCTTATCTGAACGCTGGAATAGACATCATTGCTCCTCTGTGGACCGACCTTTTCAATGTCAACGGTGGAACTATCTCCTACAGAGAGGACACAAGCAGTGCTGTACTGGCACAAGTCACTCAAGCTGTTAACCAGTATTTCCCTAACGTGCCTTTTACCGCTACATCAGCCTTTGTGGCCACCTGGGACAGTGTGCCGTACATCACTGGTGAAGGGGTAAGACCTCATCTCTTTTTTTTAATGAATGCTCTCTTTTTGTTTTCGGTTCTAAATGTTGTCAATCGTTTATTGTTATTATTGTTTTGTTTTGTTTTTTGAAGGTGGTTACTTTCCAAGTGGTTTTAGTCTCCAATGGGGACCGCTCTTTCATCCTGATCAACTATGGTGATATTGCAGAAACCTCACAAGCTTGGCTGGTGAGTGGAGTGAAGATCCTTACACAATTTACAAATAGCAGAAATGAATAACAAGGACATACCTTATTTATAAGTAAGAGATTGTTTTATTTTGCAATAGGATTTGATTGAGACTTTAAGTACCCTTTTTTACTTTTACAGGCTGGTTATGACACAGTGGACTCCCTCAACTCTTTCACAATTCCAGCAGCCAGTGCTCCAGAACTCTCATCCAGCAGTAATATCGACGTGAACGGCCGCTGGTCTTTCCGTGTTGATGGTTCGCTAAACTGTAAGCTAAAGAGTTACCTGTTTCTCTGCAAGTTAATATTGAAACTTTTAACTTGTGCAATTGAAGGGCTTACGTTTTGTTGGAAGATCTAAATAAGTCATTAACGCTTCTTTGTATTCTAGTGCCAGTTAATTTCCTGCCGTTTGGTGATGGAGACATAGTCAATCCCATTTCAGACGATGGAAGCTCTGAAACCATTTACTTACAGCAGCCTTTCAAATATTTTGGACGCACATACAATCAGATCTATGTAAGCGATAAGACATTTTTTTGGTTAAAGATATTTTTCTTTTGATTATATCATTAGTTACTTATGATTCAGCATTCTTCTTCAATTAAAGGGGTCATATGATGCGATTTCAAGTTTTCCTTTCTCTTTGGAGTGTTACAAGCTGTTTGTGCATAGATAAGATCCCTAAAGTTGCAAAGACTAAAGTCTCAAACCCAAAGAGATATTCTTTATAAAAGATAAGACTCTGCCACGCCCTCCTAAAACGGCTCATTCAAACACGCCCCCACATGTCTACGTCACGATGTGGAAATATTTGCGTAATGCCGCCCAAATGTTCACGCAAAGAAAGAAAGCATGGTTTCAGTAACCGCAGTAGTGTTGATGCAGGCAGTCATGTCAGGGAGACGCTGTGTGTTTCTATGCGAAAGCAAAAGCACTTTATTTGGCCTTCTGAAAGTAGATGCATTTAGGAATCATAGGTTACGATTATTTACAACAGAGCAGCACAACCCAAATGTTCGAATTTGTGCAACGCATTTAATGGACGACAGTTTCGTGAAACTAGTAGAGTACAAGGCTGGCTGTGCACGAAGGCTATTTCTAAAAAAAAAAAGAAAAAAAGGGTCAATTCTGACTTTGCTATGACAATCATCAGCGACCGTAAGTACGTTTTGTTATTAGTTCAAGTATTTGCTATTGACTGTTCAAACGCGGAGTTTTGTGCATAACGCAGCGTGTGTGTGTGTGTGTGTGTGTGAGGGGAACAGGGTCACATCACAACGGAGTGTACAGTCCATCAGAAATCGTCTTAACGGCAGCTTGTGTACTGCAAATACATACGAGCATCATCACTGTGTCTGTCACGCGACTCTGTTCCCCTCTCGGGCTTGAACTGATAAAACTAACTTGAAAGCTGAAGCTCGCGATTATGGTAGGGGGCGTTACATTTCCGACACGTGCTTGTGGTGTTCGGCCAATCCCAATGCACTGGGTCAGTTGGCCAATCAGAGCAGACTGCACTTGTTGGAAGGAGGGGCTTTGTAGAAAACGAAGCGTTTCAGAGAGGCGGGGCATAGAGGAACTACAATAATGCACAGCATTTGAAAAATAATGTGTTTTTTGAGCATTAAAGCATGTCAACACGAAATACTCAAAATAATGATCTTTAATGTGAAATATTGCATTTATTAAAAAATAGTAAAGAAATAAAGAAATAAAATAAAAAAATATGAATTCTAATGGAGAAAATAGCTCATTAAAATTGTATAAATATTGCATAGTATCATAAAATTCCCTCAAAATCATAAATAATAATCAAAAAATATTATTGAACAAAAATATATTACTGATTTTCCTGAAAAAAAAAAAGTTACATTTCAAGGCTTCGGTCACATTTGACCGCGAAGAAGGCAAGTGTGACGCTTAAACGAAGAGGGCCAGAGGGTTAAAATAGCATCATATGACTCCTCTAATAGAGTTTTCTCATCTTAAAGTGTACAACTGGAGTTTTTTTTAAATCTCTTTCCAAAACAAATGACACTTTTGAGTGGTAGTGGATAATTCTACAGCAATTTGTTCTGAATTTTAGGTGAACAACAATGGTCACCTGACGTTTACTGAACCTCTGTCAGCCTTCGTCCCTTATCTGAACACTGGAATAGACATCATTGCTCCTCTGTGGACCGACCTTTTCAATGTCGACGGTGGAACTATCTCCTACAGAGAGGACACAAGCAGTGCTGTACTGGCACAAGTCACTCAAGCTGTTAACCAGTATTTCCCTAACGTGTCTTTTACCGCTACATCAGCCTTTGTGGCCACCTGGGACAGTGTGCCGTACATCAGTGGTGGAGGGGTAAGACCTCATCTCTGATTTTTGATTAATGCTCTCTGTGTGTTTTCGGTTCTAAATGTTGTCAATCGTTTATTGTTATTATTGTTTTGTTTTGTTTTGTTTTTTGAAGGTGGTTACTTTCCAAGTGGTTTTAGTCTCCAATGGTGACCGCTCTTTCATCCTGATCAACTATGGTGATATTGCAGAAACCTCACAAGCTTGGCTGGTGAGTGGAGTGAAGATCCTTACACAATTTACAAATAGCAGAAATTAATAACAAGGACATACCTTATTTATAAGTAAGAGATTGTTTTATTTTGCAATAGGATTTGATCGAGGCTTTAAGTACCCTTTTTTACTTTTACAGGCTGGTTATGACACAGTGGACTCCCTCAACTCTTTCACAATTCCAGCAGCCAGTGCTCCAGAACTCTCATCCAGCAGTAATATTGACGTGAACGGCCGCTGGTCTTTCCGTGTTGATGGTTTGCTAAACTGTAAGCTAAAGAGTTACCTGTTTCTCTGCAAGTTAATATTGAAACTTTTAACTTGTGCAATTGAAGGGCTTACGCTTTGTTGGAAGATCTAAATAAGTCATTAACGCTTCTTTGTATTCTAGTGCCAGTTAATTTCCTGCCGTTTGGTGATGGAGACATAGTCAATCCCATTTCAGACGATGGAAGCTCTGAAACCATTTACTTACAGCAGCCTTTCAAATATTTTGGACGCACATACAATCAGATCTATGTAAGCAATAAGACATTTTTTTTTTTTGGTTAAAGATATTTTTCTTTTGATTATATCATCAGTTACTTATGATTCAGCATTCTTCTTCAATTAATAGAGTTTTCTCATCTTAAAGTGTACAACTGGAGTTTTTTTTAAACCTCTTTACAAAATGAATGACACTTGAGAGGTAGCAGATAATGCTACAGCAATTTGTTCTGAATTTTAGGTGAACAACAACGGTCACCTGACGTTTACTGAACCCCTGTCAGCCTACGTTCCTTATCTGAACGCTGGAATAGACATCATTGCTCCTCTGTGGACCGACCTTTTCAATGTCAACGGTGGAACTATCTCCTACAGAGAGGACACAAGCAGTGCTGTACTGGCACAAGTCACTCAAGCTGTTAACCAGTATTTCCCTAACGTGCCTTTTACCGCTACATCAGCCTTTGTGGCCACCTGGGACAGTGTGCCGTACATCACTGGTGAAGGGGTAAGACCTCATCTCTTTTTTTTAATGAATGCTCTCTTTTTGTTTTCGGTTCTAAATGTTGTCAATCGTTTATTGTTATTATTGTTTTGTTTTGTTTTTTGAAGGTGGTTACTTTCCAAGTGGTTTTAGTCTCCAATGGTGACCGCTCTTTCATCCTGATCAACTATGGTGATATTGCAGAAACCTCACAAGCTTGGCTGGTGAGTGGAGTGAAGATCCTTACACAATTTACAAATAGCAGAAATGAATAACAAGGACATACCTTATTTATAAGTAAGAGATTGTTTCATTTTGCAATAGGATTTGATTGAGGCTTTAAGTACCCTTTTTTACTTTTACAGGCTGGTTATGACACAGTGGACTCCCTCAACTCTTTCACAATTCCAGCAGCCAGTGCTCCAGAACTCTCATCCAGCAGTAATATCGACGTGAACGGCCGCTGGTCTTTCCGTGTTGATGGTTTGCTAAACTGTAAGCGAAAAAGTTACCTATTTGTCTAAAACATGATACTGAAACTTTTAACCAGTCCCTTTTAAGAGCTAATATTCCATCAGAAGATCTAAACAATTAATTGACACTCCTTTGTATTCTAGTGCCAGTTAATTTCCTGCCGTTTGGTGATGGAGACATAGTCAATCCCATTTCAGACGATGGAAGCTCTGAAGCCATTTACTTGCAGCAGCCTTTCAAATACTTTGGACGCACATACAATCAGATCTATGTAAGCGATAGACTTTCTTTTTTTTTTGGTTAAAGATATTTTTCTTTTGATTATATCATTAGTTACTTAGGATTCAGCATTCTTCTTCAATTAATAGTTTTCTCATCATAAAGTGTACAACTGGAGTTTTTTTTAAACCTCTTTCCAAAATGAATGACACTTTTGAGTGGTAGTGAATAATTCTACAGCAATTTGTTCTGAATTTTAGGTGAACAACAATGGTCACCTGACGTTTACTGAACCCCTGTCAGCCTACGTTCCTTATCTGAACACTGGAATAGACATCATTGCTCCTCTGTGGACTGACCTTGACAATGTCAACGGTGGAACTATCTCCTACAGAGAGGACACAAGCAGTGCTGTACTGGCACAAGTCACTCAAGCTGTTAACCAGTATTTCCCTAACGTGCCTTTTACCGCTACATCAGCCTTTGTGGCCACCTGGGACAGTGTGCCGTACATCACTGGTGGAGGGGTAAGACCTCATCTCTGATTTTTGATGAATGCTCTGTGTGTTTTTGGTTCTAAAAGTTGTCAATCGTTTTTTGTTATTGTTGTTTTTTGAAGGTGGTTACTTTCCAAGTGGTTTTAGTCTCCAATGGTGACCGCTCTTTCATCCTGATCAACTATGGTGATATTGCAGAAACCTCACAAGCTTGGCTGGTGAGTGGAGTGAAGATCCTTACACAATTTACAAATAGCAGAAATGAATAACAAGGACTTACTTATGCCCTAATTCATAGTTTATTTATAAGCAAGAGGGTGTTTTATTTGGAAAAGGATTTGATTGAGTCTTTAAATACCCTTTTTTTTCTTTTTTTTTACTTTTACAGGCTGGTTATGACACAGTGGACTCCCTCAACTCTTTCACAATTCCAGCAGCCAGTGCCTCAGAACTCTCATCCAGCAGTAATATCGACGTGAACGGCCGCTGGTCTTTCCGTGTTGATGGTTCGTCAAACTGTAAGCTGTAAACTGTTTTCTCTGTTTTAACTTACTGTTTTCATTGTGAAAATACAATGGTTATAATGTTCAGCCATTCTGATGTACTCTCTTACATTAACTCATATGGTTAGGTCAAGATCCCAATCAGTGCATGCTTTCATGGTCTTTTTTTTTTTTTTCTTTTCTCAATTGTCTTCTTTTCTGTTTTAGTTTGTGATGCTTGCACTGAAAATGAGTCTTGTCAGGAAAGAAGTGGTATTTATGGCTGTGTTTGCTTGGATGGACAGAGGCCAAATCCTGAAATCTTTGGTAAGTGAAGAGTTAATTCGCAAAAACAGATAACTCCATTTTTATTTATTTTCATAAATTATGTTTTTTATTGTTCATTCCAAGTAATGTCAATCAAACTGCATTTGATTTGTTTTGATTAAGTAATAATACCTCAAACAAATACAGGTAACTTACAAAAGTTCACTGAAAGTATGTTTTTTTATATATTAAAAGTTAGTTTTTTAGCAAAAGCAGATAACTCCAACAGTCGTTTTTAGCAAAAGCAGATAACTCCACATTACATGTTTCAGAGTTAAACAAAAACACTCGGTTAATCGTTGTAATCTCCTCAGCTGAGAATGTAGACGCCTGACAAATGTTGTTGTTGTGATTACACACAATACACAAAGCTTTTCCCTAACCACTGTAACGTGCTGCTCTAGCAAGGTCCTGTGAAAAATTTTCAGCTTTTATTTTCCTTTTACACCCTGAAAAAGATATCATGGGTTCGAGTTCATCATGCTCGTCGAAATTATCAATCCTCGATCGCTTTTAGTCAGCTTTGACGAAACTCCTCTAAGCTAGTGCGTCTTTTCAAAGGGACTAGCAGTCTTGTCACCTGACCTGAATACAGCAGGCTGATTCGCTAAAAAGGACTTATCGGCTTAGGCACACTTAGGCACTAATCATACAAGTCTTAACAATGGTGAACAAAGTCAATAAAACCACAGCAAAAATAAAAAAAATAATTTAGTATGACAAGAATGAACAAAGTGGTGTTGATGAGTTTGAAAAAACAGAGCAAACATAAAGAGAAAATGTGATCTGTATTATTATGGCTCACTGTATGAAGCATACAGACTTTATTAAAGCCGCAGTAAAACAAACTGTGCTAAAAAATGCACAATACTCGATCTTCCGGCCTAGGGTGAAGTCATTATGCACATTAACAACGATTTGGGACAAAAATAATGTCACTTAATGTAAAACTATGTGAGTGGTGCTGTGTGGCACAGCCAGGTTTTGAACAGCCTCCTGAGTTATAAATGGGATAATATGGGGTTTACCCTTACTAAAGTTTTATCTTAAAATTCATTGAATTTTAAATTAAAAAATTCAGTTTTTACTGGCTGTATAGAGGTGGTGCTTTAAATGAGACTTTTCTAAAAGAGTGTCAGTGTGCTCTGTTAGCACATTAGTATACAGCATGTTTTAGCATGCTATAACACTCCCAGAGAAGATGTGTCTTATAGATGAGAAAATAATATCCCCAAAGTTTTAATCAGATCTCAGAGCTGATAGACCCATGGGCAGCACTTCGATGTATAGCATGGTTCAAGCGTTGTCCAAGTTAAAGTCCGAGCCACTACCAACATTGTCCTATAGAAATAAAAGCAAAAGTTGCAAAAAAAAATAAAAATCTTAATAATAATGATTCTTTTTGAATCCTTTTTTAATTTATTTTTATATTTGTTTAGATGCTGAGGAGTACTGTGCTAGCAGCACTGGCTCCTTATCTCTATCCCGCTGCCAGCTCTTCGAATCTGGTTTTTCTCCTGAGACCCTTCACCTAAATGACCCAAGCTGCAGAGGCACCCTTGAGGACGGCAGACTTCTGTTTTATTTTGACAGTGAAGACCACATATGTGGAACCACTCTGACAGTAATTATCTTTCAATGTTTGTTTCATCATAGAGCTGTATAGATGTAAGTTGAACTGTATCTTGAGATTTGTTCATGTCCTCATAGAACAACAGGACTCACTTCATCTACCAAAACGCCATTCTGTCTAATTTGAGAAGCAATGCTCAGAGCATAATTTCAAGAGCAAGATGGATGAATATTACATTTTCTTGTGCATATCCTCTGATCCAGACCCTATCTATGCCCATGGGTATCCGAGCTGAAGGCGGGTAAGGCTACTCAGTACCTTCTGAATACAAGTGTGTAGTATTTAAACAGTGAATAGTTTTCTAATTGAAGTGACTGAGACAAAGCAATACTGCAATTTTGGTAAATCTTCATGTTTTTAACCGTTTGGAATGACATTCAATTTCCAACATGTAACATCCTTTAGAACATGACAGATGCTGCTTATTACATACTCGAAATAATAAAATCAGTTATCTCATTTTGGACTTGATAGAGAATTTCCATCTGATGCAACATGAGTTTAGGGTTTTGATTAAGGATACAGTGATTATAGTAAGTCTGCTATTCAGTTTATTTTCTGTTGTGAATGTGCCTAAGGCTCAAGGCTGGTAAGTGAAAGGTTGGTGGACTGAGTCTAGTAAGGCATGAGCCATGAGCTATCAATGAAAGCTATCAACTATCACATTACCAATTATGTATATCATTGTTGATTATATTTGACATTTTTTCCCACAGTGTGATAAGTCAGGAGATTCCTGGCCAGGGCACATACCAGATCCGCATGATTCCTTACCATGATGCACAGTTTACTAGCCCATATGAAGGAGAAGTGGAAATACAAGTGAACCAGCAGATGTATGTGGCTGTTGAGGTGGAAGGAGTGGATGTAAATCAAATAGCAACAGTTCTTGACAACTGCTGGGCAACACCTGTTAATGATATTGATCATGATATTCGTTGGAGTCTAATCATTAGAGAGTGAGTGGGCTTGATGTTTTCATGGTTAATTGACTAATTTTTTTTGAGTGAGTACAACAAAACTGTTGTACCATATGCTTGATAATGTCATGCAACAATTTCCCCTCTATTGCCTTCCTTTCTAAAACTCTCTTCCCTTCCTAGATGCCCCAACCCTGAAGATGGCACAGTGGAGGTTCTTCAGAATGGTAATGGTACAACAAGCCATTTCTCCTTCAGGATGTTCACCTTCTCAGGAAGCTCTGACCGCATCTTCCTGCACTGTCAAGTCCATCTTTGCCTTGTAATGAATGGCAGATGTGCACAGGTATGTTTGGACAGTAAATTTGAGTGGAACACTCATTGCTTTTAAAGTAACCTTAAAGTAAAGAATGAATTTTTGGTCCCAGTTTATAAAAGGTAGCCTTAACTACTATGTACTTACCTTTAAATTAATCGTTTGATACAATGCACTTATTGTGTACATACATGTTTTTACATTGTACTTATATTTAAAAAAATACCTGCATGTAATTATCTGTAATTAATTTCTGTAATTACATTTATAATTAAACGGTTGACCCATCCCTTACACCTTAACCCACCCTTAAACCTACCCAGACCACCAAACCTGTCCCTAACCTTACCTGTATCCCACCTTAATAGCAGCAAAGGTGTTTTACAATACAATATGAACACAATAAGTACATTGTACTTATTTTGATGTAAGTACATAGTAGTTAAGGCCACCTAATATAAAGTGGGACCAAACTTTTTATGACAGACCTTTCTAAAAGAAAACACATTCAGCAGCCTTTGCATTGTAGAAAGCATGTATTTAATGATAAATGTATTTTCTTGTCTGTCATCTTCAGTCATGTGAGGTTGGACATAGACGTAGAAGGCGCAGATCTTTGGACTTCCAACACTCTGCGGCGATCACCATGGGTCTTTAACAAAGCTCGGCAACTCTGACAAGTGAAAGATCCTGCATTAAGATCCTGCTTTTCTATCAAAATACTTTGTGTGAATGATAAAGAAATTTAAATATTTTGAAAGCACTTCCTTGTCTTTAAAGATCTACATGTGAAATAATGATATTGTGGACAATTAAATAAAAATATCACTCATGAAAAAGAACTTTGGAAAAGCTACTAAATCTAACCAAGGCACAACAAATTTATTGCCTGTGCATTAATTAATGCAGAGAAAAATATAAATCTCTGTAATCTGTATACTTTTGTTGTTTCAGTGTTATAGAGGAAGTGTTTTCAAAACATTATATACAAAACTAAATTCTTCTACATTCTTGGATCAATATGACAAATTGAATAATAATGTAATTAAATAACTAAACGGTCTGTCTTTCTCTTTGTTCAAGGAGTTATATTGAAAACAATATAGCAGACTATACTTGAATAAACCTGCTTAGCAATGAAAAAAATATATTTTGTGATGTTTTTTTTTGCGAACAAAGTGTATAGTATTGCAGAGAAAGAACACATTATCTCAGAGGTAATGCATCTATTCCTAAACTATAACACTGGTTATAATATAATATAATATATAATATAATATATGTGACCCTGGACCACAAAACCAGTCATAAGGGTACATTTTTTGAAATTTAAATTTATACATCTGAAAGCTGAATAAATAAGCCGTTCCATTGATGTATGGTTTGTTAGGATAGGACAATATTTGGCTGATACACAACTATTTGAAAATCTGGAATCTTGAGTGCAAAAAAATAAAATAAAAAATTCTAAATATTGAACAAAAATAGCGTTTGAAGTTGTCCAAATTAAGTTCTTAGCAATGCATATTACTAATCAAAAATTACATTTTGATATATTCATGGTAGGAAATTTACAAAATATCTTAAAGGGGTCATATGATGAGATTTCAAGTGTTTCTTTCTCTTTGGAGTGTTACAAGCTGTTTGTGCATAGATAAGATCCCTAAAGTTGCAAAGTCGCAAAACCAAAGAGATATTCTTTATCAAAGTTAAGACTGCCACGCCCCCCTAAAACGGCTCATTCAAACACGCCCCCACATGTCTACGTCACGATGTGGAAATATTTGCGCAAGGCATGGTTTCAGTAACAGCAGTAGTGTTGATGCAGTCATGTCAGGGAGAAGCTGTGTGTTTCTAGGTGAAAGCAAACGCACTTTATTTGGCCTTCTGAAAGTAGATGCATTTAGGAATCATTAAGATTACTTACAACAGAACAACAGTGTGTTTGAGAGAGAGCGAGAGAGAGAGACAGGGTCACATCACAGCACATCAGCTTAATCGCGGCTTGTGTGTGTGTGTGAGAGAAAGAGAGAGAGACATGGTCACATCACAGCAGAGTGTACAGCTCGTCAGAAATCATCTTAAGGCATCATCACTGTGTCTGACACGCGACTCTGTTCCCCTCTCGGGCTTGAACTGATGGTAAAACTAAGGACATTATTAACTGTCTTTACTTTAATTTTGAAAACTGAAGCTCGCAATTATGGAAAGGGGTGATACATTTCCGACGTGGCTTGTGGTGTTCGGCCAATCACATTGAACTCTGCCAGTTGACCAATCAGAGCAGACTGTGCGTGTCGGAAGGAGGGACTTTGTAGAAAATGAAGCGTTTGAGAGAGGCGGGGCATAGAGGAAATACAATAATGTACAGTATTTGAAAAATAATGTGTTTTTTTTTACATTAAAGCATGTCAACATAATCTGTTACACCAAATACACAAAATAATGATCTTTAAAAGAGCATCATATGACCCCTTTAATGGAACCTGAGCTTTACATAATACCCTAATGATTTTTGGCATAAAAGAAAAAGATAATGTATTGTTGGCTATTGCTAAAAATATAGCCATGCTACTTGAGTCTAGTTTTTTGGTCCAGGGTCACATAAGAGCAATATCTCACATGTAGTCATGTAGCACTTCTGAAAAAGAGCCATATTGCATGCTATGAGTGTGATGTTGCGTCAATACAACAGTTCAATGGCACAAGTATGTAAATAAAGAGACAACTATGTAGTGTCTTAAAAAAAAACATTTTGTGTGTGGAACTGCTTTCTTCTGCCTCAGATTTAAGCTGCTCATGTTGTTATGAAAATATTTGCATATTGTAATGCTTGGGTAAGAGCACATAACATTAGAACAGCCTTCGGTCTGTGCCCCCTTTATTTACTTGCTCGTTTCATCACTTCCACTTTCATTCTCGGGCACCGATTTTTTGTTAAATTGAGCATCCAATCAGAGTTCTCACTCTCGCCAATGGCCCCAACGCTGATTCAACATGTTGAATCGGGCAAACTGCTGCCAACGTGAGCCCGTTGAGTGCTGACGTGAGGAACACACCAAACAAACTAGCCCGACAGACACTCACCGATGGCCCAATGTTGGTCGACGGCCGACCGTTGGCTTGGTGTGCCACAGCCTTAACAGATTAGCCCAAGCCCCTGTTACTAATTTGAAAATGTCACACAAACTAGTAACAAATGAATGCGGAGTTGCTTCATTGAAGTTAAAAGCTTACTGTTATAAGTAGAGTATTATGAGAGAGAGATCAATTGAGCGAGTGTGATTACCTGCATCTGATACAGCAGGGGTCCTCAAGATCCACTTTCCTGCAGAGATTATCTCCAACCTGGAATAAACACACCTACCTGCAACTTTATAGTAATCCTGAAGACCTTGATTAACTTGTTCAGGAGTGTTTGATTAGGATTCGAGCTAAACTCTGCAGGAAAGTGGATCTCGAGGTCCAGAGTTGAGGACCCCTGTGATACAGCATTCGTTCTTCAGATCCATCTCATATTCATATTAAAATAACAGTTTGAATGTCTGCTGAGGAAGGCAATATCTTTGTCGTAGTATTCTTTCAGCTGTTAAGGGATTTCCCATGATAACACTGATCAATGCATTTGTTGGTTGCATCTTGCAAGGTGTTGTTGAGTAAAAATAATCTCCTTGTTTACAACCTTGTTTCAGCCCTTTTCAAAATACAAGTCTTTCATACCGACTCACTCGTAAAGACTGATGGTGGAACAATGTAACCAAAATCACCAACAATAACACAATACCTCTCAATGCCAAATACTTTTATTAAATACAACTATTATTTATATAAAATAATATTTATTTACCAATAATATTCTAATAAACAACAATAGCCATTATAAATGTAGCTAAGCAATTCTGTCAAAAGTACAAAGGCAGCACTTTGATATAACATTAAAGTTATATAAAAATATAAAACTTTACCCTATCTCAAAAGTATTTGCTCTGGAACAAATAATAGATAAATAAAACTAAAGATTGCCTGTTAAATTATACAAAAATTATATTTTATGTTTAACCACCATAAAGACATCAGAGCCAGCAGCAAATTCCAGAAGAACTGGCCGAGGTAAGGATGTTCTCAGCAGGTTCATGACCGATGAACGGCTGCTGACACCCTGGAGCTCACATCTGTGAAAATGTCAAAGCAAATTTTCAAATAGGTGCTATCTTTATTAATAAACCATTTTTGTTAATCATCATACAGGCACATGGCTTCTCCTACCATTGCTACGCCGATGACACACAGCTCTATCTCTCTTTTCAACCAGATGATCCAACGGTAGCTGCACGGATCTCAGACTGCCTGGCGGACATCTCGGCATGGATGAAAGAACATCACCTACAGCTCAACCTGGCAAAGACTGAGCTTCTTGTCGTCCCTGCCACTCCGACCCTACAGCATGACTTCCTGATTCAATTAGGCACATCAATAATTACCCCATCAACTTCGGTCAGAAATCTTGGTGTAATCTTTGATGACCAGCTGACCTTCAAAGAGCACATTGCAAAGACTGCTCGATCTTGCAGGTTTGCGCTATACAACATCAGAAAAATCAGGCCCTTCCTGACAGAGCATGCTGCACAACTTCTTGTCCAGGCCCTTGTCGTTTCTAGGCTGGACTACTGCAATGCTCTTCTGGCTGGTCTTCCATCAAATGCAATCAAACCTCTACAAATGATTCAGAATGCAGCGGCACGACTGGTCTTCAATGAGCCCAAAAGAACCCATGTTACACCTCTCTTCATCTCACTGCACTGGCTACCAGTGGCAGCTCGCATCAAGTTCAAGACACTGATGCTTGCATACAGAACAACCACAGGCTCAGCACCCTCCTACTTCCACTCACTATTACGAATCTACATCCCCTCCAGAAGTCTGAGATCTGCTAGTGAGCGACGCCTTGTGGTACCATCACAGAGAGGCTCAAAATCACTCTCCAGAACATTCTCATTCACCATTCCTGGATGGTGGAATAATCTTCCCACCCCTATCCGGAATGCTGGATCCCTATCAAGCTTCAAGCAACAACTGAAAACTCATCTCTTTCGGCACTACTTGACTTCATCCTAAACTTGATTTAAAAAAAAAAAAAAAAAAAAAAAAAAAAAAAAAAAAAAAACTTTCCCTTTATCTTTCTCTCCTTCCCTTGCTAGCTTGTACTTATTTGAACAATGACTGAGACTTGGTGTTACGAGCACTTCCTCTGTCTGATTGCCTCTTCAAGATGAATGGCTTTATGTACTCCCCAATTGTAAGTCGCTTTGGATAAAAGCGTCTGCCAAATGACTAAATGTAAATGTAAAATGTAAATGTTAATAATTATTAGTACATTTACATTTATGCATTTAGCAGACGCTTTTATCCAAAGCGACTTACAGTGCATTCAGGCTATACATGTTTTTTTTTATCACTATGTGTGTTCCCTGGGAATCGAACCCACAACCTTTTGCGCTGCTAACGCAATGCTCTACCACTGAGCCACAGGAACACTATTAGTAGACTATTAATAATACTATTAATATTAATAATAAGTATTAGCATATTCCAGCCCTCAGCCAGTTGTACGCTGTCTGCCATTGTCTCTGCACTCGAGCAGCTGTAGGGGCAATGTCTCGTAAGCAATGCAGGTGTTTTGTAGCTGGATGTAAAGGTGAACATAAGAGTCTTAATTTTCTCCTGATATCAGAGCCACTGACGACACAGTGGATTAGTTTTGTTTTGGATGGTAAGGCACCACCGAATATCATTTAAAGGGAAATGCACCAAAATGGGTCACTGTGAACAGAGTGGTTTTTGACATGGTAAAAAGGGTGTTGTTTTACAGGACCATTGAGGAAATTTAAACAAAGTATGTTACAGACATTTCATGAAGACCCTAAAGAATCATACCAACTTGTGGAAAACGGGCATCTGATTTCCCCTTTAAACAGTTACTTTAATCCAGGGGTCTCCAAACTCGTTCCTGGAGGGGCGGTGTCCTGCAGAGTTTAATTCCAACCCTAATTAAACACACATGAACCAGCTAATCAAGCTCTTACTAGGCATGCTAGAAACTTTCAGGTAGGTGTTTTGAGGCAAGTTGGAGCTAAACTCTGCACAGGGTTTCTGCAGGATTTTTAAGCTCAAATTTAAGACGTTTTAAGACCTGCACGAATAAATGTAATACCATATGAGCGGGGTGGGGCAATGTCTATAGTATCATATTTAACTGTACAATTACTGTAAAAAGCATAATTTACAGTTCAGATACAAGTTTTCACAAAAACAAAAAGTTTTACAAATGATAAACTTTACATTTCAGCCTTTAAACCATTTTTAAGAAAATGGATGAGTCAAAATTATTAATTATTATATTAATTTAAACAATTATGAATAAATTGTTATATAAATTAAATAACATAAATTAGGGGTGTGCGATATTGACAAAAAATGATATTTCCTGGATATTTTCTGGGATTTTATCGATAATGATACTTAGCTGAGTGTGTTATTATGCTGGTATCTTAAAGATTACCGTGGACAGCTGACTCCTGAATTTTTATATTCTTCATATTCTGTGTGTGTGGTCAGTTCACAGCAGTGATAGAAATTAATCTTTTCCAACAAGTTTTATGGGCATTTTTACCTTTAAGCCATTTTTTTTTTCTAAAAGTGTGCATCATCTTTTGAGTCAAATTCTTGCCTTTGGGCTGTTACCAAGGAAATGAAATCAGTATCAACAGAATTCATCTTTGCACTGCAGAGAAAACACAGAAGTTGCATCTGAAGTGGCATTTAGATGTATTTACACACTGTTTAATGCAGCTCTGAGGGACATGGAATAATTTAACCTGCAGTTACAAATGCATAAATAATGTTTTGATACTTCAAACATAAAACATTCAAAACTGATGTTTGAAATTAATAATAAAAAAAATGAAAAGATACTTTAAATGTGAAATTAAAACCACCAGTAGGTGGCAGCAAGTCACTGTTAAGTGAGTCATTGCGACTGAACCGAATCATTTAAACAGTTGATTCATTCAAGAACGAAACACCGTCATGTTGCTCAGAGACGCAAAACAGTGCTGTGGCTGTGTTTGGAGTTATTTTTGTTGGCGAAATAGAGCAATATGGTGTCTAAAACGTAAGTCTCTTAATATTAACTTCTTGTTTATTGACCTGTTGTATAAAATCAATATCACATTTGTAATCATGCTGACTTTTGGAGAAAAAACGGCCCTCTTCATGTGATATTAACTATATTAAATTATAATATATACCTTTTCAGCCCCCATATCTTGAATTATGTGATAATTCTAAATGCATTTTAATAGACTGAATCATGCAGTGAAAGAAGGCACTCTAAATGCATAAGTGCACTAGTTTAACCTAGATGTTAACTTACTAGACTTCATCACGTAATGTAAGTGTGCACTCTGTAGGTGTGTTTTGTTTGCTTTACGCAATATACTCGATGATGTCAAATCGCACATCGTTAAAACTACAATTACAAAATTATCGCAGACCATGCATGTTGCACACCCCTAAATGTATTGTTTTCTTATCGATCCACCAGTTCACATTTAAAGCTCTGTGTGTTTGCAGCAGGAGCGTAGCCAGAAAGGAGACTCTGGGTGTGCATCAGACAAACTGGGTGTGCCACATTTATTGTCAGATTAATGCGCTAAAAAAATTAAAAAAATAAGCATGCTTATTGGGTATTAATATGTTAGTTTAACCATTTCATTTTTGTGTAGGCTATATGTGTCTGTTAACCTATTCTCCGTTTTGGATGTCTTTGAAAATCACTATTTTATATCTGCAACAAAGTGAGTGTGTGTGTGTGTGTGTTAGCATGCGTGCTGTATATTTAGTATTATTAAACCTTTCATTTCTGCGTATGTCTGTGTGTGTGTGTGTTTGTATGCTTACTGTTTATTAAGCATTTTTAAACCTTTCATTTCTCTCTGTGTGTGTGTGACAGAGAGAGACAGTTTTAATGAATTCTCCATTGTGAATGTGTTCTATTGTCAGCCCTGCATTTCACATTGGCCTACCAGGGGTCTCCAACCCTGCTCCTGGAGAGCTACCGTCCTACAGATTTCAGCTCCAACCCCAATCAAACACACCTGAACCAGCTAATCACAGTCTTCAAGGCTACTTGTTCATTTCAGACAGGTGTTTTGGAGCAGGGTTGGAACTGAAATCTATAAACTCTTAAAAAGAGAAGACTTGCAAAGAGTATTGTCACCTGTCATTTATTTCAAATATCTATATCTGCAACAAAATATGTGTGCATGTATGTCCGTGTATGAGTGTGTCTGTGTGTGTATCTGTGTAAGCAAGCTTAATGATTATTAATATGATACTTTAACCATTTAATTTCTATTTGTGTGTGTGTGTGTGTGTTTCTGTGAGCCTATTGTCCATTTTCGATGAGTTTCACTGTCAGCTATGCATCCAGCTATGTTGGCCTAGACCCTAAAAGCATACCACCTTAGGCCTTAAAATTCTTGAACCCTGGTTATCGCTGCTTGCAGCTATATTTTTGTTGTTGTTTTTTTCCATTTTCCGAAGCTTTCTCGCTCCTCAAGAGGGTCACCGACAATCACATACAGTATAGCCTACAACAGCTCTTTAACTGCGCTCTAGTCAAACACGCTCACTGTAGCCTGATCATTAACTACACACATCATAAACCCCTTTTAGGCAAGTACAATTTATGTCACATATTTTAATAAGACTAAACTCCTATTTAACCTGATGATCACAGGTTTAATAAAAATACATTTTAAGTTTCTAATTATAACACCGCATTTCCACGGTTATTCAAACAAAGAACAAATTATACAGTGAGCAAAGCACATTTACTTTATCAAAGAATAATCATTGACTTCAGTGACTAGGCTATGTAAAAATCTATTATGTAAAAACAGCTGTAGCTGCTGTACTAAATAAAAACAAAATGCTTTTAAATAATCCCTCCTTTTTTTAAATCATTAACATTTTGCACATCCTGCAATGGTGACTTAAACTGTACATAGGCCTACATATAATGTTCCTTTGAAATTACTTTTGGTGCAATAAACAATCTTGAATAGATGTCTTGCAATACACATTAGAGAGAGCAGTAAAATATTTTTTATACATTACATTCAGGATCGCCAACAACATAGCACAGTACATTTAATAGTGCCTGTTAGCTGCTCAAAGGGCGAGATGGCGTGGTGTGGCCTTGAATGCCTCAATTATGTCATCTGGGTCCAGTGTCTCTGTGAGTTCTCGTTCAAACATCAGCAACGAGAGGCTGTTTAGTCTTTCTGTGAGCATGGTTGCTCTGTTGCTGGATTTGATTCGGTTCACTGTTGAAAACAAGCTCTCCACAGAACAGCTTGTAACCGGCAATGTGATTAAAACACGCAGTAAACTGTTCATGTTGGGAAAAACGTCTTTATCACATGAGTCTAAGACTTCTATTAAGGATGGGTACAGGTGACCCCCATCCACCTTTCGTTTGAGCAGTTGCACAAATACTGTAAGTTCAGGACCTTCCACTCCAAGTCCATAGTGCTTGCATGGTACCTGTAATATTTCCATCTGGCCAAACGCGTCTGATCCGGGCAGCAAGGGGGCAGCAGCCTTCATTATTCCATAGGAATCACTCTGAAAATGGTTGTTAAGTTCCATCAGCTGTCTGTCAAGAATGGAAATCCACAAGGATTGCAAATCCAAGTCACTTCTAATGACCGCACACCTGCCCACTGTAGAGGTCACATGTGAGTCGGAAAGCCTGGCAGGTAATTTTCTGTTACGTGCGCCCACTATGTCCCAGTTTTGCACATCATTTTTTTTCATTTTGTCATCAGTAAGCCTGATGATTCTCTCAAATTCCCCGTCTGAATTATTCCTAAACAAAGCAAAAGTTTCTTTTAGGCCCTCAATCATGTGGACACAATCAGTAACAGAAACGGATGGGGACTGTAGGCCTTTTGTCGCAAAATCACTTGCACTGAACAGCTTAGAAAATGCAACAAGGAGAAAGATGAACCTCTTGTTCTGTATTTGTTGCAAGAGAGACTCTGCCTCTATTTTGGTCTGGCCTGAGCCTTCTGCAAACTCACTCAGTGTTTCCAATATGACGTCATAGAAAGTCAAAACTCGACTCACAGACTCAGATTTTGAACTCCATCTAATATCCAGGGGCGGACTTAGCCATTAGGCAATGGTAGGCGACCGCCTTGGGCCCCCAAAAGCCAAGGGCCCCCTAAAAAGCTTTTCATATACAAGATGCGCATTAAGCGCGGCCGCGGACACGCGAACGGTTGCTGTTTACTGTGTTTATTGCCACGACAACCGTCTGCGTGTCCAAGTTGAACGTGCTTCTTGTGTATCCTGCTTGTAGCAAATATAAATATAATGCATCTGAAGATGACTGCCGCGCGAGCGCGAGGTCTCTCTCTTTCCCAGCGCGCGCACACCTCTCTCTCTCTCTCTCTCTCTGCGTCTACTCTGTTCTGAAAGGAGCTGCGCTTTCAGTTAAACACATATGTTTCTCCTCTAATTTTACATGCAGGTATAGCCGAAATCACAGCACAGCTATTGTCTTTATCTTATGTATAGCCTATTTGATTTTATCAGACGACGGCACGATTATAAATCAGGATTTTTGTGCAGATTAACATCTTGGAAAGGAGAGCTGGTTATGTAGTCTTAATGGATCGCGTTTCAGTCTCTATTTCATATTCATCCCATTGTCTGACAACAGAAACAGTCAAATATATTAATGAAAATTTATTGAGAATTTATCAAAATACAGTATGTGGCACAGAGAACCAAACAAATGTAAAAATAAATATACATTTTGCATGTTCAGAAGAAGTGAGCTGCCCTGTCTTGCGAAAATGTCAGTAAATTGCTCAGTGCAAAGAAAGAGAAGTAATAGGAACATGGTATTTCTATGTTCTTTTTTTCATGTGTCTAATAGACATGAACAATTTCTTTGAAAAACATCTATGACCTTTGAAACATGTCTCTTCATGCTCTATGTTGACTATGGTTTCACTAATAATAAACATATATTGCATAAAGCATCCATATTTATCCATGCCCATGTTGATTAGAGTATTAAAAACTTGAAAAGTATTAATTTAAGGTACATTTAGAACAGATAAAAATGTGCGATTAAGTTGCGATTATTCGCAAGTTAACTCATGACAATCATGCGATTAAATATTTTAATCGATTGACAGCCCTAAGTTACAATGACTAAAATTAAATGTAGGCTTAAGCTGGTAACTCATCAGTGGACTTTCCTTATCAATATAGGCTATATTTTTCACACTTTTCTCATTCTCACTAATTTAAGTTTTTATATGAAGGGGACCTCTGAAGGGAACCGATTCTCTTCAGAAAAGTTTCGATGGCATTTTCTTTTTACCTGATAAAGTATCGTTTATGAGCTGAGCGCTGCTTTGTTTACAGCCATTACCGGGGAAACCGCTATATTTCTGAAGATCCAAAAGCGCCTCCTACTGGCAGAGAATGAATGTGCATTTTCAATAATCCAGTCTGCAGTTTTTGTTCAGACCAATGTGAAAATCCACCCACATAAACCCGTTTTAAATAATATAATAATTTATACTTCTGACTCATCCCTTTTCTTAAAAAAAATGGTTTAAAGGTTCAATTGTGAGGTTTATCGTTTTATAATTATTTTTTTTTGTATCTCAATGGTAAATCAATTGCTATTTCATGGTCTACAATATGAAAGAATAAAAGTGTCTGCTAAATGAATAAATGTAAATGTAAATGAAAGAATCCCATTATAACATGTACATGAAAAACGTAGAAACATTGGACACAACTATGGGGCACCATTGTGCAGTAGCAAGCATCACGACAAAAAAGGAACCTCAAGGTTGATCTAGGTAAATGTGTGCAAATGTATAGGGCCTCATTCCTATATTTGCCTGGGGCCCCCAATTCACTAAATCCTAATATCCGTAGAGCGCACAAGCTCCAGACAGGGTTTGTTGGGGTGTAGCTCTTTTTGGATCTGTAGAAACCGTGCGTGTCTGTTGGCTCCAGTCATGAAATGGTGCAGTGAATTTATAACATCAAAAAAAGTGGCAACAGTAGGAGACACTTTTGAGGCTGTTGAAAGAACAAGATTCAGGCAATGTGAGTGGCAGTGTACATACACTGCATGGGGGAAAGTTTTTTTGAGGAGCACCTGCACCCCAGCTCTCCCACCTGACATGACTGCCGCTCCATCAAAACTGAAACCCACACACAATTCAGGATCCAGCTGCAGTGGTTCCAGTACTTCCAAAATTTTGTTAGCGATGCAATAGGATGTCATATGATCTGTTGCCACAAATCCGACAGCTCTCTCTCTTAGATTGCCATTAAATATATACCTCACACAGACAGCAATTAGTTCCTTCTTTGAGTGGTCCTTGTATTCATCAGCTAAAATGGCATAATAGGTGTCAGCCTGTGCATGCAATTCTGCTCTGATTTTTCGGAGCAGAAGTGATGCTGCAGTTTCTAAGAGGTCGTTTTGAATGTCTGGACTCATCATTTTTGCATTAGCTGGAAGCTCATCAAGGCGTTGTTTTATCTCGGGGTCATACTGACAAAGCACTTTAAACAACTCAAAAAAGTTGCCTCTGTTCATGCTTTCTGTGTCTTCCTTGTGACCATGCAGTGCAATGCCTTGTTTCGCACAGAAAAGCAAAATATCAATGATAACTTTGATATGTGTCCGGTTTCTTTCAATCAGGTCAGTAAAATGCCCCTGTGCGTCTTTTGTTACCTGATGTATGATGTCACCTTTTCCAGCCCTTTTTATTTCCATGAATCCTTTGTGTCGGGCCACAGCAGCAGCATGGGCTTTACTGGCTTCGTGTTTTATACAAAACTGACCAAGATGCCCCCAGTCTCTCAGTCCTGCTTTGCTGAATCTGTCCTCTTTGACATCAGTGTTAAAGTGGCGACAGGGCTGGCAAAAAACAGCATCCATTGCGATGCTGTACTCTAACCAAGTGTACCGGTCATACCACTTAGCAGAAAAATTCCTCCTCTTTCCACTGACTGTTTGCGTGACTGGAAAATCACGCAGTTTTGACTGGCATGGAGGCTCATCTACTGCGGAAAGGTTTGTAGGCTTAAGCTCTGAGGTGGAGGCCATTTCGGTGTCTTCTGATTAAGCATTTTATTCCTCAGCCAACTGTACCAGAGAAGTCGCACCTGTTGATGCTGGGCCCGGGGAGGGAGAAACATCCTCATCAGGTGTAAGGTTAGGCCTTGTGTCCGGCTATCCATCAAGCCGAGGTTTTTTACTAAAGAAATTAAGCAGGGAACTCTGCAACATATTGCTAGCTAGCAAGGTTTAGATTCTCTATTTTTTTTTTAGAATGTGCGGCAAACATTTCCCAAGATGTTGGGGTCACACGTCAGTGACGTCACAGTCAGCGGCTGTTGCGGATTGGTTGGCAGTCTGAATGGCGGCAGATATATATATATTTTTTTTATTATTATTTTTTTAGAAAATAATTAAAAAAAAAAATATTAAATTTTAAATTAACAAATATTGTAAGCACTGCTTAATCTGTAAATTGTGAGGTCCTGGAACAAAGCGGGGTAATGAATCCGTCCGGCAAGTTTTTTTTATATTATTATTGAACTTTCAAACATACAAAATTCAACAGCAAGTTCATATACAGTATACATATATGCTTTTATTTATGTAGGCTACACAGAGAAACAATACATTGAGAAACAAGAAACTTTCCAGAGAAACTTTCTGCCGTCTCATGCAGTCTCCGTGAAATGGAGCGCATCACAGCAATGAACCGGCTACTTTATTAAACGAACGAACCAAAAAATAAAAATCTTTAATTACGTAGTCGGAATGAAAAGGTGCATTTCTTTATTAAAGTCAGCGTCGCATTCTGCAACTTTATCTTTTCAGCCGACACTGACTGAGAAGAAATCACTAGTTTATTAACGAATAATTAAAATGTTTTCTTTTGCCTTTCCCCCAACATTCATAATCATTAGCCTACTTTTGCCGTTGCAAGATTTAGACGTGCGCTTGGGCGCGGAATAGGCTATACGCCTATATATTAAAGGATGGTTAGTAGCCTAAGTTATTATATTAATCAATTTACGTGTGACTAGTGAAATCTTTAGTCGGGGACAGGCCTTCTTGGCACAAGGAACCGATCCATTTTTTAAATAAAATGCTGACAATTCGAAAAGTGCGCCTGCTAATCACGTCACGTTATATTGCAATGCACGAGTTATGAATGCGTAATAATAAGTCAAATGTTTTTAATTTATTTAATTTCTTATGGGTGCAATGGCGGTGCTTTGGTCTTTCTTGGGGGTGCTGAAGCATCTGCTAGCCCCTCCTTTGCGCTGCCCATGTTTATTACGATTAAAAAAAATAATAATTCTGCATCTGTTTTTAGGTGTGCCAGCTGCCACTGTGGGTGGCACCGGCACACCCTGGCACACCCGTGGCTACGCCCCTGGTTTGCAGTGTAAAAAACGGGTGGATTTTCGCATTTGTCTGAACTCTGATTATTGAAGTTGCACATTCATTCTCTGCCAGCAGGTGGCGCGTTTGGTAAAATAACTGTTTCCCCGGTAAGGGCAGTACACAAATCAGTGCAGGACCGGACTTTGAACGTGCACCGCTCATGTTTCATAGCCTTTTGAAGTTTAATTGTCACATTCAGCCATATAGCATATCTGGTCTTTCCGTCCCCAAATTTAATACCTCTTGAAATCATAATTAAGACTTTCTTGTACAATTTAATACTTTTTAAGGCCTTAAATTTGATAACTAAATTTAAGACTTTTTAAGACATTTTAAGACCCCACGGAAACCCTGCTGCAGGACACCGGCCCTCCAGGACCGAGTTTGGAGACCCCCTGCTACCAATATATATTTTTTTCCAACATCAACAAAATATATCTTTACACTGTAATGATTTATGGCTTAAATATTAATATTGAGTTTTTTGGTCACACATTACGGTGTGAAAAAAACAGATTGTGTCAAATGTGATTTATAGTTTGGGCTTTACAGCATTTGTGTGTGTGTGTATAAATAGTGTGCATTGTGTAAATAAAATCAACTTTAATAAGTAAGTACATTTTATTTATATAGCACATTTAAACATAGCAAAGCTATCCAAAGTGCTTAACAATGTAAAATAAAATTAAAAGAGAAAAAGAAAAACAGAAAAGAAGCAAACAAGACAACAAAACAACATAAGCTAATTAAACCTAAGATTAGTGTTGAAACTGCTAGAATGTTTAGCAATTACACAACCTGCAGGTGGAAACCACTTCCAGATGTCACCAGATGAACCTTAACTGTAGCCATATTCAAGTCCAGTTGGATAACAAATGTTTACCTGTGTAATCTCTCAAATAAAATAATGAACATTGCACTGCATTATTTGATTTATCTTTAGTTTATACCTTTTTATTTATCATCTTTTATTTACATTGTGACAATTAGCTGCAAGGCAGACATTTAAAAGGGTCATCGAATGCAAAATTCACTTTTACATGTTGTTTGAACTGAAATGTGTGTTGGCAGTGTGTGTACACAACCACCCTTATATTGATAAAAAATCCACCCAGTGTTTTTTTTATTTTTTTATATATTGATAAATCATGACCCCTTTCTCAAATCAAGCCGTTCTCAGATTCTTGGCTGAATGATGTCACAAAGGCCAAGGCCCCTCCCACAATTGTCGAATGACACTGGTGTTTTACCATAGACCCGCCCTGAGTGAGCTGTGAACAGTCCGCCATTGTTTCAACGCTGGAATAGGTGTAGAGCAGAATGACTCCTAAACGATTGAGGTGTTTTGTTGTTGGATGTAATAATGAACATAGCAGTCGTCATTTACTCCCGACATCTGAGCCACTGTAGATGCAGAGGATTATTTTTGTTTTTGAAGGATAACTACCTAAATGCATCTATGTTCGCGTGAACCATTCGTGATCCAGCTTCACCTCCAGTGAGTACAAGTTGTTTTAATGAATTTTGCAAATCGCCTTTTCTAATAATGTGCTAGTTAGCAAGTTTCACGATGAATGCGGCTAAAGTTTACAGTCTCTCAGAGAACTGCATGTCACCCCACAGAAGAGAGGGGCGGGGTGAGTATAGCTCATTAGCATTTAAAGGGAAATGCACCATAACGGCTTGATGTGAACACAGCTGTTTTTGAGAGGTTAAAAGGGTGTTGTTTTACACTACCATTGAGAAATTTCAACCAAAGTATGTTATAGACTTTTTATTAAGACCCTAAAGAATCATATCAACTTGTGGAAAATGAGCATCCGATGACCGCTTTAACTTTGATTTTTCAATATATTTAATGAACCAATGCCACCATACAATTGAAATTTGAGGGCACCTACTACAACCACTCATATGTACATATAACATGAAAATAAAAATCCTCTCCAAGTCTCTTCTAGTATACAGAGGTAAATAATGCAAATGATCATGAAGGTGGACAATCAGATTTGGCCCACGATCAGCAGCAGTGTTACTGTAACCTTAATTTCACACAGATACGAATGTTCTGGTGCCATTTTAAATTGCTGAGCCATTTAAAACTCTTTTCACACAAAGAACACAAATAGGGTCTCACATCTGCATGACTTTTTAGGTGTATCTTTAAATGTGATGGCAAAATATTTTTTTTATTATACTGATCACAATTAAATCGCCTTCCTCCAGAGTGAATGTGCAGGTGATTTTTGAAATTTCTCCTTTTTTAAAACATTTTACCACATTCAGAATACTGCACTTTCTTTCCATAATGAGTTTGCAAATGATGTTTCAGGTCTTTTTGATATGTAAAACTCTTTTTACACTGAAGACACGAGAATGGCTTCTCTTCAGTGTGAGTTATTACATGTTTCTTAATGTAACGGGGCGAACGAGACGTGAGACGTGCGAATCCAAGTGCAAGCTTTATTTAGAAACAAGGTCAAAAATACAGGCAGGGTCGAACAACTGGCAAACAGGTATATAGAGGGCTAGACAAGAGAGGTAATCCGAGACATGAGCAATAATCCAGGCAAGGCGCGAACAATATCCAAAGGGCAAGGCAGAGAGATAGTCCATTTACACAGAAATAATCCAGGCAGAGCATAAACAGAGTCCGAACGGTGAGACAGGGGTAAATCCAGGGAACACAGACTAGAAAATAAGAAACGGGTTCCAAATCGCAGCTAACACTAGGGGAGTGATAAACGCAGGACAATACTGGAACTAAACAGAAACACGGAAAGGCAGCTAGCGCTAGAAGCGAGCTATACGCAGATCAATACTCAGCCCAGAGGAAGATGAAGTCCATGGTTTATGTAGGGTGTGTGATAATTGTGTGATAGTTCTCAGGTGTGAGCGTGTGATTGAGACAGCTGTGTGTATTTAGTGCAATGTATCATGGGAACTGTAGTGCAAGGTAATGTGGAACAGTCTGTGTAGTGTGAGAGTCAATATGATGGAAGAGTGACCTCTGGTGGCGAGTGAATGGAAGTCCATGGACCGAATTCATGACACTTAAAGTGTTTCCTGTCTGTGAAACTTCTCCCACACTGATGACATATAAAACGGTTCTGTCTTGAGTGAATCCTTATGTGGTAATTGAGGTTTACTTTACCTCTGAATCTTTTTCCACACTGGCCACAAATGAACGGCCTCTCTCCAATGTGAATTCTCATGTGAGTCTTAAGATTTCCTTTTTGTGAGAAGGTCTTCCCACACAGTTTGCAGGTGTAAGGACTCTCTCCAGTGTGAATTTTCATGTGGGCGTTTAGGGTTGCTTTACGTGTAAAACACTTTCCACATTGAGGGCATGTGTAAGGCTTCCTCTTCTAATGAAACTTTTCCCACACTTTATGCAAGTATAAGGGCTCTCTCCAGTGTGAATTCGCATGTGAATTTTAAGGCTTCCTTTTCGACTGAAACTTTTTCCACACTGTTGGCAAATGAAAGAACTTCTTGTTCCTGTATTTTGATTTCTTTTAAGTAAGGTCTTTTCAGTCAGTGAGCAACTAAAACATTTTTCTCCAGTAATAGAATCATGTTTCTCATACTGATCTTCTTCCATTTTATTTTCCTCTTTAAGCAGCATCACGGCTAAGGTGAAAAGGATAAATAAAAGTTAACCCAAGTTTAATGGCACAAAGCAACAGAAATGATAAAATACAGCTGCAAAGAGCAAGAGGCCAAGCACAACAGAAGTAAAGTGAAGAGCTAAGGAGCTGTCTTTAATTACTCAGTAAAGACCTGGGTCCGTATTCATGAAAAATCTTAGTGCTAAGAGTTGCTCCTAGTAACAAAATTCTAAGAAAATTCTTAGAAATGTGGGCGTTTCCTCTAAAAATTAAAGAAACTATCCTAGTAAAGAAAAAAGTAATTCAGAAAGCATCTTAACCATTAAAAGAGGTCTTAAGGTCCAAAATTGTTAGGAGTACGAATGAGGACTTTTAAGAGGCTTAAGAGTTTCTTTAGCAGTGGAGAAAATAGACGAAACATGAAGAAGGAGAAGAAATGTGTTGCACACAATGCATGACAGTGAGTTAATAAGATGCTACACATTAGATCGTGCAGGGATCATGTTTGTGACTGATCTTATTAAAGACACGCTAACATCTCCAACACCGTGCTGAAATGCCATAGCGCCAGAAATGGACGTAATCACTACATTAACATTTTTGGCAACTGGAAAAATGCAACTATGCAGCAGTGATTATTTGGGTCTGTTACAGCACTTATTATGTCGCTGTTCATTTCCTATAAAATACATTAAGTATGACAGCATGGTAAATAAAAAAATAAAGAATATATATATATATATACATATATAATGTGTGTGTGTGTGTGAGAGAGAGAGAGAGAGCGAGAGAGAGTACGGTAAAACAGAAAATATTACACTTGTAATTTCAAAGTGAAGGCTTAAATAAACCCTACTCTTAAAAGCGCTCTTTTATTTCCTTCTTGGACAACCAACCAATCACAGTCTTCAAACGTGTTTGTCCGATTTTCACCAAAATTGCATACAGAACGACCACAGGCTCAGCACCCTCCTACTTCCACTCACTATTACGAATCTACATCCCCTCCAGAAGTCTGAGATCTGCTAGTGAGCGACGCCTTGTGGTACCATCACAGAGAGGCTCAAAATCACTCTCCAGAACATTCTCATTCACCGTTCCTGGATGGTGGAATAATCTTCCCACCCCTATCCGGAATGCTGGATCCCTGTCAATCTTCAAGCAACAACTGAAGACTCATCTCTTTCAGCACTACTTGACTTCATCCTAAACTTGTTCTAAAAAAAAAAAAACTTTCCCTTTATCTTTCTCTCCTTCCCTTGCTAGCTTGTACTTA
>CM041805.1:37994706-38342205 GCA_023376895.1 Aspiorhynchus laticeps | reverse complement strand
AAAGTAGGCTACTCTGTGATTGGTTTTCGGTCCTTAGTATTAATACTTACATGATGCTGGTTGTTTCTAATTGTTTAAGCAACGTAATTAATTATATATGGTTTATAAACATTATTTTAAACATCATGCACATATCAAAGATAGTCTTGTTTTTTTGTTGCTTTGAAGAAACGTGCATTAGTACGGTAATATCTTGCTCGATGCGAAATGCTCAGTTGCTGCTGGACTGTTTTCATATTCCAATTTAAAATATTCCACAAAGCAGAAATGTTAACCACATATTCCTGTCACAAATTATGATCTCTGTTTAGACACCTGCGTGACAGCAGATGTAAAATAAAAGATTGGGCTTAATAGTGCCAAAGCCAATTAGTTAAAAAATGCCTTAACTGATGTTTGAGATCAGTTCAGTACAATCCACGTTTCGGAGGCTTTTGGGGGCCATGCCATGCTTAAAATCAGGCACATGGGCATGGTGGGGCAGATTGAGTCTGGCAAATGATTTAATGCTAGTAAGAGTTTATCCTCTTGTACAGTTGATCCTGAAGTGCCATTAGTGGTCAGTGTGTCTGGTAAGCACTCTAGCTGCTGCATTTTTAACCAGCTAAAGCTAATTTTTGACCCTTCAAAATTTCAAAGTTGGAAGTGAAGGAGTGGATCGCAGATCTACAATGGCCTTCATAATAATATTAATTATAATATTTCTTGAACAATTATTAATCAAAGTTACATTTATGCATGTTAGAAAATAAGTTGAAAATGGCTTTAGTCTGCCTTTTTACTCTCTAAGAAGCTGCTCTCATTGTGTGTGTGTAGTTAACCATATTTGATAAGATTTGATAAGATTCAGCAAACTTGAAGTAAGTGTTCTCTGCGTATGTGTGTGAATGTCTATCTTTGCAGCTAGATGCAGAGAGAGAGAGAGCTCTAGGAGGAAATCGTCATTTGCCGTCACCCTGATTTCCAGGGTAACAGATATACGTCTCTGGAGAGACCTATTGCGCATAGGCGGAAATCCCGGGGGGGTCTGGGGGGACAAGACCCCCATCTGAGGGTTGTCCCCCCTAAAAATATGATTTAAATAACCACTTGTAAATAATGTTTTATACTTAAAATAATTGTGTAAGTAGTAAAACAACACAAATGCAAACGGGGCGTTTTAAGTTTAGAAACATTTTGAGTCTCCCCCTCCCTTGCCTCACAGTGCTTTGGTCCAAATGCTTTCCTCTTTTATATCACACACAGGGGCGGACTTAACCAATAAGCAAGGTGAGTGGCCGCTTAGGGCCCCGGGGAATCAGGGGGCCCCATCTGATATTGGCAAAAAATATTTGCAGCTTTGAGCAATGTAGCCGTTCACAGACATATCCGCTGATTTCTTGAACGCAGTGACCAGAAGTAATCCACTTATCGATCAAAATGTCGAGTTTTTGTCAAGTGCTGAGTTCTGCAAGGTCGGGAATCATCTCATTATAAAAAAGTTATATTGTGCAGTGTAGAGCTTATTAACGGAACGTCGTGAGATCGCAATGAATTGAAGTGAGTGACAGCTGATTATGAGGGAGCGGTCTTTGCGCGCATTCTAGGCTGTCTGACTTTCTCCGAACAGAGATATTCACCTCAGTAAAGAAAGTATTGTGTTGCAAGTCACAATTTTATTTATCTTGATGTTTCAAAATGACTCTCTTGTGTGCTTCTCATAGGCGCACCGGCGCGAACTGCCGCGTACTCGAATAAATGCACGAATGCAATGACTGGAAATTTTCCCTTAATAATAGGTTTCATTTTCCATTTGTTTCTCGAAAAACCCTACAGTATGCCCTCGGAACACTTGGGAAATGGAATGAGTTTCCTGGGATAATTTTATGTTTGTAAAAAGATTGGAAAAGTTTACAATTTATTAAATGGGCAAGTGCAAGCATTTTTTATTTTTTTTGATAATGTCTTCATTTATGAAGATAAAATAAGATAGACAAATTTGGCTTTAGAACAGCATTAGGTTGACTAATTACTGGTTGTGAAGGTACAAATAAACTATAAACTAGAGCGAGCGAGCAAAATAAGGGTTAAGCATAAACACTTGGTATATGGAATGAGTTGCATGGGATAGTTTTATGTTTGTAAAAAGATTGGACATTTTTACAATTTATTAAATGGACAAGTGCATGCATTTCTTTTTTTCTTTTGTTTGATAATGTCTTCCTTTTGTGATCCAAAAAAAAGGTAGCCTAATTTGGGCAGGTTGACTAATTACTGGTTGTGAAGGGATAAATAAACTATAAACTAGAGCAAGCGAACAAAATAAGGGTTAAGCATAAAAGAACACAGTTATTGTGTGGGGGCCCCATACCTGGAATTTGCTTAGGGCCCCCAAATCACTTAAGTCCGCCTCTGATCACACACACACATACAAGTCTGGTGAGAGAGAGAATAAGTCTCAGTAGTTGTGGAACTCCAGTAAGTAAGGCTGTCAATTGGCTATTTTATTCACTTAAACATCGGATGAAGTGATTATTTTCTCTTTGCGAGAGCAGCGTGTTTCTAGGAGCGCACGTCCGATTTAGTGCGAGAGCAAAGAAATTCTGCGTGCTAGGGAAGAGATTCCTGCTCTCGCATTATTTTAAAGCAGGGGCTATTTGCACAAATATATTTGTATAATATATATATATATATATATATATATATTTGTATATAATTTACACTGTTAAAATAGCAGGCTTTTCTGCTATTTATACTACTTATAGCAAATAGTGGCAATTATCTGCACCTCAGTATTGTAGTACATTATAAAACAGTATGCAATAATAAGTTATTGAGTGTAAATTTTTATATTAATTCAAATTATTAAAAGGATGCCACCTTAATGGGACAATAAAGCCCTCCCTACACCTACCCTAACCCTATTCGATACTTTTTCAACTTTTTGATTATTCTGGAGTATATTTTGATTTCCTTATTTTTTATGGAAAATAAATGCTTTTCTGATGTGATGTGAAATTTAAAAAGGGAGAAAAAAGTTTGCCAAAAGGCGGATTCGAACCAGTGTCGTTCGCGTTAAACGAGGTACGACACACGTTTTACCATCTGCGCCACTAGAGCTGATGATTGATGACCGTCTTTTGTAATTCTGACTAGCCCAAGCACACGTTGGTGTGCTTTCACGCTACAATAATGCACTCTCGACATGTGGCATTAAAATAACGCCTTAGTCTCCCTGCTACACTAATAGTAGTAGCTTTTCTCTGTGTATACATCCTTACACAAACAATTTTAGCTGTATTATTTGTGTCCCCTTCAAAAACTGCTCTTGAGAAATTTTTATGTATATTGTCCACCCCTACTGTTAGACGAAATTTACGCCCCTGCTATTGCGTCTGACCTCTGATCACTTGTCACCAAAATAATCACTAGAAGATATGCTTCGAATTTTAGGTCCATGTGTGGAGATTTTCTAAATTTATCTACCAACCAGAATCTTGCTTACCTATGTATTGACGTAATTAGTGACCTCTGTTAACTATTGGTTTCTGGAACATGTACGCAGAGCAGCCTACGAACTTCATTGCGAGTATTGAAGCTGACTTCTGCCTGAAGCTGCAAACTATTTTCTTCAGTAATTTTTTTCTTCAATTGATTGCATCTCTGACTCCAAGTCTTCATTCATTCATACCTGGTCCTTGGGTTTTAACTGTAAATTCCCCTACAGAAGAAGGCTGTTCTGTAAATGTTGGAAATCTAATTACCAAAGGACTGATTACAGAACTTGGATTTGTTTGTTTTTCTTTTCTCCATATGGTAGCCACTCACTAGCTTTGCACATATTCTGACCTCTCTCACTTCAGTTTCAGGGCATTTCTTGTGTTCTCACCTGCTCTCTTACTCCCTGTCAGTCTGTCAAACCCTCTGTTTACCTGAGTGTCTAGAGCTTATGCCATCTGTTTGCACAGTTTACTGGATATTCATACCTCATAGATCTGCCCTGCCTGGCATTGATCTTGTGTGGTACATTGATTATGAGTGAAATTGCTCTTTTGGACCTGCTTGCTCTATCAGACTGTTCTTTGTTAAAGGGATAGTTCACCCAAAAATGAAAATTCTGTCAGTAATTACTCATCCTCATGTTGTTCTGAACACGTAAGACCTTCATTCATCTTCGGAACACAAATTAAGATATTTTTGATGAAATCCAAGATCTTTCTGACCCTGCATAGACAGCAATGCAACTACCACATTCAAGGCCCAGAAAGGTAGGAAGGACATCGATAAAATAGTATATGTGTCTTCAGTGGTTCAACTGTAATTTTATGAAGCTATGAGAATACTTTTTGTGCACAAACAACATTCAACAATTCTTCTCCTCCGAGTAACCATCTACCACCATTATGGAGAATACCACACATACAATGGTACTCTCTATAATGGCGGTAGATCGTTACTCGGGGGTAGGACCCTTGCTGTCTATGGAGGCCCAGAGAGCTCATTGATTTCATTAAAAACATCTTAATTTGTGTTCCGAAGATGAATGAAGGTCTTACGTGTTTGGAACAATATGAGGGTGAGTAATTAATGACTGAATTTACATTTTGGGGTGAACTAACCCTTTAATGAACTCTTTCTATTATTGACCTTGATCTTGTCTCATCCCTGGATTGATGGTGTGTGTGGACTGATCTCCCAGTGCCAACTTCTGCCTTCCTGTCTATTCTTTTTGTCCTCTGCTGACCAACCAGAGCATGGCCCAAGATTTTTTGTTTAACTATTCAATAAAGACATTGGCCCTTAGTTATCAATCTAACGTAGAAGGAATAAAAAAATGAACTGCAACTTATCATATACTGAACTAGGGCTGGGCGATATGAGCAAAAATTAATATCTCGGTATTTTTTGGCAGATTTGCGGTATACGGTATATATCTCGGTATTTTCTATGCTTTTGTATTTGGATTAAACAAATAAAGTGAATGTAACCATAGGCATATATTGTTTAAAAACGGTTAAAATCACATTGCATTCTAACATTGCAATCTAAAAACAAAAATAATGTTTTTAAAGCTAAATTTAAATTTACTAAACTAAAAATAAATAAATAACGGACAAATTGAGTAAAAAGGCTCAATAATTACCACATCAACTTCGGTCAGAAATCTTGGTGTAATCTTTGATGACCAGCTGACCTTCAAAGAGCACATTGCAAAGACTGCTCGATCTTGCAGGTTTGCGCTACACAACATCAGAAAAATCAGGCCCTTTCTGACAGAGCATGCTGCACAACTTCTTGTCCAGGCCCTTGTCGTTTCTAGGCTGGACTACTGCAATGCTCTTCTGGCTGGACTTCCATCAAACACAATCAAACCTCTACAAATGATTCAGAATGCAGCGGCACGACTGGTCTTCAACGAGCCAAAAAGAGCCCATGTTACACCTCTCTTCATCTCACTGCACTGGCTACCAGTGGCAGCTCGCATCAAGTTCAAGACACTGATGCTTGCATACAGAACGACCACAGGCTCAGCACCCTCCTACTTCCACTCACTATTACGAATCTACATCCCCTCCAGAAGTCTGAGATCTGCTAGTGAGCGACGCCTTGTGGTACCATCACAGAGAGGCTCAAAATCACTCTCCAGAACATTCTCATTCACCATTCCTGGCTGGTGGAGTAATCTTCCCACCCCTATCCGGAATGCTGGATCCCTGTCAATCTTCAAGCAACAACTGAAAACTCATCTCTTTCGGCACTACTTGACTTCATCCTAAACTTGTTCTAAAAATAAAAAAAAAACCTTTATCTTTCTCTCCTTCCCTTGCTAGCTTGTACTTATTCGAACAATGACTGAGACTTGGCGTTACGAGCACTTCCTCTGTCTGATTGCCTCTTCAAGATGAATCGCTTTATGTATTCCCCAATTGTAAGTCGCTTTGGATAAAAGCATCTGCCAAATGACTAAATGTAAATGTAAGGCTGTTTTGATTACCCCATTACAGTCACTTTACATTTAATATGCTATCATACAAATACACTTACTTGTAGGTTTACAATTCTACATATGTCACATTTATTGGCCAACTATTTCAGCAATATGTATATTTGAGTCAGAATTATTGCGCTCCTAATACATTGCGCGTCTCTTTGGCGCGCATGCGCGTGGCGGCACTCATGACTCGTTCTAAATTAAGTCTGTGAAGTTTAGCGGAGAATCTCAAAGCAGAAGGCTCATGCACTTCTGACAGCAAAATGGAAATATTTACATGGCTTTCTAACATTTACAGATAGAGAATAAAACTGTGAAATGTAAGTTATGCATTTAGGAAAACAGCACATCTCAAACACATTAAAAAGCTTGAGTCTCTGTCAGCGGCACATGCAGCCTTTCTGTCAGAGCCGTTTTAAATGGAAACTAAACTAGGCATCTTACGAGTTTTTAAAAGCCCTTCATATAAAGTTTGTCACATGTTTAGAAAAAATTGTATAATGCGCACTTTCTCTGCAGCAGCTCAGTCGGTGTCCTCCGCTATATTTTCAGATGTGCTCGTTTCAAACTATTGTATATCGATGTAAATTGCCTCATATCGTATCACTTATAAAGAATATATCGATAAATCGTGCAAACTTGATATACCGCCCAGCCCTATACTGAACTTGTAGCACAGGATTTTTCTGTTATTTTGTTAATCTGTTAATTGTTTAAGTGAAATATATTTTGTGTTGTCCTATTTATTTTATTCCTTTTATATATAAAATTGTATTGTTTTTCTTCCGTTCACAAAATTGTTGCAGGTATGTGATTTGACCTTGTGTGAATCCTCATGTTCTGTTGTAGGCTATATGCTCCAATTTGCACATGTAAAACTAAACCCCGGTGTAAATCATATATTTTTGATATTTATAATGACACATCCATTCTAATTTACATGAGCACAGATCTGAGCACACAAATCAACTTACGACAGGGTTAATGTGATTCATGAAACATTTGTATGCCGTCAATCCCATTATACAAATGATTGGATGTTGATAAATGTGACGCCCCTAAAAATGCCCCGGTTTAGAAGCCTTCCTTGTAGCCACTGCTCATTTCTGTTGCACAAATGCTTTTCATAAATTAGGGCCACTGTGTCTTTTATCTCTCTGCATTTGGGTCCTTATTACAGACTTGGTTCTTAACTGTAGAAAATGTAACGGTACATCAAGCAAGAGATGCATGGAGGTTTTCAGGTTTTCGTCTTTTTTTCTTGTCAGCATTTAATGGAAGGAAATTACTGCCATCCTATATTTAATATCTTTAATACACTCTGCTAACCTGGATAGTTGTGCAGCTTCATCAGGCTGTGAGGATATATAAAACTATCAGCTGCACAACAATTAGGATCTTATTGGTTTTTAATCCTGGTCCTGCGGACCCACTAAACATTTTATGTCTCTCTTATCTGAGACACTCATTTCTTTTTATGGACCTCTCTGCTTAACGAGCTGATGATCTGGATCAGATCATAAATAATGGAGACAAACAAAATGTGCAGAGTGGTGGGTCACCAGGACCAAGGTTGAAAACCACAGCCTTATTGTGTACAGGAAATGTACACCATGTTGTTGGTTTTGATGCTTTGAATGTCTAAATATTTTGATGTCTTTTGCTTTGAGCCTTTATTCTGGAGTTAACTTGTATTTGCCTTTTTTTCACTTTAGACCTGATGACACTGAAGGAAGAGAATCATGAGCTTAATGAAATGGAGCAAAAGTATCAGTATGAGAGACATCATGATTTTATGACTGAAAGAATATCCAGAAAGACTGAAAAGACTTCCTCACAAAAAAGAGGTCAGAAGAAAGGAACTAAAAGGTATTTCACCTGCCAAGAGTGTGGAAAGAGTTTTGATCAATTTGGAAATCTTGAAGTTCACATGAGAATTCACAAAGGAGAGAAACCTTTCACCTGCCAACAGTGTGGAAAGAGTTTCAATGAAAAAGGAAACCTTAATGTCCACATGAGAATTCACACTGGAGAAAGGCCTTTCACCTGCCAACAATGTGGAAAAAGCTTCTCTCAAAAAGGAAACCTTAAAGTCCACATGAAAATTCACACTGGTGAGAGCTCTTTTACCTGCCAACAGTGTGGAAAGTGTTTCACTGAAAAGGGAAACCTTAAGGTCCACATGAGAATTCACACCGGAGAGAGCTCTTTCATCTGCCAACAGTGTGGAAAGAGTTTCACTCAAAAAGGAAACCTTAAAAAACACATGAGGATTCACACCGGAGAGAAGCCTTACACCTGCAAATTATGTGGGAAGGGCTTCACACGTGAACTAGGCCTTAGTTATCACATGAACAGTCACACTGGAGAAAAACCATTCATATGTGGTCAGTGTGGAAAGAGTTTCACTCGTAAAGTGACCCTTGATACCCACATTAGAATTCACACTGGAGAGAAGCCATTCGTATGTGGTCAGTGTGGAAAGAATTTTAGATGTAAAGAAAACCTTAATCAGCACATGAGGATTCACTCAAGGGAGAACTGTTTTAAATGTCATCAGTGTGGAAGGAGTTTCACAAAAATGAAACGCCTTAAGAATCATTTAATAACTCACACTGGAAAGAAGCCGTTCATGTGCCATCACTGTGGAAAGAGTTATACAAGTAAAAGAAACCTTCAGACTCACACGAGAATTCACACTAGAAAGAGGTCTTTCACATGTCTTCAGCGTAAGAAAAGTTTAAGATATCGAAGAGGCCTGAAACGTCATTTACAAATTCACTCTGGTGGAAAACAATTTAATTGCAATCAGTGTAATAAAAAATTCTTGTTGCCATCGCACTTACAGATACACCTGAAAAGCCATGCAGATGTGAGACCATATTTGTGTTCCTTGTGTGGAAAGCGTTTTAAATGGCCCAGCAATTTACTATGGCACCAGAAAATACGTGTCTGTGTAAAATTAAGGCTACGCTCACACCACAGTTGAATGTGGGCCAAATCTGATTTTCTGCTTTTTTGTGAATCTGTTCACATGACATTTAAATGATCAGATACACGTCCAAACAAGTGATGCTTCTACAACCACCACCCCATTTTTCACCTCCATCGTTACTTCATTTATTTGCATTAAACCATTTTTTGCGTCACCATTTTATACTTTGAGGCTTCCTATTTTCTTGCGTTCACTTCAACTCATGTGGCCATACCTCACCATCACCTTTGGTATACTTTCAAATAATGAGTGGTTGAGGTGGATGCCCTCTAATTTCACTGTACAGAAGTGTTACTCCATTTCTTATTAATTAAATTCTGTCTTGTTGTGAAATGCTTCAATGAAACCAATATTATAAATAAAAGGACATAAAATGAATGAAATATTGAACATTCCACTGCATTATAGGATTAATCTTAAGTGAGATAATGTAAAAGTAAACATAAATGGTTCATTGTGTAAGTTTTTTTTTTTTCAATTAACAAAATACATGAAGAAGAAAGCTAAAATATTGATGCTATGGATGAAAATTTACTAAAAATCCACTGAGTAATCCATTTTTTGTAGAGATATCAAAATGACAATTTCCACTTGAGATTTGGACGTTTTGTTACGTTACATCTTTTGAGTGGGTATTCCCTTGTGTCCCAAGTATAGGTCTCTGCAGGACATTAGGGGGCATTGTCCACTCAATTAAGGGCCTTTCACAATTTGTGGATATTTTACCTGATTAGCCCTAACCCACTAGGGCAGGGGTCATCAAACTTGATCCTGGAGGGCTGGTGTCCTGCAGAGTTTAGCTCCAACTTGCCTCAACACACCTGCCTGGAAGTTTCAAGTATACAAAGTAAGACCTTGATTAGCTGCTTCAGGTGTGTTTAATTCGGGTTGGAGCTAAACTCTGCAGGGACACCAGCCCTCCAGGACCGAACTTGGTGACCCCTGCACTAGGGGCTAGTTTTAGGGGTGGGGTTGGGTCTGGCCTTCATCATTTTATCCAGTTGGGTAAAGCGGATGATAAAAGCCCAATGATTGGGAAACTCCCTTCTTGTTTTGCAGAAACCTCTGAAAGGGGTTTCATTAGCACTAGCTTATGATTGGATGCAGAGTCTCGTAGGCTTGAAGTTTGAGGCGGGTAAAGACCAATTCAGAGAAATGGCTTTGCAGCAAAACATAACTTTAAAATGAGACTCTCAACAGGATTAAAAGAAAGAAGAGTGTGGCAAGACTAGATCACTTATTCTCTTTATGATGGTAGATTTAGAACAGACTACAAGAACTGTCTAGAAGAACCAAAACTTTTTTGTGTCATGAGTTCTTGAGCTCTTTGTTCCACCCCTAAAAGCAGGAGGAGGACCTTTCTCACAAACAAACTAGGTGTGTTCGACTTCATGCAGCGCCGCACAGACCTATTGCCGAGAGTAGCCGCTTGCAGGCAAGGGAGGAGCTGAAAAAGGAGCCGTCAAGTCGGACACCCTGTGGCTCCCGTAGTTTCCTGTATTTACGTCAGCCATGGCAGATCACGCAGTGTTTGATAGAAATCCCATTATTGTTGCATGAAATTGAGCACAACGAGCAACGAAGGTGAGGAAAAGGTTATATATATATATATATATAAACAAAATATTAAAAAAACATTTAAATTTTGTAGTTACTACCTAACATGGTATGACCAAATCTTTCAATTATCAAATTCTTGGAATTAATGCGTGGAATTAATTATATTCTGTTTACACAAAGAGATAATAATGGAGTAAAAACAATTCTTAACACTCCTGTAAACCCTAAATATTTGACTACAATCCCAGTTCAACAGAAAAGTTGATACTACACATGTCTTCAGTTTCATGTATTCAGTGAGTATATTCCTCTTTCTGTTACTTAGAATGGTTCCAAAAATTCTGCATTTTGTGGAGCATGTGGTCCCTCTGTACAGTCCCTCAGAATTTAAAGGTCATTTTAGGCTTTCCAAGGAACAGGTGGAGGTGTTTACTACACAATATAAAGCCATTTAGCTTTTAAAATTGTTAGCAAGTTGTCTCAATAACCTATTTCTTACATGTGCAGGATGTCATTACCACCCTTGGTCCTTATTACATGAATTTACAACAGACCAAACTGCCACTCAAAAAACAGTGTTCTTGCCTGCCTTTGGACATTGGCCAATCAGGAGTCATATCGAGGGGTGGCAGATACAAACCCGATTCCAAAAAAGTTGGGACACTGTACAAATTGTGAATAAAAAAGGAATGCAATAATTTACAAATCTCATAAACTTATATTTTATTCACAATAGAATATAGATAACATATCAAATGTTGAAAGTGAGACATTTTGAAATGTCATGCCAAATATTGGCTCATTTTGGATTTCATGAGAGCTACACATTCCAAAAAAGTTGGGACAGGTAGCAATAAGAGGCCGGAAAAGTTAAATGTACATATAAGGAACAGCTGGAGGACCAATTTGCAACTTATTAGGTCAATTGGCAACATGATTGGGTATGAAAAGAGCCTCTCAGAGTGGCAGTGTCTCTCAGAAGTCAAGATGGGAAGAGGATCACCAATTCCCCCAATGCTGCGGCGAAAAATAGTGGAGCAATATCAGAAAGGAGTTTCTCAGATAAAAATTGAGAGTTTGAAGTTATCATCATCTACAGTGCATAATGTCATCCAAAGATTCAGAGAATCTGGAACAATCTCTGTGTGTAAGGGTCAAGGCCGGAAAACCATACTGGATGCCCGTGATCTTCGGGCCCTTAGACGGCACTGCATCACATACAGGAATGCTACTGTAATGGAAATCACAACATGGGCTCAGGAATACTTCCAGAAAACATTGTCAGTGAACACAATCCACCGTGCCATTCGCCGTTGCCGGCTAAAACTCTATAGGTCAAAAAAGAAGCCATATCTAAACATGATCCAGAAGCGCAGGCGTTTTCTCTGGGCCAAGGCTCATTTAAAATGGACTGTGGCAAAGTGGAAAACTGTTCTGTGGTCAGACGAATCAAAATTTGAAGTTCTTTTTGGAAAACTGGGACGCCATGTCATCCGGACTAAAGAGGACAAGGACAACCCAAGTTGTTATCAGCGCTCAGTTCAGAAGCCTGCATCTCTGATGGTATGGGGTTGCATGAGTGCGTGTGGCATGGGCAGCTTACACATCTGGAAAGGCACCATCAATGCTGAAAGGTATATCCAAGTTCTAGAACAACATATGCTCCCATCCAGACGTCGTCTCTTTCAGGGTAGACCTTGCATTTTCAAACATGACAATGCCAGACCAAATACTGCATCAATTACAACGTCATGGCTGCGTAGAAGAAGGATCCAGGTACTGAAATGGCCAGCCTGCAGTCCAGATCTTTCACCCATAGAAAACATTTGGCGCATCATAAAGAGGAAGATGCGACAAAGAAGACCTAAGACAGTTGAGCAACTAGAAGCCTGTATTAGACAAGAATGGGACAACATTCCTATTCCTAAACTTGAGCAACTTGTCTCCTCAGTCCCCAGACGTTTGCAGACTGTTATAAAAAGAAGAGGGGATGCCACACAGTGGTAAACATTGCCTTGTCCCAACTTTTTTGAGATGTGTTGATGCCATGAAATTTAAAATCAACTTATTTTTCCCTTAAAATGATACATTTTCTCAGTTTAAACATTTGATATGTCATCTATGTTGTATTCTGAATAAAATATTGAAATTTGAAACTTCAACATCATTGCATTCTGTTTTTATTCACAACTTGTGCAGTGTCCCAACTTTTTTGGAATCGGGTTTGTAGATTCAATACATCAAAATCCACAATTTCCAAACATCTCCATAAGTTTTGTTCACTTGTTAATACACACATGGCCCACAAAATTTCCTGGCCCAAAGGCCAAAGGCTACAGATATCTAAGCTAGAGTTTGACGCAGCAGGCTTCCCCAACACTGTATGTGCAGTGGATGGTTGTCACATTCCTATAATGAGACCCCATTGTGATAATCCCCTAGCCTACTTGAATAGGAAACAGTTCTATTCAGTAAATTTAACTGGGTTTTGTGAAAGTCAGCGACGCTTTTGTCACATCAGTGTGGGTCACCCTGGGAGTTGGCATGATGCTAGGGCATTTCGCCTAATAGAGGTTGGACGTGTTCTTGAAGAAGATCCTCATTCCCTTGTTCCACAGGGAATGCATATTATTGGGGATTCAGCCTACCCTCTGTTGCCTCAACTTATGAGGCCTTATAGAGACAACGGCCATTTAACAGCTAGGCAAAGGCGCTTTAACAGGAAGCTCAATGCTGCTCGTGTGGTCATTGAGCATGCATTTGGCATTCTAAAATCCAAATTTAGGAGGCTCCAATGCCTGCATATGAAAAGCATTTCAGATATCAGTTCAGCAGTCTCAGCATGTTGCATTTTACATAATCTTTGTTTAGAGCCGGGTGACCAAGTTGTTGTAGTAGATGATAGTGATGACGATGAACCACCTCCCCAGCAACCCCACAGCACTACTGCAAGCAATTATAGAGACATCATTTGTGACCAGATCTAACACACCAAAAACTGAGTAATTAGCATTTAGCTGAACTAAAACTTAGTACAGCATTTTGTTTTGTCAGCATTTTTTTTTAAATGTTAAGAAATATTTAAACTCTGACCCGTTGTTATTTTTTTACCCAGTTTGTGTTGATCAATAAAAGATTGCTGTTCTTATTTGACTCAAGGTGTGGTCTTGGTGACTTTACTGCCTAAAGGAACAGCTCAGTGAAGTGAGCTCAGTAAACAGTGTAACAACACAAGATTAGAACAATAAAAGGCAGGATCTGCTTTAAAATTGATTGATTAATATTAATGATCACAAGAAGAGTGTACGCTACCGATGGAAAATTTAAAGACAATTTACTGAAATGTTTCAGATTTTTTTTTAAATCCTTTACTTTAAAGTGTATGCTTAAATGTTTGAATTTACTTTTGTAAACTAAAAAATATAATTGTGCCAACATATCAACTTCAATTATTAGAAAACTGAAATTTCAGTTAAAAATCTATTTGAAATTGATGACTTGGACTAAATAATGAAGAAAACAAAGAAAAGCAGCCAATAAGAGCCCTGAATGGATGGGAATTCCTTCAATACGGTTTAAAAAGCTTTCCAGGTTGAGACCTCAAAACAACTGGACGATCAAATGCCCAGGGGACAATTTTGTAAATTCTAGTCAAGGGTGGCAACTTTGAAGATGCTACAATATAACAGTTTTATCTTGGATGCTTTTAGTCATAACAAAAGTCCCACAGTTAAGAATGGTAAGACTCTATACGTTTGATGAGTTAACAGTCATTTGAAAAGGTTAAAAAAGAATAAGCATTTCTGAACTTTTGATCAGTACTGTATATTCCAGAACACATTTTTGAATACAACACAAGACAATAGTTTTTTGTTTTTAAAAATTGTGTACCACAGGAATAATTCCAACCAAAGAGAACCTGTGAAGGAATAGATTTGTGATAGACATTTTAGAGAAAGTCAAAATACAAAGTTTATTTCTTTAAGACATGTTATTGAGGTTGGTTTTGTAGCAAGTGTATAATTTGCTCTTGTTGTTTGCTTATTTTTTTTAGCTCTTCCACGATTGTTCCCATGCTGGTCAACAGCTTCCTTTCAAAAGAGCGCCTACGCCTCTCCTTTAGTCGCCGCCATCTCTCAAAGTCAGGCCTCACCAGGGACTCGAGCACAGTAGTCCTTCTTTCTGCATGCACTTCATATGCCTCCAGAAACTGAGAGGATTGTGCATGTTGGTGAAATTGGTTGGGTTTCGGATTGCTGAGGTTCCAGGCTGTTCATTCACAGCAGCACCCGCTGGCTGGTCTTGAGGGGGAAGAGATGAAGCTGTTGGATTAGTTTTGGATGAGTCATCACAAAACAAAGGTGTAGAGTAAATTGTGCCAGGTGGTACAGATCCAATCCCTTATGACCCAAATAACTCATCCATTTGCTATAGGGAAAAAAGGCATGTCAGTGTACAGTGAAAATGTCCCATGTCATGTAAAACAACTCCATCTTACACTTACTATATAGTACTCCCAGGCATTCTTCCCCTCCCCAGTTGCACGGCGTCTGACCTTTACTCTTTTGTAAGTTGTTAACATGTTTGCCAACTTTTTTCTAATTTTTTCAGTTGACAGGTTGTACCCCTTCTGTGAGAATGCCCTCTGTAGTTTTTGATAGAAAGCTGGTTTGTTTCTGAAGTACAGTTGCTGATGAGTTCTTGTAAGGTCCAGTAGTAATAATGTTATTTTGTGATTTATTTCTGTGGGAAGAGAGGGTATAAATATAAATGCCACAAAAAACAAAACAAAACTGAATGCCATTTAACCACAGCATTGAGATTCATCTTCCTTACACTCTTGGAGGCAGTACCTTGTTGTGATTCATGGCTGTCTGACTGGGTGGTGGAGGATGACATTTGAATGGCTTGTGAAGGGTTTCCACTCGCTGCACTTGGTTGCGGAGTGGCAGACACTGGGGCATTGGCACTGGGGGTAAGTGGAACAGGCACCCTGGTGGTAGTTAAATGGCACTGGCTGGTTGATGGTGGTGGCTGCTTCACAACACAGAGATTTAAGGGTACAGGGGACCCAGTAGAGGTAATGGTACATGGGGTGGGAGGTTGGGGGACCTTTTCAGTAGAAGCTGGGCCACTGATGAGGGCTGTTTGGAGAGGTAAGGCTGTAAATGTTGTCAGTCACTTAAAAATATTTGTGCTTGTACAATAAAAAGTAATTGTGCTCAAGTAAATGTGTACCTTGTTTTGTTTCTATGGCTGTGACTTTCTCCATGATAGAGGAAAGGAACTTTTGATCTGGAGAAGCAAATAATTATTAAAAGACTTGCTCAAATCATTGGTGACTTATTGCACAGTTCTGCAGTTTACTCACTACTTTTCATCCTTTCAGCAATTGCCTTGGTAACTGTTAGTGCAACAATATTACCTTTGCTGTCTTTCACATGAATTATAACATTATCCATTTTGTTTAATGTTGCACAGGGTAATGCACATTCTTTGTCTAGCCAAAGGAACCGTGGGGCCACAGCCCACACCTATTCTATTCATTATTACTAAGAGTTACCAATTAATGAAATGACTCTTAGGTCAACATTCAATAAGCAGTGATTGCCATAGTGTTTTAATTATTTAAGTTTGTTTAAACAAACTTTAAGGGGTGTGTAGCTACATAAGTCTGTCAATTAAGGTCAAATATTTTAGGCATATCTTGAGTTTTGGAGGACAGATCAAATAAACTGAGAACATATGTACAACATATGTCAGGATGTACAACTTCAGCAGTCTGATAAATCACATGGGTGTTTCTGCAATTACAAAATAATAACAACTAATCTAATAATAAACTTATTCCCAGATAGGTATATCTGGCAAACTTTTTTTAACAGATCTTTTAGACAAAACACCATTATTTTTCATTTAAAGAAAAGCCTGATTCTGTTGGCTTCCTGTTTTGATTTATACTAACTCCATGAAAGTAAGCAGAATGGAGTTGCAGTAAGCAGTAGTTTACTAATAAATTCATGGGCTGATAAAGGATAGATTGACAGTTCAAAATTAGTTGTATTAACTGAAGCTGGATTGGTAGACATTTCAGTGACTGAAACTGGATAGATGGATAGTTCAAAACTAGACTTGGTGTTAACAGAAACCAGATCAGCAGACAGTTTTAAGTCAGATCTTACAACTATATTTGTACAGACAGATTGTTCATAAACAAGTGCATCGACTGAAACTGGACTGGTTGACATTTCTGTGAGGAAAACTAAACTGGTAGACAATTCACAGTCAGACTCATTCATTGAAACAGGACAGACAGATACCTGGGAATCGAACTCATTGACAGAAATATAATCAAACTGCACATACTCAGACTCATTGGTGGGAACTGGACAGACAGGAAGTTCATGGACAGACACTAGGCTGACAGGAAGTTCGCAATCAGTCATATCATTTAAAATGGAACAGACAGATGGTTCATTCTCAGGCTTATTGGTTGAAACTGAACACACCGATAGCTCAGGGTTAAACTCATTGCATGGAAAGGGACAGACCAACTGTTCATTAAATGTCTCTTTGGCAATGACAGGGTTAATAGGGCATACAGGAAATTCATTTAAGGCTTCCATGGCAGTGATAGGTAGGGGTAAGAGTTCACGAATGGCCCCTACGGGCGCAACGCAACAGTCAGGAAGTTCACCCATAACCTCCTCAGTTGTGACTGATGGGACTGCCAGTTCAAAGGCAGCCTCTTCGGCTGGGTCAGGACAGGACAACAGATCATAGGCCGTGACATGAGCTAAGGAAGGTTCATTATTGGCTTCCGTGGCCAGTTCAAAGCAAGGCAAGAGTTCACAGATGGCCTCTATAGTCGTGACAGGGCAGGACAAGGATTCATAGATGGCCTCCATGGCCGGGGCAGGACAGGGCGAGATTTCATAGACGGCCTCCATGGCCGGGGCAGGACAGGGCGAGAGTTCATAGACGGCCTCCATGGCCGGGGCAGGACAGGGCGAGAGTTCATAGACGGCCTCCATGGCCGGGGCAGGACAGGGCGAGAGTTCATAATTGAGTGCCACTGACACCTCTGAAGGTTCTGCAGCAGATGCCGCCACCTTTGGTGGTTCTACAGTAGTACTATCAGGATACAAGGAGAGTTCAGCAATGGTTCCTTCGACCGTGACATGACAGGCTGAGAGTGCATAACTGGGCGCCACCACCATGCAAGGAACTGAAGAGAATACTGCTGCTTCAGGAGGTTCTGCAGCATCAGCCGCCACCTCTGAAGACATCATAGTGGCCACAGTTACCTCTGGGAGTTCTGTGGTGGTGTACGCAGCCCAAACACACCAAAAAGTGATCCCCATCATGGGAAGCACTTCAGACAGGGGAATCAGTTCAGGAACAGGAGGGCTTGAGTGAGTGGGTTTGGGGATACCAGCTGCGTGTGCAGACACCAGCGGTGCATCCCTCACACTGGAAACCAGACTGGGAAATCGAAGCACTGACCTTGAATATCTGGATGTGACGGACAGGAGGTCACAAGACTCTGGATGATCAGCGGAGACGTGGTGAGACTCTGGCAGATCAATGGTGACTTGATTGGACTCACAAAGATTATCCATAACGTGACTTGGCTCTTTAACATCAATTGTGACTTTATTTAGCTCTTTAAGATCAGCTGCGACTTGACTTGATTCATGACGATCAACCGTGACTCTACTTGGCTCACGAAGATCAGCTGAGAAATGACGGTGCATTGTTGTGTCCGCCATTTTGTGAATGGGATCCGCTGTCGCCGCCATTTTGTGAGCGTGCTCAAACGTAGCTGCTATCACAGTCATAAATGCAGTGCAGCGTTCTTCCTCTGCAACACCCCCAGTGAGCAAAGAGCCAACAGTCAAAGCATAATCCATAAACTGAGCGAGTGATGAACGCGGACCCTCGCGTCTAAGCTCAGATTGCAGTGGTTGATTAATGCCATCACAAAAAAACTATTAACAAACAGTCCGGTAGATCAGAGTAGTTTGCAATGGCTAAAAATTCACAGATATAGTTCTCCAGCGATCGCAAGCCTTGTTTAAGGGTTAACAAAATTCTTGCCGTATCCATACCTGGCCAATGTTCCTCAGAAAAGCTGCTGGAACTTTGTTTGGCTGAGTATTCTGTAACGGGGCAGACAAGACGTGAGACGTGTGGATCCAGGTGCAAGCTTTTATTTACAGGCATGGTCAATAACAGACAGAGTCGAGCAAACAGGTATAGAGAGGGCAAGACAGAAGAGTACTCAAATAAACAGGCGTGGTCGGCGATCGGCGTACAATATCCAAGTGGCTTGACAGAAGGGGTAATCCAGGTACGAGAGCAATAATCCAATCGAGGTGCAAACAGAGTCCGAATGGCAAGGCAAAAGAGTAAATCCAGAAAACATGGGCAGGAGTCAACACACAAGGTAAGGTAAAGCAAGACTATGACTCCGTAGAGTAGCTATCGCTATGAGAGTGATAAACACAATACAATACTATGCGCTCACAGAGAGAAAGTCTAAGGCTTATAAAGAGTGTGTGATTGGGTGATAGTGATTGTGTGATAGTTCTCAGGTGTGAGCGTGATTAGTGTAATCAGCTGTGTGTGTGTCGTCAGTGCAGTGGATGATGGGAAATGCAGTCCAGTGTGCTGTGTGGTGTGAGAGTCAATATAATGGAGAGGCGACCTCTGGTGGCTATTGGGCGGAAGGCCACAGACCGGATTCGTGACATAATCAGTTATTATGTGACTTATTAAGTGACTCTGGCTATCCTTCACTTTCTTTTCTAGTTATTCCATCTGCAAAATATTTTTCAGCACTCAAGACAGTGTCAAATGAGTCAAGTCAGTCTTTTAATTATAAATGGGGAAATAATACCTTGAAGCTAAAGGAAGAACATTCTAGTACATTCCTGTAGCTCAGCTGGTAGAGCATGGCATGACCAATGCCAAAGGTCTTGAGTATGATTTAGTAAACACAAGAATTCCCAATACATGTTATTGGTGAATGCAGTTGCTTTAGATAAAAATGTCTACCAAATGTACAAATGTCAGTGGGCTGATTCTTGATAGTTAGCCTAACTTGAATATTTCTGATTGATTTGTATGATACCTCAGGTCTACCTGGAAACCAGATATTCAGAAAGACAAATAAGAATAAGAATAATTAGAGAAATAATAAGAATCTCTCTTCCCTACAGAATGGTAATAGTAATTTAACATATAATGAAGCCTACACAATCAGCAATACTGTTATTATTTTTCATTAATGTTTTTGCATTGCTTAAAATAGGCTTCTCCTTGATGAGTCCTGACATAAACATCAGCAACAGGTTGAAGGCAGTGGTAGAGAGTCATGGCCATGGTAAGCATAAAAAACAGCTCTCTGCATAGTGTTCCAATGGGTCATGTGTAACTTGCATGTGCATTTGCCATTGGTCACAACCCAACAAGACAGTGATGGTAATCTAACCTATTAGGCCTGCATAATTAAAATGTACTGGTGTAATTTATAATTTACTTATTATTACTATAATTTTTTTTAAAGCAGAGTTTTGCATGAACACTCCATCTGAAGACCACAACAGAGAGGACATCAGTGGCAAGTCAAGGTAAGTATACACCAAATGGAAAAAACTTCTGTTTGTAACAGAATGGCATTCATTACACAAACAGAGTAATTTTATGTGTTGTCTATGAGATTTAATGGAGTGTATGGTATCCAGAGTCATCAAAGCTTGAGGGGGCTGTACTCCTTCGTCTCAATCAAGTCAATGAGAGACTCCAAAACATTGAATGCCTTCTAAGGACTAATGTGTTCTGAACCACCCGAAAGACGAAAAATTCTCGAAAAGCCCTGTAACATACCAAAGGAACTGGAAGATTTGTGCACCATGTTGAAGGATCCAGCCTACAAAAAGAGAGTGGTTAGTACTTCAAGGTTGTTAGAGTTTGCACTTGGAACACAGTGTAATATGCATTGTTGTAACTCCAGCTGTGTGTGGTCTTTGGTGAGGTGGAGTGATGTAGTGGGCTAAGCACAGCACAACAAACCAAACACCAAAGCAACCCTGTGTTTTCCATATTATTTTATATAATTATGCACACAGTTTTATTTGTCTTGGTTCAGATATTGCTGTTAGTTATTGCTGTGCAGCATTATAGCATTACATTTATTTTCAGATCGACTGGCTGAGCTTCATGGGAGGCAACAGATCGATCAGAAGACTACTTAGAAAACTCGGGACGAATGCTCTATGGGCCCAATATAGTCTTAAAGGCCGCAAGGGAAAGAAGAATTTCCAGGAACTGGAAATATGTCATAATCCATGAGTTGTTTCTAACATTTTATAGTAAGTCACTGAAGACAAACTCTATTTTCAGAGCAAGCTAGGCCAAAGTCTGCTTATGAGGTATTGAGGAAATCAGCAGTGTATTATACATACTGTAGTCATAATTTTAAGGCTGCACGATAAATCGCATGTGATTGTTCAAAATTTTGAACATGATATTGCGTAGCTTGTCAGCGATCTACGGCTCTGTGTATTAAATGCGCTCCATCTGAAAGCAGGTGATGGAGATTAACTGCTAATCAGAGAAACTTTACTGACGAGATACGCTTGACAATCACATGCGATTTATCGTGCAGCCCTATTTAGGGGCTGTTTACAGCTGGTCACTTCATGAGTTTTTTCTGATCGGATAGCTATCCGATCGTGAGTGTAAATGCCCTCCGAAACGCTTTTGAGACGCATTTAAATCCGATCGCTCAAACCACATCAGGAGGAGGTCTGGGACGCATTCCAGACGAAACTGGACAAGTGTAAATGCATCTGGTTGTTGAAACCACATATGCTAATGTTACTCTTCCCAAAATATTAAAATAATAAAGGTGTGAGAGCGTTTTATAGGCTATATGGCATGTTATAGTCAGATATGACAGCGCTAATGCAACAAACATCACAGCGGATGAGTAGCTGATGAGTATCTCTTCAGCAAGCCGACGCGCAAACTGTTGCGAATGAAACTGATCATCGCAGATGCTCAACACACATTCATCTTCATTAAAAGTAGTGATCTTTCCAGTGCTGATGCCGCGCGCTCTCCTGTTGCGGTCTCTGATATTGAAATTAGCTGATAATGAATAAAATGCAGCGCATATCTATTGCTTTCATTGAAGTGAACTCCATTAAATTTGCATATAGCGCGGGAATTCAAGAACGGATTTATATCTGTTTTGCGAAGACATTTATTATGTGGCCAAGTGTAAATGGAAACGTTTTAACAAATCAGATAGATATCCGATCAGAGAAAACGCATGAAGTGACCAGGTGTAAACAGGCCCTTATTGTAAGTAACAGTAACATGTTTGTGTTTTGTGTATCTTAACTGGATTTTAAGATGCCTGTCGTTGAACACACACTAAGGTGCTGGAAAAAGTAATTGAGGACTTCATATCAGAAACACTGAAGTTTGCACCACACAGAGATAAGGTAAGGCTTTTGTAGTTTGTAAAAAAATAATAAAGAAAACAATGCAAATTTAATACAGAATATACTGTGTACTAATATGTTTTGTTTCTATAGATGCTACAATCTAAGGTGTCACTTCAGGCCGAAGCAGAGACTTGTGGAAAAGAAGACACACAGAACACACTTAATTAGTTGTTATGTATTTTGTTATGTAAGATTTGGAATGTTTCAGTTTGTGGAATGTTTATATAAAATGTGAAAGTAAAGTAAGATATCAGTTATGCTATTGTTTTCATTTAGATGTACTGTATGTTACAGTGCACTTATCCTTGGTAAAAGGTACACAAATAAAATATGAATGAAAATTATCAAATATATTAAAAGATGAAAAATGTTTGTGTAGTGTCTTACAGTTTTTGGTGTTGACAAATATAATTAGTAATGTTTTACCAAATGTTATTGTTTAAATTGATATTTGTTTATAAAAAGGTTTCCAGGGCAATGTTTGGAGGATATGTGCATATTTTATATAACGTTTAAACATACAGAAACAAGTGTTTCCTAACATTTTCCTAATTAGATGAAAAATCTGGACATTTTGAATGTTTAAAAAACATCCAGAAATAATGTTTTCATAAAGATAATAGAATGGAATGTTTCTATAACGTTCACAAACCAATAAAAAACGTTCCTAATACATGAAAAAAACACAAATTTTAAACGTTTAAAGAACGTTCACTAATAACATTTTCATAACGTTTTCAAGATGATAGAATGGAATGTTCATGTAACATTCACATACACCAAGAAAAAACGTTCTTAATACATGAAAAAACTGGACATTTTAAACATTTAAAGAACTTTCCATAATAACGTTTTCGTAACGTTTTCAAAATGGTAGGATGCTCCTGTAACGTTTGCAGAAACCCCACAAAAAACTTTAATACATAAAAAAAACTGGACGTTTTCAACGTGTACAAAACATTCCGAAATAACGTTTTCATAACTTAATGGGAATGTTAGCAAAACGTTCTGACAACTCAATTTTTGTTTGCTGGGAAGCAAATACAAGTTATAAGAATTTATACGATGTGTGTGTGCATGTGTTTTTGTTTAGTTTGTTTTTTTACTAGTTTGTTGCTCTAATTTTTATCAACAAACCTAGATCTCTGTGTATTAGTAAAATTACCTTTCATATGGCTCTTCCAAAAAATGCAGCAAACATTTTTTTTTAAATGGCTTCTTGACCCCTGATTCCCAACCCCTGGTATAAATGGTGTCTACACTCAAACATGACTGGTTTGCCTTTAGGTAGAATCTCCCATCTTTTAAGCCCTATTCGGACGGTAATTGTTTCTCAGGGGGACGTAAGTGATTTTCACCATATACAGGGGGTAGTTGGTGATTTAATTGCCGTCCGAATCCAGGATGTCGGTGTTTTTCTCTCACCACCCCCGTGAAAATCCCCGGCCGAATTACCTACTGTTTTTTGACAAACACCGAGGTCGTGTGGTGATTTAATTGCTGTCCGAATCCACATCTCTGAGTTTATGAGAAGAAATCGATTTAAAATTCAGTGTTTAATCCCTTTTTGAGCACCCCTGAACACCATAACGTTGTACTTCAGTGTAATTTACATATTATTTCTGAAATGCTGGAAAGTGTTTAAAAGAACAATACTTCATGACTGCTCAACCACAGCGACTGGGAGCAGAAAAAGAAGAAAAGCACAAACTTTCAAATGGGTCTTTATTATGGCAGCAGCAGGTATGCAATACAATTTTAAAATGTGTATTATAAACATATGTCACGTATAATTATATACAACTATAGCGCGTCTATTTTCCTATTTTTAAACAGGAGATTTAAATAATCAAATAATAAATATTATAAAATATGCTTGGAATAATAAGAATACATTTTACATAATAATAAGAATACATTTATAAATAAAATTCATTTTATTTACAGCAGACAATCCTGTGATTGGCCACGTGATCAGCACAGAACTCGCTCCTCCACTGTGAATAAATCACCGTCCGAATCCATGAGTTTTATCACTGAGGTGATGTGTAAATCTATTTTTACAGACGTCCATATGAGAAACAATTATGCACACTCCTTCATTGGTAGTTAATTTTGGCACATCATTGGTCAAACATGTATTTAACCATTTCATAACAAATAAAACTGAAAACCTCTGACTTGTATGTCTGACTGACATATGCGTTTACCTTAAATTTATCACTTCTCTCTTAAATTTCTATGCGCTATACATTTCTATTTACTGTAGGACTTTTATTTTGGTCTGTCTATGTGACGTCATAAGGCCGCGCCGCGCTCCTGTTGTGATTCGGCTGTAGAAAGGTTTGTGATTTTAAGCATTTAAAGACTTTAAATTAAATATAGGTCATTATTTTTTTGTTTGTTTTTACAAGCGATGTAAGATTAGATGTAACATTGTAATATTTTGCGTGAGTAAAGCGTTTCTACTAACAGAAACAGTGCGTCTCATTTTGCTTGAAATAATTTTATTGTAAACAGTTGAAGGCTACAAGAAATAAAAAAATATTGGTTTATTTTATACACCTTCTCACAGATTTCATTATGTCTGTTGTGTCAAAACCTGTTCTTGCAGAGTTTAAACACACTTTTGTGGAAGTTTATATTAATTCTGATTTATTATTATTATTATTATTTTAATGTTCTTGTCTTAAACATGACAATGTGTCCAAACACACAGAAAAAAACTATCGGTGAAGCAGCTGAGATCTACGTGACGTACAAAGATGGCGTTTATTAAAGAGGAGAGTGAAGAGATGAGGATTGAAGAAACATTCAGAGTCAAACATGAAGATACTGAGGAACAAACAGGTTAGATTCATTCTCCATCTGAAATCAACATTTTGATCCTTATTAAGTTTTCTTTCAATTAATTACTGATATTTTTGAAGTGTGTCATATGAGTGGATTAATACTTGATATAGGGCAGGTTGCACTGTGGAAAATCGTGTTAAGATCACATGACCAAACAAATACTAATGCTGCCTTTAAGTGTACCTGAGAAGCATTAGTTATTTTAACATGCCATGTAATAAATTAGGGGGAAAAATGGAAGTAGTTTAAAACAGTTGTTTTTGTGTGAAATTAAACCCTATATCAACTTCTGAACTGAACAGAATGCAAACCATTCATTTCTGTTACATAAAGGGGTCATATGATGCAATTTCAAGTTTTCCTTTGTCTTTGGAGTGTTACTAGCTGTTTGTGCATAGATAAGATCTGCAAAGACTAAAGCAGGGCTGTCCAAACTCGGTCCTGGAGGGCCAGCGTCCTGCAGAGTTTAGCTTCAACCCTAAGTAAACACACCTGAAGCAGCTAATCAAGCTCTTACTAGCATACTAGAAGCTTCCTATTGTAATGCTCTCTTGGCGGGCCTTCCCGCATGTACTATCAAGCCTCTGCAACTGATCCAGAATGCAGCAGCCAGAGTGGTCTTTAATGAGCCGAAAAAAGCTCATGTTACCCCTCTGTTCATCAGGTTACACTGGCTACCAATAGCCGCTCGCATCAAATTCAAGGTACTGATGTTTGCCTACAAGACCACAACTGGCACTGCACCAATATACCTAAACTCGCTGGTTCAAACTTATGCGCCCTCCAGAAGCTTGCGTTCTGCAAGTGAACGACGTCTTGTGGTGCCATCCCAAAGAGGTACCAAATCACTCTCACGGACCTTTTCCTGGACTGTGCCCAGCTGGTGGAATGACCTCCCGATCTCAATTCGAATAGCTGATTTTCAAAAAACGTCTAAAGACACATCTTTTTCGCCAGCACCTGACTAACTAATACTAACACTTACCTATTCTACTTAATAAAAAAAACAACAAAAAAAACATCCTAGCTACGTGTACTGTGCTAGACTAACTGAGGCTTGTCATGGCACTTGTATACTGTTGCTCTCTCGATGGTCTGATTGCTTCTATTGTTCTCCTCATTTGTACGTCGTTTTGGATAAAAGCGTCTGCTAAATGATTAAATGTAAATGCTTTCATGCAGGTGTGTTGAGGCAAGTTGTAGCTAAACTCTGCAGGACACCGGCCCTCCAGGACTGATTTTGGACAGCCCTGGACTAAAGTCTCAAACCCAAAGAGATATTCTTTATAAAAGTTAAGACTGATGTCATGTGCATCACGGTTCTGTGATCAGTAGTAAATCTCCATCTGAAGGCCAGAGGGCGCCCTCGCGCTGAATCTCCAAATACGCCCCGCAGAAGAAATCCAGGAAATCCCTATAGCTGTAGCTGAATAAACAGAAGATTTAACTGCTTTCATTGATTCAATGTGACTAATAAACATAGGACTACGACAATATATGATTTATCCGAGTTGGTATTATTATATTTTTCATTATAATAAAGTATATAATAATGCAATGCTAATCGAGCCTGCTTAGAAAATATGTTGCGTGCCTTATTCTGTGTAAGAAGCCACATCATCTTACTGAAGATTTGTTTCAAACACTCGACTGACGTTACGAAGTGAGTTTGGAGTAAAAACATTTTCACGTGCTTTCACATGGAGCAGCATTTACTACACAGAGCCATAGTTCACTGAGAAGCTACGCAAACAGCTGTCATTATCGCAAACTATTTCTTAGATTTCTTAATCGCACGATTATATCGTCAGTAGGCATGCTCATATTGACCGTTTAACCGTTAACCGAAAGTAAGAATTTTAACTGATTAATACTATGTCAAACGGTTTAAAGTGGGGTTTTTTTTGTACTTTTTTTTTCACAAATATTTTTAAGTTTGCTGCATGGTAAAAGAAAAAATAATGCTATACATACAGTATTTGTTTACTCGCATGTCGACACGTGCAGTGTGTATACAGACATTTCGCTGAGCAAGCTCCTGGTTCACCTTCACTTAGTTAACTGTAGGGATGTAACGGTATGAAAATTTCTCATCACGATTATAGTGACCAAAATTATCACGGTTATCAGTATTATCACGGTATTGTTCAAATGTGCTGGAGATGTTCAAAAAGTACCGACACATAAATCACTTCACCAAGTTTTATAATTAAAAATCAACAAACAACAAATAAAATGACTTTTTGTTTGCATAATCACTAAAACAATAACATTACCAATGATGTTCGTATTTTAAATGACAACTTGACTGAGAACAGTTTAATAGCATGGTCAAATATCTAACGTTCAAATAAAGCTTTGAAAAAGTTTCATAAAAATGTAAACCTCACATGCTTTCCTGGGGGCGTATTACAGAAAGTTTCTTATCTTAGGTCTTAACTTAAGATATGATGTGTCAAATTAGGATTTTTCACAAATTCGTATTACAGAAGCAAATCTTAACTTAATTTGGGATTCTTATCCTATCTTACAAAATCGTATCTTATCTCTAGTTAGGAAATCTTAAATGGCATTATCAAGTTCGACGATCCACTCTCAGGTCTGTTACCAAGCAACCAACACTGCGTGAGCTGCTGATGAGGTAAACAAAAGCTACTTCACTTTGAAAATCGCCTTTTGCAAAAAAAAAACAAAAAAAAAACGTATTGCATTAGTCACTTGCATTACACCGTGACGCTTTTGTTGGTCTCTGTAAAGGCCCTTTCACAAGGGACGCGGCAGTCGCGAGTGTCTAGTTAATTTTCAATGGGAGACATGCACAAACGGCAAAACGCGGACGGTTTTGCTGGCGGCGCGGAGGCGGAGCGCAAGCGGTGCTTAGTGCACCCAAAATCCTGCTGCTTCCACGAGCACGGCGCATCGCGGCAGGAGCCGCCAAAGATAAAAATATTTTATCTTTTTGTGAGAGGCAGCCGCGTCGGTTTCAACCAATCAGAGAACTGATTATTTACAACCACTTGTAACATTTCACTGAGCTCCTGTAGGAGTGTTGAAAACATGATGAAGATGATCTGGAATTTCTGGAGTTGTGTGATCCATCAAAATCTCAGAGATGATAAAAAAAATACAAAAAATCCAGAGTGTGAGTGTACGGAGTTTAATGAAAACGCTAGTAGACGCTCCCATAAAATGCTAAATAGCAAATAACACCAACACAAAACTTACATTGTTTTATTTATTTAGTTTAGGAAATACAAATGTGATTTGTTGTTTGTAACTATGGTAAGCTCCGCACCGAGACCGCGACGCCAGCACCGCCTCAACTGCACAAAGCCTCTCCTCTACGAGAGAAAGCGGCAGCCGCGCGGCGATTCCACCACTTGCTGCGTGGGACTGAAATGGTTGTGGTTGCAGTACATGTGCTAACTGTAATATCATGTTGCGCAGCAGTCTGTAATTACTTATAAGTGTTTTGTCATCAAAATGTAACACATCTTCAGGGTCCTCCAAGAGCCTTTCTACCATTAAACATCTCTGTTCTTCATTTTTCATTATTAATAAATGTAATGCCATTGCTGGACAGTGCAACTGTAAGCAGTTTTTCAGTTAGCTTTCAAATAATTTTGAAGTTAGGACAGCTGTGGGGTTGTCCTAAAGTTAAGACTGTTTTTAGGATTTTTTGTCAAGTTAGGAGGTTTCTGTAATACCTCCTTCCTATCTGTAGTTAAGATAGGATAACGCACTTAGGAAATGCTGTTCTGTAATAGCTTTTGTCCTAAATGTGGTCCTAACTGAAATTACCATGGTTACAAAACAGATAAGATAAGATTTTAAAGTTAGGATCATTCTGTAATACGCCCCCTGTAGCTCAAATGGTAGAGCATGGCGCTAGCAACGCCAAGATCATGGGTTCGATTCCCAGGGAAAGCAAGAGCTGATAAAATGTAAAAACTGTAACTTGAATGCAATGTAAGTCGCTTTGGATAAAAGCGTCTGCTAAATGCATAAATGTAAATGTAAATTTCAGGAAAGGGTTAAGTCAAAATCCTAATTAATAAATGATTATATGTATTTTATCTGCTCCATAAATAATTCTAGATAACTTATCTGAATTGTTTAAATGTGTAGAATCCACATAAGCTTGTTTTTCATCAACCGGTCAAAATTTACAGCAGGGCATGCAAATTCGGTCCGTTTTTGGCCAGAGAGAAACTTCACAAAGGCTGAATGTAAATGAAAGTCTCTGTAAATCCACTCTCTGACACTAGGTGGCGCTTATAGAAAAGCTGAATACAGCTGTTTACCGTAACCTCCGTGAACAAAGCAGTATTGAGATTAAGAACACTTCCTTTAGGTATTACATGGAGCGAAGATGAAAACAAAATGCCATCGAATCGTTTCTGAAGACAGTCAGAACCTTCAGAGGTACATTCATATAATTAATATATTCATATATTCATAATTCCCTTAGCACTCTTTTAAAACCTCCCAGCTTTTCCGCCGTGTTTTCACTCAAAACGAAACTGTGCGCACGTGAGACTGTTACTGAAAACTGTGCTTTATGCTGGACAGTATTTATTTATCGTGAGTTGTTCAGATCATGGTAATCGAATACGGTTTTAATGATAATTCAAAAATGAAACGGTAATACTAACCGGGGGAATTTTATCATGATTTATCGTCAAACCGGTAATCGTTACATCCCTAGTTAACTGATGTAGTATACGTAACACAATGGCAAGTGGCAATATTGGATAAATGGTTATTAGAGAGTGAATCCGTGAGTGAATGGAATCCCCGTCCCAACTACCTGCAGCAGGCATCAAATTTGAAATGAGCTCATTTTGTGCATAAAATTGTAAAATTTCTGTTTAAACATTTGCTACGTTATCTTTGTTCTATTGTGAATAAAATATTGGCTTGTGATTTGAAAGTTTTAGTTTTCATTTTATTCAAATTTGAAAAACGTCCCAACATTTCTGGAATTCGGGTTTTATATATATATATATACGTATATATATTGATATTGGTTGGATGGCTTAGATCAGGGGTTTTCAAACTTTTTTGTCAGCCGAACCCCTTTGACATAAATTATTTACTTGAAGTACCCCCTGAGATTTTAAGTAAATATTTCAGTAATTTAATGGCACATTTGCATGTTTAACTTTAAAAACATTTATTTTTATCAGTTTTAAAGTTTCAGTAATATTTACATAGCTATTACACTCAACGAATTATAAAAATTCATATTACTGTATAACATTTTTTTTCTACAATTTTTTTTTTTAATAAAGGGTTTCCCAAAAAGATAATTATTTTATACATTTAAGATTTTACATTTATATGACATTTGTATAAACCTGTAACATTTATTTGCAAAAACTTTTTAATTAATTAATTAATTTATTTTTAATTCACTAATGGTATACACTCGTAGTAGGCATGCCATGTGGCAATAGATCTGTTGCGGGACAGTAGATGTGATTTTGCGGGCCACGTGTGAGACAGATACATTTACTACAGTTATGCTATGTAAATACTGATTTACATCCGTTGTCATATGCGCTTATTTATGTTTCTGAGCGCGCGCATGTAAGCGAGAGAAAGCGCGTCCGTTTTGTGTGAGAGTGAAGAGAATCTACCTGCGATTTGTGCTCGTGCATTTTGATGCGCCCTCGCATTACAATGCGCTCTGGTCATTAAAATAACGCCACAGAAACAGCTTCAAACGAACTATTAAAATAAGAAGAAAGTTGTCGATTTTTTTAATTGGTTAAAATGAATGGAGAATATCGTGTTTTTCCGTGTGCGCTCGACCATTTCCGTCGGTGGTGCTAGATCACTTGATGAGGTCTGCACGTCCTTTGCGCGAAAACTTCACAGCAAAAAGAATAAATAAAAAGCTTTCTTAAAAAGGCAAAATAACGTATGTACGTTTTCTTAATATGACGGGGCATTTTCTCAATATGCGACGTGCGGGACAAGGGGTGAAAATTCTGTGCGGTAGGCCTACAACGCAAAGCTGGATGGGTGGTCACCCTAGCCATGTACCAACTCACGAACCCCCTGCAATTCCCTTACGAACCACCAGGGGTTCACAAACCCCACTTTGGGAAACCCTGGCTTAGAACATAAAATGTTACCTAAAAACGTAGAAAGTAGAGTAGGTGGTAGGTATAGAGCTGTTTCCTGTTAACTTCTGTAAACAAAGCAGCACTGTTTAAAAAAAGCACTACACAGAGCAACGATGAAAAGCAAATGCCAACAAAACTTCTCTGAAGACAGTCGGTTCCCCCTTACTGTGCTTTCACACCAGACGCGACTTGTAGTTGGACGTTTGAACATTTTGAGTTTACTCGCTTCATTTGCGCGTGAAATTCGCTTCATTCGCGCGTGAAATTCACTTCACAACAGACGCGAATTCGCGTCATGGGAGGGGCTTCTGCCAGGCAGCTCCAGTCTCGTTGCTATATGGCTGACATGGATTTTGTTTAGAGGCTAGTTGCACTTTATGTGCTATGGAAACACTGGACGCGTATATTTCAGCCGAGAATGTAGTTGTTTAAAACTCAAATCTATTTATTAATTCGTGCCGCGTCATTTGACAAAGACGCGAATAGACATCCTGCTGCACGGTTCGCGCGAATCGTGCCGCAGGATGTCTATTCGCGTCTTTGTCAAATGACGTGGCACGAATTGAGCGTTTCGGGCGTTTTGTAGAAAGTCACTGCAACCCTCCACCAGTCGGGGCTTTATGGCAGAGTGGCCCGACGGAAGCCTCTCCTCAGTGCAAGACACATGAAAGCCCGCATGGAGTTTGCTAAAAAACACCTGAAGGATTCTCTGGTCTGATGAGACCAAGATAGAACTTTTTGGCCTTAATTCTAAGCGGTATGTGTGGAGAAAACCAGGCACTGCTCATCACCTGTCCAATACAGTCCCAACAGTGAAGCATGGTGGTGGCAGCATCATGCTGTGGGGGTGTTTTTCAGCTGCAGGGACAGGACGACTGGTTGCAATTGAGGGAAAGATGAATGCGGCCAAGTACAGGGATATCCTGGACGAAAACCTTCTCCAGAGTGCTCAGGACCTCAGACTGGGCCGAAGGTTTACCTTCCAACAAGACAATGACCCTAAGCACACAGCTAAAAATAACGAAGGAGTGGCTTCACAACAACTCCGTGACTGTTCTTGAATGGCCCAGCCAGAGCCCTGACTTAAACCCAATTGAGCATCTCTGGAGAGACCTAAAAATGGCTGTCCACCAACGCTTACCATCCAACCTGACAGAACTGGAGAGGATCTGCAAGGAGGAATGGCAGAGGATCCCCAAATAAACTTATTGCATCTTTCCCAAAAAGACTCATGGCTGTATTAAATCAAAAGCGTGCTTCTACTAAATACTGAGCAAAGGGTCTGAATACTTAGGACCATGTGATATTTCAGTTTTTCTTTTTTAATAAATCTGCAAAAATGTCAACAATTCTGTGTTTTTCTGTCAATATGGGGTGCTGTGTGTAATTTAATGAGGAAAAAAAATGAACTTAAATGATTTTAGCAAATGGCTGCAATATAACAAAGAGTGAAAAATTTAAGGGGGTCTGAATACTTTCCGTACCCACTGTGTGTGTGTATATGTATATATATATATATATATTTATATATATATATATAATTTTTTTTTTTTTTTTTCTCACATTGCCCCCTTTTTTTTTTACATTTGAGCCCCTGCCCCTGAGGAACTCTCTGCACATCCCTGTTTAGGTGCCACGGAACGCGCTATTTTACGGATTAAAAATAAGAGTAATAAAATATAAGATAAGGTAGTAAATAAGTGTAGAATAGCACTGTCTGTTTGCTTATGTGCATCAATCCAAGCGTAAACGGGCAGAGATGTTCAGGCAGGTGAAAAGCGTTTGGTTAATGGTGAATATTGACCTATTGTGCGTCCCGTTGCCGAGCCCCGCCTTGATGTAATGATTGACAGCTAGGGGGCGTGATCCGCTCGGAATGCATTTTCAAATCCACAATGACTTAAACTATATTAATCGTGGGGTATTTAATGAAAATGCAATTGAAACGTCATATATGTAAGTGTCAATGCATTTAAGAAAAATAAAAGACATTTAAATCACCGTTTTGCTACCCTTTTGCTGCACCATTGGCTCAGAATGCATTTTGAAACTCTCATTGAATTTTGCTACAATTATCCCGCGATGAAAATGCAATCCCAAGTGTCCTACCCCTAAGTCTAAATGCATTTAGGAAAAACAGCATTTAAATGATAATATTGCTACAGTTTTTGCTTGGACATGTTAAACATATCTAATCAATTTGGGTAATACATTTTCATTTTAATTTTGCAACTTATAAAGCTTTAAAATATGTTTTTAATATGCATATTAAAACTAGTGTAGAAAATGGCAAACTTAAGTTATATAATTGAATTTTCATTTTCATTTTGCACTAAATGTTGCACATATGTATGGGAAAAAATACAGAAATACATTGCCATTTTACATATTGCATTGCCATTTTGCATATTACATTGCAAATTGAATTTTGCTACACATATGCTTCCATAAAATGTGTGTTGGATCCTATAATGATAAAAATGCACCCAGTGTTTTTTTTTTTTAAAACCCCCTTTCTCAAATCAGGCTGTTCTGAGTAGGGTTGGGTACCGAACTCGGTACTTTTAAGGGTACATACCGAATTGCGTCGGTACTACCGAGTATCGATTCACATTAAATCATTCGGTACCCAATTTCGGTACCTGAGAACGCATTTGGGCGCATACGAGAGAGAAAGAGAGAGAGAGCCCTGTGACATGATGTCACCCCTGCAACTCTTTAAAACACTACACACGGGGCAAACCCAAATGTTCTGAAGTGTGCTTACATTTCTAGGGTCATATGGTTTCCGTGGAAACGCGGACAGGATGCGGAGTCCATTCATAAAAACTGAATTTACTCTAAAGCGCGGAATGCGACGGAACTCGTCAATTTTTGGATAAATAAAAGAAGGTCTGTCACTTAATTCGAATCGTGATATGAACTAGTGTATGTGAATATTAAAACACAAAAACGACGGTTTAAATATGAATCCTGCATGTTCCGTTAGCCTCGGTATGTATGAATGGCGGAGATGCGGTTTTGTTAATTACACAAACACTGAAGCACACCTGAACTCACGGTGATGTTCGGCCTCTGCATCTTACTACATGAACACTTACTACAGTGAGAGTCACTTCATGAGAATTTTACCATTTCATTTGAGAAAACTAGCATCATATCATACTGTATACACACAGAAACTTCACGGCAACCTGTCAAAATAAAAGTGCGGTTTAACATGTAAGAGAAATATATTACTCTTGTATTACATTTGTACAGTATAATGTACGTCTTTATATATTCCATTTACTGTCAAATTTAAATAAAACAATTAAATTATAAAAATAATTATTATAACTACATTAACCACTTAATTGTAGAAAAAATACAATTATTAAAACTTTTTTTAAAGGAATATTCACACAATTTTTCTACCATGTATTAATTTTAACAGTAAACCTCTGTTTGTTTGCCAAAAAATAAAAGGGTTTCATTTTCATTTGATTAAAAATAAATAAATGTTTCATGCCTTCATTTGATTATCAGAAAAAATAAAACAAGAATTTCTGGAAGAAAAAAAAAATAAAAAAAAATTGTAGGGCCCTATTGTTCAAAATGTTGAAATTGAGAGTTTTGGACTTATTTTGTCACTGAAATAAATGTTTTTGTTATTACACAGAGAGTAAAGTACCGAAAAAAGGTACCGTTGGGTACCGGTACCGAATTCTAGTTACCGATAACGGTACCGGTTCAAATGTGAACGGTACCCAACCCTAGTTCTGAGATTCCTGTCAGAATGACGTAGTTGTCGACTCCGGTGCAGGGGAAGACAAGAATGTCTCCGATTAAGCGATTGAGGTGTTTTGTTGTTGGATGTAATAATGAATATAGCAGTCATCATTTACTCCCGACATCTGAGCCGCTAAAGATGCAGAGGATTAACGTTACTTTCGTTTTGAAGGGAATGCACCCCCGATCTGCCTAAATGCATCTATGTTCGCGCAAATCATTCGTGATACATCTTTATCTACAGAGGAAGTGAGTATAAGGGTTTTTTAAGAATCTTTGCAAATCGCCTTTCCTAACAATGTGCCAGTTAGCCAGTTTCGTGGCTGAAGTTTACAGTCTGCTCGTCACCCCACGGAAGAGAGGGGCAGGGTCAGTGGAGCTCATTAGCATTTAAAGCGACATGGACTAAAAAACTAGGGATGCACGATATTGGGTTTTTGCTGATATGCCGATGTTTTTCAACTCATTTTGACCGATGCCGATAGCGATCTATTTCCTTTTGTTTGGAAACAACACCAAGTCTCTCCTGTGCAGAAATTATAAGCAAAATATTTTAAATTTTGGTTAGTTTTTATAAAACTTATTTATTAGTTATATATTAGTTACTTATTTATTAGTTATACTTAAAGTTTTTTTAACAGTACACTGAAGCTTTGAAAATAACTATGAATAAACTATATCAATCACTGCATTTTCCCCCCCAGAAAGATGCAGTGTTAACCCTAACATTTTATTTCAAGATTTAACATTTGTAGATGGTCTAAAACAAAAGAGTTGTAAAAATTCTGAAAATCTTTTAGAACTCATGATTTGTTTAAAAAATAAAACATATTATACATTAATGAATAAGTCGGTATAAAATTATTTAATTTACAAGTGTCATGTTTGTGATTTTTTTTTAATAAAAGAAGCTATAGCTTCTGACCATTAAATCAAAATGTACTAGTTATTTTATGGCATCAATTAATTTTTTTCTTTTTTCTTTATTTAATCAGAAACAGTCTAAATTTTATTTGTGTAGGCTAGTTTACTTTTAATTTAATTAGAAGTAGGCCAACAGCGCCCCCTACAGATTAAAACTTCTTATTGAGCGGGCATTAGGACCCGGGGGAGGCTGTCACTACTCATTCTGTACGTGTTTTCACAGATTAAATGCAGTGATCCAAAACAGTCAATCTAATCGTCTAATCATTCAGACAAAACTTTGCTTCAAGAATGAGCCACACCGCTGACGTGATCTAATCACTAGCACACCCTGAGCACATGTGAGTTAACCCATTCCTCTTATCGGCAAGACATATCGGCATAATTTTTCACATCAGGACGATGGCGATATTTACATTTAAAGCCATTATCGGCCAATTCCGATATCAGGCCGATAATATCGTGCATCCCTATAAAAAACAGCTTGCTGAAAACAGAGCTGATTTTGACAGGGTAAAAAAGGTTTTTTACACTACCATTGAGAAATTTTAACCAAAGTATGTTATAGACTTTTCATTAAGACCCTAAAGAATCATATCAACTTGTGGAAAATGGGCATCCGATGACCCCTTTAAAAGGAATATGAAATTAGTGTTAATTTTTGTTTTCGATAAAAATATTTTCACGCAAAATTACAAATGCAGCGCGTGTTAAATACAGATTCATTTCACCCGGCTTTTGGGAGCGCAGCAGATCTCGCGATATTACTCCTTGAGGCGAAAAGCTGTCTTGTGATATCACTATAGAGTTGAGTTTGTGGTAACTTTTGATAGTGCTTGCATTATATTGTTCGGTCTTTTATTGCATGTGCTGTTTATTTGGGTTTCATTTGGGAACGCATATGAAGTCTGATGCGCTTTGTGTTGCACTGTTATCATTTACAAGCGTGAAGCATGTCTCCATCTCAGCAGCTCGGTCGACAAACTCTTCCTCTGCATATGCTGTGAGTTTGGGTTGCTTAACATTCATCTTGGGTTGCTTAACATTCATTTATAAAGTAAATCATTTATAAAATCTATGCCAACACAGGAGAATACATCAACATATTTCTAAATATGTGATCTGTTGTACATTGTGATTTCAAAATAAAAGTTACTCTGAGTTTGTTTGTGTTCAAATATTAAAATTAAATGGATTTAAACGACGTCATTGAATCACGCTGTAAAATCAAACATCAAGCCGTTGGCGCCCTCTAAAGGTATTTGTTATAATAGGCTACATAATGTACTTAAGTTGGTTATGTTCATATTATATATTAGGCATATTACATTATTTAGTTTAACAGTGTTGTTCAATAAAACCATGTAATTAATAACTTGGTTTTGATACTTTATTTGAACCAATTCAGTATTCAGTTAATTATGGTTGCCTCATCATTAGTTTATATATAAATAGTCATATTAAAGATTGTTTTTCACTTAGGTCTATTTTATTACAAAAAATATCAGAATACTCAAATGTCAAAATAATCAGTAAATTACTTGATTACCAAAATAATTGTTAGTTACGGTCCTAGTTTAGTTAAAACATTTCAAAATATAACGGCATTGTTTTGCATTTTGTGATTAAAAGACAAATGTTTTGTAATCGAACATTTCTTAAAAATAGTATAAAAATATTGTCTCATTCTAGTGAACCAAGTATCTGTATTATGTCTGATCTCATGAGCTAAGTTTATTGTAACACCCCTGGTGTCCACGAGCACGATATAGCTTGTAATTTAAAATTTTGTAATTTGTAAAAGTGTATGATATAGCTTTCATTCTTCAGGTCAATCATGTATTTTTTGTAAAATAAAATCAGTTTGAATAATGTTAAAGTGGCCACAGTCATTGCATGCTTTACTATTAGAATTTAAAAGATAACATTATTGTTTGATAAGTGAGATCTCTGATTTTAGTCCTTGAAAACCAAAAGAATAGTGAATAGTGCAAAGGTATCAAATTAATTTATTTATAAAGTTTCACACAGAGCTCAAAAGGAAAACATGTTTAGTCATTTTAAAAGTTGTATATATTAAAGCTTATCTATATGTATCCATATTTAATTTAATTTAAGCTGCAGTCTGTAACCTTTTTTATTTAAAAATGATACTAAATAAATTTTTGAGCAAGTACATAACCTGCCAGTGTTCAAAAATATACTTACCTTAGCCCGAGTGATGTGATATAAGCTAACCGATCACTAGATTTAATCACCATTGTAGCACTGCATGATTTATTGTAATGCTTTTTTACTCAGTTGGTTAGAACAAAAGTGTCAGACTTGTTACGTACTCGGTCAGATGACAATATCCGGTGAAAATTCTAATTTATGTCATACTTCCAAGACGTAAAATCTGTGATTCTGAAGTACAGTGAATATCCACACCGGTGCGGTGGCTGACAGCCACACATAAGTTATTCCTCAAAACATTAGATTTATCCATGCTGGAGCCGTGCCAGTCCAAGACCCATGTTAGGAAAATAAATCCGCAAATAACTGCAATTGCAGGTTTCAAACAGAGATGGCGACAAAGAGGCAAAACTTACAGACTGCAGCTTTAAATGCAAAGCTTAAAATTAATTGCCACTTCATATAATAATTATATGAATATATTTTATGAATTATTTAAATTATAATTTATAGAATATAAACATAAGTAGCCACAAAAGTCTGGTAATTTTGTGTCTTTATTGCATCAGATATATGTCACTTTGCTCACAGCTGATTGGTCCAGTTTGGGTTTGTGATCTCTAACCCACAATAAAACCTGCTCCGGAGCAGGGTAGCTGTGTAGCGTAAGTTATTGGTGACAAATCCCGCTCAAAACCAACCCATTTTCTTGAGCCCAAAAACTCAAGAGTTTGCTCAAACTAAACGTGAACTTACCTTCGTAAAAACTGAAACCGGCTTCGTGCTGCAGGCCTCTGATGAGTTTGTGTTGCTATAAACAACAGTTCTTCTTATTTTGTAGCTGGTGCATGGAATTAGACGTTTAATGTTGTTGTGAGGTTGAATTGTAAATGGATGTTGTTTGGATTGTGATACTGGGCTATATAAACAAAACTTACAATGTCAGGAAATAGGTGTTCTGTTTCTGCAGTCTGCCACTTTGGGCAAATAAATAAAATGTTTCTCTGAAAACATTTCTTGGATTTTGTTCCTTTATGCAACATTAATGTCCTTTGGCTGTCACATGCCTGCTTAAACTGCACTATTTTTTTAATTTTCTTTTAAAGATGTAATTTCAGAGATGTAAAAGTTTCAACCTCTGTAGCACCAGTGCTATGTGCAAAAAATGTACAGCCCTGGTCTATGTTGTCAAAAGATCTATAGCACTAAAATTGAGATGTAACTGTAATAAGCACAGTTTCTGTGTTACGAGGGGGCTTAAATTCTGACTGAAATGGTTTACAAATATAGTTTCTCTGACTAAAGTTAAGAGCATACTATTTTTTTTAGTTTGATAATTGACAAGTAGCCTTTTTGGACTGCAGGTTTTTCATAAAGTCCTAAAATTAACAATATTGAAAGGTTCTGAGATTTCAGTTAATTCATCTTTGAAATCTTAGTGCATAGGATCTAACATACATTTTGATTTTGATGCTTCATGATGGTTTTGATGTCTGTTGCTTTGTGCCATTAAATTGAGGTTAACTTGTATTGGTCTTTTTTTCACTTTAGAATTGATGGCTTTGAAAGAGGAGAGACAAGAATTCAATGAAATGGAAGAGAAAGACCAGTGTGATAAACATTTCTTAAATGGACAAAAATCTTTTAGTTGCACACATACATCTTCACAAAAAAGAGCTCAAACGAATGGAAGTTATTTCACATGCTTTCAGTGTGGAAAAAGTTTCACTCAAAAAGGAAACCTTAATGTCCACATGAAAATTCACACCAGCGAGAAGCTGTACACATGCCCTGAGTGTGGAAAAAGTTTTACCCTTAAAGGAAACCTTAATACTCACATGAAAATTCACACTGGAGAGAACCCTTACACCTGCAAACAGTGTGGGAACAGCTTCTCACGAAAAGGCAGTCTTAATACCCACATGAGACTTCACACTGGAGAGAAACCTTATACGTGCTCTCAGTGTGGAAACAGGTTTACACGTAAAGGAACCCTTAATACCCACATGAGAATTCACACTGGAGAGAAGCCTTACACCTGCAAACTGTGTGGGAACACCTTTTCCCGAAAAGAAAGTCTTAAGACTCACATGAGAATTCACACCAGAGAGAAGCCTTACACATGTCCTCTGTGTGGAAATAATTTTACACGTAAAGGAACCCTTAATGCCCACATGAGATGTCACACTGGACCTAACTTCTCACAAAAAGAAGGTCTTAAGACTCCCATCAAAATTCACACTGGAGAGAAGCCGAGGAGTTTCACAAACAGGAAATACCTTAAGAATCATGTAGTAACTCATGCCGGAAAGAAGCCTTTTATGTGCCATCACTGTGGAAAGAGTTTCACACTTAATGGAAACTTCAAGGTTCACATGAGAATTCACACTGGAGAGAAGCCTTACACATGTGATCAGTGTGGAAAGAGTTTCAGACATAAAGTAACGCTTAATTACCACATGAGGATTCACTCAAGAGAGAACAGTTTTCTGTGTTGTCAGTGTGGAAAGAGTTTCACAGACAGTAAAGAGCTAAAGAATCATGTAATAACTCACTGTAATAACACTGGAGCAAATAATTTCATGTGCCATTACTGTGGAAAGACTTGCATAAACGCAGCAAACCTTGAGATTCACATTCGAGTTCACACTGGAGAGAAGCCTTTTATCTGTCTCCAGTGTGGAAAGAGTTTCTCACGTAAAGGAAACCTTCAGACTCACCTACGGCTTCACACTGGAGAGAAGCCTTTCACATGTCTTCAGTGTGAGAAGAGTTTCACATATCAAAGAGACCTGAAAGGTCATTTGCAAACTCACTCTAGAAAGAAATTGCGGAGTTCTGAGAGTGACAAGAAGTTTAGAAAAAGAAGCGATTTTAAAAATCACCTGCACATTCACTCTAGAGGAAAGAGATTTAATTCTGTTCAGTGCAACAAAAAAATTCTGTTGCCATCGCACTTACTGATGCATCTGAAAAGTCATGCATATATGAGACCCTATTTGTGTTCTATATGTGGAAAGAGTTTTAAATGGCTCAGCAATTTAAAATGGCACCAGAAAATATGTATTATGCGAAATTAATTTCAATTGTTTCAAACATCACTCATTCATTTGATTGAGTTTAAAAGCACCAAAATGTTAATTATTAGTATTATTCAAAATTATTCTAAGTAAGGTTGTAGCTTGCTGTGAAATGCCACAATGTACTGTAAATGCATAATCATAAATGAAAGGACATAAACGGAATGAAATAATAAACATTGCATTATCTGATTCAACTTGTGTTTTAAATGTTTTCAATCTGAACCTGTATTTGGCTACTGTTGGGCTTCCTGTGATGACATCTTGAAGTTGATTCCAGTTGTGGGTTGCCTTATAGCTAAACACTGTCTCACACAATCTTATGTTGCAGCCTGGTGCTAAGGTGCCAAAGACTATAGTAATATAAAAGGCTGTTCACTCCTATACTTGTGAATGGGAGAAACTGCAACGCGCAATATGGCGGAATAGTCCCGCCTTCTAAATGAAAGAGCCAATCGCTGATTGGTAAAATCATTGTGTCAGTGCAGCGGCCGTTAGAAGCTCCGGTTCCTATAGAAACCGGAGTCTAGACCAGCCATTGGCTAGTTCAGCCTAAAAAAAATAAGCTTTTTAAATGCTATTTGAGAATAAGAAGCAACATTCATGGGGCAGTTCATTTCAGATTTTGTTGCTGATTTGAAATATGTAATTTAATTGCGAGTTCACACTGGAATTTTTCCAGGCTCGTATAACCCCACTTCTTAAGAAACCAACTCTTAACCCAACTCTTTTTGGGAACTATAGACCGGTTTCCCTTCTACCTTTCATTGCAAAAACACTTGAACGAGTTGTGTCCTACCAAGTCTCTGCCTTTCTCACACAGAACAACCTCCTGGACAGTAACCAATCTGGCTTCAGAAGTGGACATTCGACCGAAACTGCCTTGGTCTCAGTTGTTGAAGCCCTAAGACTTGCAAGAGCGGCTTCCAAGTCTTCATTACTTATCTTGCTGGATCTGTCCGCTGCTTTTGATATGGTCAACCACCAGATCCTCCTGTCAACCCTATTGAGAAAGGGAATCTCAGGAACCGCACTCCAGTGGTTTGAGTCTTACCTCTCAGATAGGTCCTTCAAGGTATCTTGGAGAGGTGAGGTATCTAAGTCGCAACTTCTAGCTACTGGGGTGCCTCAAGGCTCAGTTCTTGGACCACTTCTCTTCTCTGTCTACATGGCATCACTAGGTTCTGTCATTCAGAAACATGGCTTTTCATATCACTGCTATGCTGATGACACTCAACTCTACCTCTAATTCCATCCTGATCCGACGATAGCTGCTCGCATCTCAGCTTGTCTAACAGACATTTCTTGCTGGATGAAGGACCATCACCTTCAACTCAACCTAGCTAAGATAGAACTGCTTGTAGTTTCAGCAAACCCATCACTTCATCACAATTTCACCTTCTAGTTAGGCTCATCAACCATAACTCCTTCAAAAACAGCCAGAATCCTTGGAGTTGTGTTTGATGATAAGCTGAATTTCTCAGACCACATTGCTAAAACTGCCCGGTCCTGCAGATTTGCTTTATACAATAGTAGGAAGATCAGGCCCTTTCTCTCAGAACATGCAACACAACTCCTTGTACAAGCTCTTGTTCTGTCCAGACTTGACTATTGCAATGCTCTCTTGGCAGGTCTTCCAGCCAATTCCATCAAACCTCTACAATTAATCCAAAATGCCGCAGCAAGATTAATCTTTAATGAGCCGAAAAGAATGCACATCACACCTCTGTTCATCAATTTGCACTGGCTACCAATAGCTGCTCGCATTAAATTCAAAGAGGCACAAAATCACTTTCACAGACTTTTTCATTAACTGTTCCTATCTGGTGGAATGACCTGCCCAACTCAATCCGAGCAGCTGAATCCTTACCCATCTTCAAGAAACGGCTAAAAACACATCTCTTCCATCTTTATTTGACCCGCTAACTCTAGCACTCTCTATTCTAATTCTATTTTATCTATGTCTTTTTTTTTATTTAAAATAACAACACACATTTGACCCTCTATCAATTGCATGCCAAATACGACATACAATATATGCAAAAATTTAGTAGATAAACTATGCTTAAAATTTTTAATAAACAATATAAAAAATGCTTACAATACAACTTACAAGGCATTTCGAATGTCATTTAAAGTCATCCACACTGATTGCTGCTTCATTCAAATTTACTGATGATGTAATGAAAACATTACAGAACTACTGAAAAATTGTATTAAAAAATAAACGCAGTTGAACAGAACAGTCTTGTAACATGACGGTATATTCTGGAAATTAAATCACTAATCATTAGGTTGCCGTCATTGATGTCAGATGTTATAGGACACAGTTCATAACAATGAGTAACGTTTGCAGTGTTGTCCCATGCAGATAACTGGAAATGTCCTCAGAACTTTGGATAACGTAAAATTGTTTACGGGTAGTGTTTATTCATCTACTATACCTGGTTTCCAACTCTCCTGTCAAGTCAAGTCACCTTTATTTATATAGCGCTTTTAACAATACAAATTGTGACAAAGCAACTGCACAATATCAAAATGGGAAAATAGTGTCAATAATGTAAAATGACTAGATTAAACACTCAATTTTCAGTTAAAGGCATTTCATTATTGAATTCAGTGATGGCATCGTCCAGCTCAGTTCAGTTCAAAAAGTTTCTGTTCAATCAAGTCGACGATATTGCTGGAAATGAAGTGTCCCCAACTAAGCAAGCCAGAGGCGACAGCGGCAAGGAACCAAAACTCCATTGGTGACAGAACGGAGAAAAAAAACCTTGGGAGAAACCAGGCTCAGTCGGGGGGCCATTTCTCCTCTGGCCAGACGACACAGCAGTTCAATTCCAACTGCTGCAAAGTCAGATTGGAGGGCTCAACTGGTTCCCGAGGTCTTTTCCTGATGACTGTCTAGGTGACGGGGTCCTCACTGGGGGTCTGTCTCTGGGGCTCATCTAGGTGTCCTGGTCTCCGCTGACGTTCAGGGCTGTAGAGGTCGTCTCTAGGTGCTGATCCACCATCTGATCTGGTGAATGCAGTGACCTCGGAATAAGAAAGAAACAGACTAATATTAGCGTAGATGTCAATCTTTTTACGATGTAACAAGTACATCATGTGTTATGGGAAGTGTTCCCGGTTCCGGTTGATCTAATTAATGCAGCCTAACAATCCTTTAACGGATTTGAATAATAGAAGTGTATTAGTGTGTTATGTGTACGCCAGGTTAAAGAGATGGGTCTTTAATCTAGATTTAAACTGACAGAGTGTGTCTGCCTCCTGTATCTGACAGTTTGGTGTAATCAAGCTCCTCTACTCCTCCACTTGGTCTCGTTAGGACCAAAAGGGCACTTTAGTGTTGGTAATGGAGCGAGGACATTTAGGATTCATTTAATGTCAAGAAAGTCAAGAAAATATTTTTGCACAATTAATAATATCATTGCAATTGTTACCTATTGATTGTTGCATATTTGTTTTTGTTTTTTTTGTTTTTGGGTAGTGTTTGGCCTAATATGTATTTTATTTACAAACCTTGTTTGTTGTATAATAGTGAAATAGAGGCTTTTGCTATTTCTTTCAAAAAAGACTTAAAAAAAATCTAGATTTTTTTTATAAAACTTGTTACTGAAGAAAACAAAGGCTACAGACACCGATTATAAATGGTTGCTGCACCCAAACATGTTTTCCCTTATAGATGTGCTACACACTCTTTTATTCACAGTCAGTGGCTGCATCCGAAACTGCCTACTTCTCTACTATATAGTAGGCGAAAAGCAGTAGGCGAGCGAATATGTCCGAATCCTCAGTATTCATAATAGAGTAGGCGAGAATTACCTGGCTGACGTACTAATTCTCGCGACATTCGGACGTGCGTCTACTTAAAGTGCGTCCGAATATGCCTACTTACTATATAGTAGGAGAAAAGCTGTAGGCGAGCGAATAAGTATGTCCGAAACCTCAGTATTCATAAATGAGTAGTCGAGAAGTTCCCGGATGTCCTACTGCTTCTGCCCAGATTCTTGAGTGCTCCTCGACGGATACTTTTCTATCCCAGAAGGCCACGGGAGATCAATACGTCATCATCGAATGTGATGGAGAACAGCGATGAGGCTGTTTACAAATGTGAGTATTATCAATCAAAAACACGGTTCCCTGTGTTAAAATCACATTTGTTGAGCTACTGTAAACTGTTGATTTGCTTAAGGTTTAAAGGCGCTAGACAGTAACATTACAGTATATTTATGAATTTGCTGTAAAAGCACGTTTTATTATGTAGTCTATAGCGAACAGGGGAGCTCCAGTAAACACACGTCTCCAATGAGCATTTACATAAACCATACATCTTAAAGACGATTACTAAATGTTTATTTAATATGAGACAGGAAAATTTTATAAAAGAATTAGAGATGAGCACATCACAACATGAACAGACATCAGGGGTGTATTCCAGAAAGCACAGTTAACTTACCGTCAGCTAAACCCTGAACTTTCGGTTGATTAACCCAAAACCTTGCTTACTCGAGGTATGTTGGTTCCTAAAACACGACCGGGAGTAAGTTCATTCAACTCAGAGTATGTTCCTGGTTAAGACTCAACACATTCTCAACAGAGCGACGAATCGACGAGTCACTATGGAAATGGGCGCTAAGAAAAAGCGCGCCATGCTGTTTTTCTTCTTCTTTTGTTCAATGGTCGTTTTCATGCTTAGTGCATATCGCCACCTAATTGATGGCTGTGCAATCATTTTTCTTTTTTTTTTCCGTTTAATCTTTAATCCTTGAGAATAAGAATTATATTGTTTGTTTGATGCTAATTATAAATTAAGTCATATCAGATATGTATTTTTATTATAGAAATACAGTATAGAAAATGCCGATCCATGTGTGAGATGATTATATAAAATGTAATAAATATTTATAATATAATAAATTAAACATTACCTTGTCATATAATAGTGTTTTATAATTTATACAGATAACTGTTATACAGTATATGCCACTAAAATAAATATAATAACCATTCTAGAATATTACCTTATTTATTACTTATATTAGCGCTTTATAATTAACATATCATATACAGTATATATATATAAATATAGGCAATAATAGGCAATATTACATATTGTAATATTATATAATCTTGTGCGCTATCTGTCACGCCCACTGAAGTCTCGTCAGTAGGTCACGCATGCGCTGATGGCGCTGAAGTGAACTAACCCTGGAACAGAAGCTGCTCCGGAGCAGGTTATCTTCAGAGAGCAAGTTACTATGGTTACTTACATACCCTAAAAGTAACCTCCGATTTTGGAACCGAAAGCTGAGGTTATCCGCTCGCTTATCCTCAAACTTACCCGGTGTATGTCACATAACCTGCTTTCTGGAATATACCCCTGAGTGAGATGTAACGTTATGTGTGCTGTTATAGTAGAATTCACTGTTGTCAACACTGCTTTAGATGAATGTAAGTAATGTAAATAAACAATTCTACATGCAGTAACTAAACATAAGTTATCTATTTCATTAGAATGGTTAATAAATTGAGGATTGTGTTGGATAAAAGCGAGTTAACACAGGAGCAGCTACCTCAACATGTAAATAAATATAGTATTGATCAGATAAATCACAGAGGTGACTGACTCTTGTCTGGATGTTACAGGGACAGATGAGACACACGTGTGTTTATCCGGTGCAGAATGACTGATGAATGCTGCATCAAAGGCTCTCAGTGAGTATACTAATGAAATGAATTAAACATCTTTTAAATCTTAAGTTGTAGTTTATTTTAATTATTGTAATTTCAAACAGAGCTATTGTAGCACTTTTCTGATTCTTGATTTCTGTACATTTGATGCAGAGCTTTTGTTTTGTGTTTGTGCATCTTTGCAGGATCTGAAATGTCTGCAGACTGGTGAGGATGGAGAAGTCCACAGCAGCGTCCTGGAAATGATCCAGTGTCATGAATGAGACGCTCCATCACTCCACCTGACCTTACTGCCTCATCTGGACCAGATGTTGCTTCTTGTTCTGCTGGTTTCTGTTCATACAACATCAGTCAATGAAACCCGAGTTTCAGAAGCTTCAAAAGGTGAAGGTGGACACGGTGGTCAGCTGCAGAACTGGCTCAGCTGTGTTGAGATGGCAGTAGGATGTGGGTTCACTGATTGTCAGAACAATATGTTTGAATAAACCTTTGTTTCATGTGTCCTTGACTTGTATTTATTTATTGTCATGATTACATTTATTTATTCTTTTACTCATTTATTCATGTTTCCTGTTGTTGTCAGTAAATAAAATATAATCGTTTCATTAACATGCATTAATTCATTACTCGACTGAAAATTGAGATGTATTCAGCTTGGCTGAATTTGTCTAGTGTGTAGTCATGCATAGCTATGGCATATGACAAAAAATACATTTTGCTTATTTTACTAAAAAAATATAATTAATTATTGGTCAGCATTTATCTTTATTATTGTTCATAATTTTTGGTGTGCACTAGCAATGCATTCTGAGGAAAACTTAATTTCTAAGTAGTAATACTTAAATTTTTCGAGTGTAAAATCAACAGTCTTCTCCAAAGATGAGATATTTGAGCAGCTGATCGACGTCTCCTTTGTGCAGACATTGCAAACGCTGAGGAAAACTGTACTAGGTAGGGTTGTGGATTTATTGATGCTATGAGGTGTTTGTGCACCTGTCACTCTTATTTTCATTTTAGTATTATTACTGCAGAACTCATTACATGCAAGCACAGGGAGAGATGGTAGTATTTTTAACAATGAACAATCATAATGACAAAAAAACAAAACAACTATAATGGCTTTGCGTACATCATAGTATGAGATTATATACACAGAAAAAAATGAATAAATATCTGAATAATAAAATTCATATAATCAATGCATTAAAATTGCATTTGTTGTTTTTATTTATACTGTAAGCCTCAGGGATTAAACGTGAGAGACATGCAACAAAAAAAAAAGTAAAACAGGAGATTTAAGCCAGTTTTGCGTGTGGATGAACAATTTTGCACATACAATTAAGAGATTAATAACATATTCAAGAGAAACGATTATGGTTTTTCGTAATAATAAAAAAAAATCTTTAAGGATTAAACTGTGGGTTTTATTAGTAGAGTTAAAATGAGATGTATATATATATATATATATATATATATAAAGTATTGGTTATACCCAAAATGTATTGGTTATACTACAGTCACAAGGGCAGCTGTTTCTTCTTCAAGACCAAAAATGAGCAAATTTAATCGACATCAATATATCAACAGAACCTGTCGCTCACATCTTTTTCTAGGCGGTTTCGGACGCAGCCATTGTCAAGACACACTTGTTTATTTATATAAATTTCTATGTATTTTTAGCGTGTAGATAGGACTTTTATTTTGGTGTAGACGTGACGTCACAACGCTGCGCCGCGATCCTGCATTTGTGACACGGTTGAGCAAAGGTATGTTTTTTTTTTTACGATTTAAAGTGTTTAATCTGTTTCATAGAATTAATTGTTATTAAATGTAGGACTATAATGCTTTAGCTAACATTATTTTTGTGAGTACAACGTAGCCGTAACAGAAAAGGTGCGTCTCATTTCGCTCCCTTTATCGTGAATCAGTTTGCCTGAAGTAAATATTAACGGTTTCTATATTTTGTGCCCTTTCATTGATTTATAGTTACAGTTTTGTGTGTTTTAGACCAATCGGGACCATTGACTAACACTTTGATAGATACTCTTGCCCCTGCTGAAAAAAACAATTGAACCCTGCCCAAAACACAATAGAAAATGTAATGGTTATAATGGGAATTGTATTGTTTTAATGGAAACTATAATGGTGTCTACTGGTATGTGATGGACTCTATTGGTGGGATGTTAAATCCTAATGGAAAAATGCCCAAAACACACTACAAAAAAGGAGTTTTGTAATGGTTTTACTGGAAAAAGCTAATGGTTTATAATGGTATTTTAATGGAAACCATTGGCATTTCTGTGATGGTTTCTATTGGGCTTCTATTGTTTTTTTTTAGCAGGGGTCAGTGCGCTGAATAGGGAGCTGTTTGAGACCTTTAATTTGATCAGTTAATTATTCTCATCTTACACATGACAAATTGTCTTAACAGAAAAACTCCCGGACATGCGACTGAGCTCCATGTGACACACTGTTATAAAAATGGCGTTTATTAAAGAGGAAAGTGAAGATGTGAAGATTGAAGAAGCATTCAGTGTGAAACATGAAGATATCGAGACACAAACGGGTTAGTTTTACCTTATCAACCATCATACGGAGGAGGAGTAAAATTTAATTTAATAAAATTTAAGACTGCATATGGCCATTAATATGTAAGACCTGGATTGGGGTCGTTCTGTGTCAACACAACCAGTGGTCTCAGTCTAAAAAAATATATAATTTACTTTTTAGTGAAAGAAATGCATAATTGAAGAAGAAAGTTAAAATTTTAAATGTCATATGGATGAATATCTAACTGAGCATCATTTGTAGTTTCAACATAATTTGCTTTTCAGACAATCGTCCTTAAATACATAAAGCTTTATACAAATTGACCCACTTTGTAACAAATAACATTTTTCAACCATTGAAAATTGGTAAAATTCAACAATTTGGACATGGAGCTGCATTTCCATATACATCCTGGCATTCAGGCAGGTGGTTTGATAGAAGATACATTTCTATTTTCAACATAATTTGTTCTTCAGCCATTCCTCTTTAAAAGAAAAAAAGTATCAGCTGAATGCAAAGTGACCCAAATTTGGTAGGGATACTCCGATCAGGATTTTTGCAGCCGATACCGAGTACCGATTTCTTGTCATGGTGATCGGCCGATGCTTCAAGCTTTATATATGTAATAATGTTATATAAGTAATCACAAAAAATATTCCTTATACAGTGAACATTTTAATATGCATTTAAAATGGGGTTTATGCATAACATTATGTATATCAGGATACTTAATATAAGACAAAAATAAATACAAAGAAAATGGAGCAGTCTGATGCAACCCACAAGGTTTATTTAAACATTATCCAATAGTAAACTGTGGAGGACAAAATAAACATTTAATCTCCTAAAATTGAGAAGTCTGATGTAGCTTAAACGTTGTCCAATACAAGTCTGAGCAGGACAAAATTAATTAAAAAAAAAAAAAAAACTTTAAACTCCTAAAATAACTAATTGGAGAAGTCTGATGTAACTCATAAGGTTTAATACTGTCCAATATAAGACTGAAGAGGAAAAAAATAAATAGAAACATTTAAACTACTGAAAGATCAAAATGGAGTAGTTTGATCACGGTTATATCCACGGGCGCTGCGGATAATCCATGGGTCAGGTAATAAAAAATGCATTCTGATTATTTGCGGGTGGATAAAATAAATCATAAATGCAAATATTAACAATTTTTTTTTTTTTAAATGCTTTTTTTCATCAGGCAGACGATTCATTTGTGTGCGTGTGTGTGTTCGCCTGATCGGGAAGTTGCAGTGACAGAAACGGTGACATTCCTGATAAAGTTTGTAAGGAGAAAAGCCCCGTGTTAATGCCATTGAGTAAGCTAATATGGCCAAAGAAGATATTTTGTTTTATAACTAAATGTTCATTTTAAAGCAGCCCACGATCAGCGTATTGTTACCGTTACCCCTTACGGCCCCGACGAGGTTTTGTTCCGTCCTCCACGCAGTGCCAACTCACAAAATACTATTTTTAACCAAGCAGCGTGGAGAGCCGCTTCAGAAACATGCCGTGTCGTGGCTAGTATAAACACAAGCACTGACTGAGTGGCCGCGATCAGCTCCGGTTCCCGTGGAGCCGTAACGTGCCGCAGAGACGCAGTGATGCAGAGTGCAGTGATGCGCAGATGATCAGCTCTAACGTCACTGAATCTGCTGTTAAAAATGAACCATCCATTCATCATATCATCATGCAAACATACACGACAAATAGCGAAACGTCATAGCATTTCCACACCGGCGATGACATGACTGCAGCGCCAAATCATTTATGTCCCCAAGCATCATGTACGTCCTCACACGTTGATGTCGCGATCGGTTCGTGAGATCGGGGCCAAGTGTAGTGAGTACCGATCGAGTCATAAAATGTGATTATCGGCCGATACCGATCTCCGGCCGATCGATCGGAGCATCCCTAAAATTTGGTGTTTGACCACTGAAGATGTGTATAATTGAACAAATTACAAGACGCATTGAAATCATATATAAGGCCATGTCCACACTAAGATGTTTTCATTTGAAAACGCATATTTTTCTCTCCGTTTTGGCCTTCCGTCCACAATGAGACAACATGCTTGTCAAGGAAAACTGAGCTTTTTGAAAATGCTCTCCAAAGTGAAAAACGCCGTTGAACATGCCGTTTTCTCGTTGTAGTGTGGATAGTGAAAACAGGCATTTGAAAACGATGACGCATGTTTAGTCATGTGACGCATATTGTACCAATAACCATCTACACTATATTGTCAAAAGTATTGGGTCGCCCCCTTCTAATGAACAGGTTTGACTACTTTAGTAATTTCTATGAGTACAAATCTTAATGTTAAAGTATATAATGATATTCTAGGAAATTGTGTGCTTCTAATATTATAGCAACAGTTTGGACCCTTTTCTATTCTAACATGACAATGCATCTGTGTATAAGACAAGGTTCAAAAAGAAAATGATTGATTCAGTCAGTGTGGAAGAACTTGACTGGTCTGAATAAAACCAAGTCCTAATCCCAGTTTAACACCTCTGGTGTGACTGTAAATGCAGACCTTGAGCCAAAAACTCATCACCAAACACCAATGACTTGTAGATATGGGTTCAGTCATTTTAGACACTTCCAAAACTGTTGCAACAGAGATGGAAATACAATTTTTAAATACATGAATTATGTTCCCATCGTTGTTGCCACAGATTTTGAAGTGCATTTTTCTGTTCTAAAGAAGGGGGTGTCCCAATACTTTTGTCTATATAGTGAATGTACAAGAGCGGATTTTAAAAAATCGGAACGTTGTGGTTTTCACTCGCTCCACCACAAGTACAATTCATGCCAACAGCCCGTAATATAACTGCATATTTAGCAAGAATTCACATGTTAAACATATTTAGCTAGCTTGATAGAGAAGGATCACTCAAATCAGAAAGAATGTGAAGGCTATGATAGTTCTCAAGGAATTAGTTTTTTCCTATACTGGATATTTTCAGCTGATGGCATGATTTAAACAAGTACTAAAACACTTATTCACACGCAATCGCTCTCTCAATACTGCATTCAAACAAATGTAATCTTACAGTGCTACTTCATCTGTATCTGATTTCAAATGAGCAGAAATCTGTAAGAAATGCGTCGATCCGTAGGTAAAATAACTGACGAAAACGTACTGTTATTTTCATCACAAACAAATTTTGCACTGCAAAAAGCAGCAATTATACCTTTTAATGCTGACAACTATGTTATTAGCTCATGTGGTAGGAAAAAAAGTTTGCACACTATAGTGTTCCAATAAGCCACGTTGAAACTCCTGTTATTTTATTTTTTAATATATGTTATGAACAGAACTGTGATATTTCAAACCTACTGAAATACTTTTCATGAGATAGCGAAGGCAGAGCGGTGTCTCTGGTATCCGTGAGCGAGGAGCGGGAAATGGTGAACCAGGAGCGGAGCTGGAGCGGAGTGATTAAATGCTCGGAGGGGAAATTGTTGGCGCTCCACTCCGCCTACATAGGCTACTCTGCCGGACACCACCACACAAATGTGGACGTCCTACTACAGGATTTAACACAGAGTAACAGCTCACTACCAGTTACAAAAGACACTGTAACAGTCTGTCAGGCAATTGTAGTTGTATTTTTTATCAATTAATTTCTTAAATTATCCTTTAACTATGTTCTGGCCCGCCATCTAGTGGCGATTTTGTTTTTTGACCCGATGCCAAACTTACTTGCCGACCCCTGGGCTAAGGTATTCCTTTAAAGTACTTGTTTTGCGTACCAGAAAATCTGTCATGTCCGGCGCTGTATGCATGGCTTGCAGCGCTTAAGTTAAATACTGAGTGTTAAATAATAAAATAAAGTTAAACTTATCATTCTTTGGACAAAATCCCGTGAACTTGCCCCGATCGGGAGCTTCATGTGCGCTCATCTGTTTTCAATGCAGGTTAACGGCGACGCTTCATTTCATCTTCAAGGTTCAAGGTTCTTGTTTATTTGTCACATACACAATCATACAGGGTATAATCAGTAGTGAAATGTAGGTCAGGACGGGTCCGCTCAATGGACAGTGCAAAAAAATTAAATAAAAGATGAAACATTACACAAGAGAATATATATATAAATATAGGTAGGAATAAGATAAAAAAAGTAAAAAATAAAATAAAATAAGGAGTAAAATGTGCAATGAACTAAAATGTGCAATACAGTCTACTGTGGATTTAATAAATATTAATATAAACAGGGATGTGCAAGAGGAATGTGCAAACAGGTTGTACTGGGTATGTACACATAGCAGCAATGCGGATGATGGAGAATGATGGGTGTTTTTTACAGTTTATTAAATTGAGTCCTGTAGATGTTATGAGACTGAGTTTAGGAGCCTGATGGCCTGAGGGTAGAAGCTCCTCCTCAGTCTCTCAGTTTTTGCCATCATGCTCCTGAGGCGCTTGCCAGATGGCAGTGAGATGAAAAGATGGTTACCGGGGTGATTTGAGTCCTTGATTATTTTTGCAGCTCTGCTTTTGCAGCGTTTGAGGTAGATGTCCTGCAGAGAGGGGAGGGCAGACCCAGAGATGCGCTCAGCTAAGCGCACGACTCTCTGCAGAGCTTTGCAGTCCTGATTTGTGGCGTTACTGTACCACACTGAGATGTACTGAGTCAATACACTTTCTATGGCCCCTGAATAGAAAGTTTTCAGGATTGCTGGTGAGACCCTGAATTTCCTCAGCTGTCGCAGATGGTACAGTCTTTGCCTGGCTTTCTTGACCCGTGTTTGAATGTGTGCAGTCCAAGTCAGGTCCTCGGAGATGTTTACACCGAGGTACTTGAAGCTGCTCACCCTCTCCACAGGGGTCCCGCTGATCATAAGAGGAGTGTAGGGCCGCTGCTGTCTCTTCCTGAAGTCTACAATCAGCTCTTTAGTTTTGCTCACATTCAGAGAGAGACAGTTGTCCTGGCACCATGATGTTAGTCTCTCTACCTCACCCAAGTATGCGGTCTCATCATTGTTGGAAATGAGGCCCAGAACCACAGTATCATCAGCAAATTTGACAATAGAAGTGGAGCTGTGAGAGGACACACAGTCGTGTGTGTAGAGAGAGTAGAGCAGGGGACTCAGAACGCAGCCCTGCGGGGCTCCTACGTTCAGGGTGATGGAGTTGGAGGTGAACTGGCCCATTTTCACCACTTGTGGTCTGCCGGTGAGGAAGTCTTGGATCCAGTCACAGAGTGTAGTGTTTAGGCCGAGGTCTGAGAGTTTGACAGCTAGCTTGGTGGGGACTATAGTATTGAAAGCGGAGCTATAGTCAATGAATAGCAGTCTGACATAGTTGCCATTTTTGCTGTCAATATGTGTGAGGGAGGAGTGCAGTACCTGAGAGATGGCATCATCAGTAGACCTATTTGTGCTATAGGCAAACTGAAGAGGGTCCAAGGTAGCAGGGATGGAGGAGCATATGTGTTTCTTTAAAAGTCTCTCAAAAACCTTCATGACTGTTGATGTGAGGGCAACTGGACGATAGTCATTCAGGCAACATGGTTTACTGTTCTTAGGCACAGGGATGATGACAGATTTCTTAAATGAGGTGGGAATCACAGAGGTAGCAAGGGACTCATTAAAGATGGAAGTAAACAAACCAGCAAGCTGATCGGCGCATGATCTTAGAACACGGCCAGTAATCCCATCAGGTCCGGCGGCTTTCCTGATGTTTACTCTCCTTAATTCTCTCCGAACCTCGTCCTCCGACACGGTGATAACATGATCAACATCGCTGCTCTGTCTGCCTCTTCCTGACGCGCTGATCGGCAGAGTCGCGCTGCCGTTGCATTCGAAGCGGCCGTAGAAGGTGTTTAGCTCTTCGGCCAACAATGGATCTGCTCTCACCTCGGCGGAGGGGTTATTTCCAGAGGAACAGATGGTCTTCAGTCCCTGCCACATGCGTCGAGAGTCATTGAGCTGAAAATGTGACTCAATTCTCTCTCTGTATCGGAGTTTAGCAGCTCTAACTGCCCGTCGGAGAGCATAACATGATGCTTAATGAGTTTAATGAGTGATCTTCCCTCTCATTAAACTATGACAGGTCCTTTACTGCAAAAAGACGGTCACTGTGACACTGTAAAGCAGTGGTTCTCAACAGGGGGGCGCGCCCCCGAGAGATCGGAGGGGGCGCAAATTGTTTTCAAGAAAAAACAGAGACCAGGCATTATTTGGGTACTGGATGTATTTTATTGCATTTCACTTTTCATGTAGAATATACATGGAAAAATCCCGCTCGGCTTGGAAGAAAACCCGCTCTGCTTGAAAAAAAAAATTAACGCGTACCTCCTCTGCATTTTCTTGTCGGTGGGGAAAGGCGGAGCTTATTAGCCTGCCTTTTATGCAGCTGTCAGTGCAGACACGTTTCAGAACGTCAGTCAGTGATTAGCAGCGGAACGGATTTTGGGAAGAAGTTTATGGATAAGTTCATCACACGTACGAAAAGGAGTTGTGACGACGATGCGTCGTCAGCTCCTACTCCTAAGAAATGTAAAACACGAAAGTATGACATTAGCTATCTTCAGTTTGGCTTTACGGTGGCTGGGACAGATGCTGAACCGCTGCCCCAGTGTGTCATATGCGCAGATCTGCTGGCAAATGATAGCATGAAGCCATGCAAGCTGAAGCGCCATTTAGAAACGAAACACCCGACACTCAAAGACAAACCCTTAGATTTTTTCAAATTAAAGTTATCTGGCCTTGAACAGCAGAAACGCAACCTCAGCAAACACACATCGGTGTCCAACAGGTGTCTAGAAGCATCCTACTAGGTCTCCAAACGAGTTGCTAAAGTAGGAAAACCTCACACAATTGCCGAGGTGCTAATCTTACCTGCTGCCAAAGATATCTGTCAGGTCATGTTTGGAGATAATTTCGCTCAGCAGATTAGTGACATCCCCCTTTCTAACGACACCGCTAGCCGCCGCATATCTGACATGGCAAGCGACGTTAAAGAGCAATTGCTAGCTAACATCATGCAAAGCCAGTACTATGCCCTACAGCTTGATGAGACAACTGATGTTGCAGGGCTAGCACAGTTGCTTACCTATGTCAGATATGTAAAAAATGGTAATATTGAGGAGGACAAGTCTCTTCCAGAGCACACAACCGGCGAGGCATTGTTTGAAGTTCTGGATGGATATATACAGGATGCAGGCATGTCATGGGATAAATGGGTTGTTATTTACACGGACGGGGCCTGTTCAATGACTGGGAGGCTTAGCGGTCTTGTCACTCGTGTCCAGAATTTAGCCCCTTTAGCCAAATGGACCCACTGTATGATTCATCGCGAATCTCTCGCATCAAAGAAAATGCCTGAGTGTCTTGAGACAGTTTTAAAGCAGGCAGTGCAAATTATCAATTTCATTAAAGCAATGCCATTAAATGCCACATGGTAGGGGAGGCTTGGGGGGGCTTTAGTTCCAAAAGGTTGAGAACCTCTGCTGTAAAGGGATGAAACTATGGCGCTATGTGCTTTTTTTAAAACCATTTTTATAGTTATATTGTTGGCTCGGAAAATATGTAAATGCACATGCCAAGTAGCCGCAGCTGTATCTCTTCTAGCCGTAACCACAAAATCAGACAGAAGTGCAGATTAACTTCAGTGGACTTAAACTTGAAAAATGGTGTGTTCCACTGTTGAAATAAAATACTTTCTGATGTTTCTTAATGTTCATTTCGTGCTTTAAGTAAATATGAAAAGACGGTTCACGTGTTTGAACTGAGGCAATAAAGTGATCTGTCACGACACATTGAAGAGCCACAAAACGGTATTTATTGTTTGAATTTCTTTAAAAATTACAAAATTTAAAAGTTGAGAGTCCTAAGACCTTGTTTCGTATCAGAAGTAACCTGCTCTGTCTTTCTCTGTCGGTGTCAGTGTTGCCAACTAATTTTCATAGAAAGTTGCTAAAGCAAGGTCGATTTGTTGCTAAAAGTTGCTAAATGACGTTATGTTGTCATTGCGCGATGACATCATTGCATAATCACGATGCAAAATTGTCACAACATCAAACATCAGCAAAAAAATATTTTATATAATTTAATTTAGGTTTGTTTGTAAAATATGCAAAATATAATATTAAAATATAAATAACTATTTTTAAATGCATTGAATTTTTTTTTTTTTTATAAACTTTTTTTTTTTTTTTCACACATAACATAACATAGCATCCAAAATATAACAAAACAAAACAACAGACATATACTCAATATCTCAAAGTCCAGTCAAAAGCGAGGGGGAGAGGGAAAGACAATAAAAACACAAAAGTCACTCCTTTACATAATCACGTATATCAAAAAGAAAACACTGCCAAGCATCAATGGTCGAAGGCCTGGCCCCACCGACTCACGCCGTTGCACATTCACATGACACTATTTGCAGGAGGCTACGGATCCAATATGTTTTTCCACACATGTGCGGTGTAAACCAGTTCTGTATTATTGTCGTCTTCGCAGCTGTAAAACCAGTAAACAACATTCTCTTTTGCATTGAACTAATACAGAGACCTGAATCATCATTAAGAAGACACAAACTTGGGTTAACAGACCAATCAATTCGCAGTAATGATGACAAAACCAGGTTTACATGTGTCCATAGACTGATGACGACAGGACATTCCCAAAGCATATGCAGAAAAGTGCCTGATGATGTAGTGTTACATATATGGCAGTTCAAATTTGACTGTAGTTTCATTTTAAATCTTTTGTAAGGAGTTATGTATGCTCTATGAATGACTTTGAAGTGAATAAGACGATGAGCCAGATTTTTAGATGTTTAGACCACACTCTCCCAGTCGACAGATAAATTAAGGTCAGATAATTCCCTATTCCAAATAGTTTTAATAGAAAGAGGTTTTGTAATACAATCAATAATTTTATTATATATTAAGGAACCAGATGGCCGACAAGCAGATGGTGCAATCCAGTCCCGAATAGGATGAGAGGAAATAGAAGATGCCCACGGAACGCCATACGCTTTGAGAGCAGAACGTAATTGAAGAAAGACAAAATATGAGGATGCTGGTAGACAAAATTTGGTTCTTAATGTCTGAAATGAACAGAGGCCCTGGTTATCATATATATCACCGCACGTGTTTACACCTAAAGAAGACCAAGAGGGTTGGACAAATGGACGATTTCCGCATACAAAATTAAAATTGTGCCATAAAGGTGTACTGTTACAAAATTTGAAAATACATTGAATTATTGAACATTTACACATTTTTGAATGATTATTATTTTTTTTTTTTTTAAGTAGCTACTTAACTAGTAATACTACACATTCTCAACAATTATGCTTTAAGCAGTGTATTAGTGGTTAGTTAGTATGCTACACTAAGAAAAGTCTGTAAAAATAGGGCACAATCTACTATGTTAATATGAAATAATTTTCCGTATTGGTTTTTTACCTGCATTTTAAATTACGCATTGTGTTTTCGGGTTACAGGGTTATAATGGATAATGTCCTGGAAAATGACTAGTATCTTTTCCATTTTTCTTGGTATACTAACTGATCAACAATTGCAGGTACAAGCTACTAACAAAGTGTGTCATAAATAAACAATGATTAAATTATTATTGTTATTATTATTATTAAATTGGACAGTTGCAAATAGCAGCTAACTCAATTCACGTAATGTGTGTACTGCTAGGCATCTTTGGTTTCCTATTTTTGTGTAATTTAGATGGAAAATGTGTGCCTTTTTATTGTTTGTGTCACTTATCAAAAGTTTCCAAATAAATTAAAAAAATGGCTAAATTTGTTGCTAGGTGCTTTTGGAAAGAATAGTTGCTAGGGTAGTCTGAAAAGTGCTAAATTTAGCAACAAAATTGCTAAGTTGGCAACACTGGTCAGTGTGTTGTCAGTTTTCTCTTTGCTCTGCGATGTATTTTTCACTGCGTGAGAACGTGTAATGTGAGAGCGGCATTGTTTGTCGGTCATGGCAACAGTAACTAAGGGTGGGTGGGTTTTGCAAACGGTCAATCAATAAAAGTAAGATCAGAAAAAAAAAAACAGTTTGCAAAAGACATTTAAAAGTACTCAGGGGTGGCAGTGTCTCTAGTTTAATTACAGTTTGCAGATCATTCCAAGCCCAGGGGGCATAAAAAGAAAAAGCATATTTTCCAAATTCTGAGTATACTTTTGGAAAATTTAATTGAATGTATGATTGAGATCTAGTACAGTAACTATTTGTATAAAAAATAGGAGATTTGAAATATAAAGGCAACTTACCTAAAAGTGCCTTAGCAATGAACACATACATATGCAATTTACTCTTATGATGTAAAGAAGTCCATGCCAATGATTTGTAAAGTATGCAATGATGAGTATGTGAATCTACACCACAAACAAAGGGTAACGCTGCATGATAGACAGAGTCCGGTTTCCTTAATAAATATGAAGATGAATGCATGTATACAAGAGTCACCATTATCAATTACAGATAGTGAAAGAAATGCATTAATGATTTAGGAATTGAAGACTCCTTCTAGCCTCATAAAGCAAGCAGTTTTTTAAACTATAAAAGAACCCCAATTTTGGTTTAAGCTTCTTTAGCAGATTATCAGTGTGTACATTAAAAGCTGTTTTTTTTTTAATCTAACCGTATCCCTAAATATTTATAAGACCCTACTCTTTCAATTGTTGTACCATCTCAAGTTTCAAGTTTCAAGTTTTATTTGTCACATACACGACTATACAGAGATTGTATAACCAGCAGTGAAATGTGAGTCAGGTCTGCTCCATGGACAGTGCAAATATTGTAGAATACAACACAAGGGAAGTATGCATAAAAAATAAGATATAAAGAACAAAATATAAAGTATAAAAGAATGTGCATGACAGTATGCTGTAGAATTAAATATTAAGATAAGCATGACTGTACGAGAGAGGAATGTGCAAACAGGTTGAACATGGTTGACATGAAGCAGCAATCACAAAAAAATAAAATAAAAAATAAGATATCAAGACACAGAAAGTGTTGTGTGCAAATGACACTGTCAGTATGAGGTAGTGAATAATGAGTGTGAATATCTAACTGATTGTTAGTGATTATGAAGTAAGTCAGATGATGTTAAGAGGTTGAGTTAAGGAGTCTGATGGCCTGGGGGAAGAAACTCCTCCTAAGTCTCTCAGTTTTTGCCATCAGGCTGCGGAAGCGCTTACCAGATGGCAGCAGAGTGAATAGACAGTTTCCAGGGTGATTTGAGTCTTTGATGATTTTGACAGCTCTGCTTCTGCAGCGTTTGAGGTAGATGTCCTGCAGAGAGGGGAGAGCCGACCCAGAGATGTGTAAGACCTTGGGGGAAGGTAGAACGCACACACACCTGAACATAATGGCGAGCCCATCCCTGAGTTCCGATTTCCTGCCATAAAACCTCCTTATCTCAAGAGACGTTGTTAAAACAAGAAGTTGGAGGAGAGCATCTTGAATGTGGTTTAAAACAGGACTTCACTTGGTTCTTATCACTTAACCATAACTCGACCGAAACAGGATGAAACATCTGCTTATGGTCCAACAACAAACGTCATGGATCCCCTGATCGTTAACGCATAATTCAATGATTTTTATCAACAAGAAAAGACGTTTTTACGACAGATGTTCAGCTAAGAAAGACCAGATCTCCACAAACGTGACATTCTCTTGACCTGGACAGTGACCTCCCGTTTCTCTCACATTCCAAACTGAAACACCCGAACTGTTATTGACTTTGCTAAAAGGACTCAAAACTTTTATAAAGTGTTCCAAAAAGACTAATAATAATCATTGCTGCTATTAGAAGCAAGATATATATATTATAGATACAGACAATAAATATATATTGCTGGTTGTATTTTATGAAATGAAATTAAGCTTTCTGTGTTATTGTAACCAATGATATCTTCTCAATCTGTGACATAACTTTTTCCTGTGTTTAATTCATATGCGTGGTGCGATTATTTCGAATTTAGCATAGTTTAATCTATGCCTTAACTCGTGTAGTAGGTAAAAAGTAATATGGCCACTTTGTGTATGCCAAGTACCTGTTGTTTGGTCTTGAATAATAGCTGATTTCACAAACAACAAGTTGGTGTAAGTGAAAGTTGACTTTCTTATCCTAAATGTATATTTAAAACACTTCTAGGAATCTGCTAAGATATGTTCTTCATTTGACGAAATAACTCAGCAACGTATTTACATACGGACAGCTGAGCCGTACGGGGCGGAGCTCCGCCCTTCATGAACTATTTCATTGGAAGAGAATCGAGTGGGAGGAACCGAAATCTCCGGTCTAAAATACTGACTCCCAGCTCTGCTTGCTCTCCCTGCTCTCTGCTCGAAATCGTGCGTTTCTTTGAAACTTGGAGCTACTCCAAACGAGCTCTAGCCTTTAACATCTAGGCCGAGTTTGAACATTGAACCAACACAGTCAAATCTCTGAAGAAACCCTTGAAAGTCTGAAGCTACGCGAAAGGAACTCAAGAGCGTAAAACAGCCCCAGAGCCAACCAAGCAACAACAGAAGGACATCCCCAGAGTGACGTCACGCAACAACGTGCGGGATTCCTTCAAGCCACACAGCGTCATTTCAACTTAAAAGCAAGTATCAAACAAAATCTCTATAAAGTGGCTGAACTGGTCGTATCTATCTCTAAAGTAAGGATAATAGAGTTCTCCTCTTGATGATCGACATGGGTAAAATCGTGTGGAAATAGTAGAACAGTGCTATATTTTAATCATTCTCAACGGCAACAATTCATTGCCTGCGTGTATGTATTTTGTTTTGTTATTTAGCTTAGTTCATGTATTTTAGTAAGATAGCAAATAAACTCTTGTTTGATTTATAGAGAAGTGTTCTGTGTTTTGTTGTGTAATATTCAAATCAAAACTTTGCCCAGATTACGTTACCTATGCTCATAACTGTCATAAGGTTATTTAAATAATTCTGTATTATTATATCGTGGCCACGAAAATATTTTGAATTCCATTTTGAACAAATGCTGCTCTTTTTAACCTTGTATTCATCAAAGAAAAAAGTATCACGTTCCAAAAAAAATATGAAGCTGCACAACAGTTTCAACACTCATAATAAATCAGCATATTAGAATGATTTCTGAAGGATCATGTGACACTGAAGACTGGAGTAATGATGCTGAAAATTCAGCTTTGATCACAGAAATAAATACAATTTTAAAGTATATTAAAATAGAAAACTGTTATTTTAAATTGCAATAATATTTCTCAAAATAAGTTTTTTTCTGTATTTTTGATCAAATAGATACAGCCTTGATGAGCAGAAGAAACTTCTTTAAAAAAAAACAAAAAATATTACTGATCCCAAACTTTTGAGTGGCAGAGTATATTAGCGGAATCCACTCCAAAGCCTAAATCATTGATAAAAATAGAGAGCAAAAGGGGAGCTAAAATGGATCCTTGAGGAACTCCTTTTTTTTGACTTGATGAAAAGGGGAACTATAGTTTTCTAAACATACACATTGAGTGCGCTCAAAAAAATAGTTTCAAATCATTTTAGAGCAGCTTCACTAAAACCTAATGACCTAAGTTTCTGTAACAGTAGATTATGGTCAACAGAATCAAAAGCTTTTGAAAGGTCAACAAATAATGCTGCACATGACTTTTTGCTATCTAAAGAGTTTATAATGTCATTTGTAACTAGCAGAGCTGCAGTTATGGTGCTATGACCTGCTCTAAAACCTGATTGGTGATCATTAAGAATATTATTTTCAGTTAAATTGTTTTATTTGATCATTTAACAATGATTCAAATACTTTAGCTAAAACTGGCTATATACCATTGTTTGAGGTGGGTAGTAACGAGTTACATTTACTTCGTTACATTTACTTGAGTACATTTTTGGGGTAACTAATACTTTTAGAGTATATTTAAAGATGAGTACTTTTACTCTTACTCAAGTACATTTTTAGTGAAAAAAAAAACAGTACTTTTACTTTGTTACTGTGGGCGACGCTCCTCTCGTTGCTTTATCTTAATGCAATACAAGTTAAAAATGCTTCAGTTTATTCCAAATGCGCCATCTGCTTTTCTCTGGGCAATGAGCGATGCCCATTCGCGAATGATTCATTCTTTTGAGTCAATTCTGTTCAAAGGCTTTATCAAACCAGTTGGCAAACCAGTGAATCGGTTCGCAAATCAGTTCGAATGATTCGTTCAGTTCCCTGCCGCACGCGCTGAGTCGGCTGAAGCGGTTCTCACTCAAGAGTTGTAACAAAGTTTAAGAACATCAAGAGCGTTGAGCGCAGCGGCGCGCGACCTGTTCCAGGAAGAATGCCTTTGCCTAGACACAATTAATATTGATATTTTCACAATATTTACACTTGCAGAAATATAGGCTACATTTGTACATTTTGCAGAACAGACGGAAGAAGATCCTTCAATGTGCATTTGTTTCGTTATGTTCAGATGTTCGTTAGCCGGTCATGTGAGGAGTTTTCACTCTTCTCCGTGTCAGAGGTATACATACATACATATATAATACATAATATACTTTGAAATATAATTTAATTCAGTGATGCAAATCAGAATTTTCATCAGATGTTACTCCAGTTTTCAAAGTCATATGATCCTTCAGAAATCTTTCTAATATATTGCTTCATTACCAGTGTTGGAAACAGTTTTGCTGCTTAATATTTTTTGGAACCTGTGACATTTTGTTCAGGATTCTTTTATGAATAGAAAGCTAAAAAGAACAGCATTGATAACAAATCAACATATTGGAATGATTTCTGAAGGATTATGTAACAAGACTGGCGTAAAGGCTGATAAATTCTGATTTGCATCACTGAAAAAAAAAAAGTATATATATATTAAAAATCTTTTGAACGGCTGTGTGTGTGTGTGTGTGTGTGTGTATACACACATTATATACATTTTATCTATATATCTAAATAAAAAGACTATAGATATACAGTATATGATCCAAAGTAACTAGTAACTAACTACTAGTTTTTTTATCCGATACTTTTTACTCTTACTCAAGTAACTATTCAGAGTATTACATTTACTTGAGTACAGTTTTTGGGTACTCTACCCACCTCTGCTGAAAACACTCCTGAAAAACTTTTATTGCTTCTCTATAGCATTAAGCCTCAAATGTCAACTATACATTGGTTTGAATTGTTCTTATAATAAAAAAGTAAAAATATGCATGGTAGTATGTTAGCTAAATTTAAAACAATTGAACTAAAGCTACTAAAGCTAAATTTAAAACAATTGGGAAAAAAACCCACATCTTTAGCATGCAGAACAATGCAAGTGAAATTTTTTTTGTAATTGTGCCTGTGGACATTTACGTAATTGTGGCATTCGTAACTAATCACGATTACAAATTCGATTAATTGTGCAGCCCCAAGAGAATTAACATGAAGCACAGTATTTCTGCTACAATGGGGCTTAATTTCTGACTGAAAACTAAACTGCAAAACTGAACATAGTAAAGAGGATAAACTTTCCTAAAATTATAGACATAAATGGTAGATATGGGATTGGTCTATAATAAACCATTTCTTCTGGGTCAAGTGATAAGTGGTTTGATATCTGCCAACTTTTTTGTTTTGTTTTATGAAATATAGGGTTTTTTTCAGGCGTGTCCTAAAGAAAGTGAATTTGATGTCTGTTGCTTTGTGCCATTTAAATTGGTGTTAACTTGTATTTTATTGTCTTTTTTCACTTTAGACCTAATGTCGTTGAAAAAGGAAAGCCAAGAACTGAATAAAATGGAAGAGAATCATCAGTATGACAAAGATCAGGATTTTATGACTGGAGAACAATCCACACAAAATGAAAAGACTTCCTCACAAAAAAGAGGTCAAAAGACTGAATCTACCAGTTATTTCACTTGCTGTCAATGTGGAAAGACTTTCAATCAAAAACAAAACCTTGATGTCCACATGAGAATTCACAATGGAGAAAAGCCTTTCAGCTGCCAACAGTGTGGAAAAAGTTTCACTCAAAAACAAAACCTTAAAGTCCACATGAGGGTTCACACTGGAGAAAAGCCTTATACTTGCACTCAATGTGGACAGGGTTTTACACATAAAGGAAACCTTAATGCCCACATGAGAGGTCACACTGGAGATAGTCCTTACACCTGTAGACTGTGTGAGAAGAGCTTCTCGCGAAAAGAAAGTCTTAAGACTCACATGCGAATTCACACGGGAGAGAAGCCGTTCATATGTGGTCAGTGTGGAAAGAGTTTCAGATGTAAAGAAAACCTTAATTGCCACATGAGGATTCACTCAAGAGAGAACTGCTTTATATGTCATCAGTGTGGAAAGAGTTTTCCTGACAGGAACCACCTTAGAAATCATGTAACAACTCACATTGGAGAGAAGCCTTTCATGTGCCATCACTGTGGAAAAACTTGCACAAACAAAGCAATCCTTGAAATTCACTTAAGAGTTCATACTGGAGAGAGGCCTTTCACCTGCCCTCAGTGTGGAAAGAGTTTCACAAATAAAGGAAACCTTAACATTCACATGAGGCTTCACACTGGAGAGAAGCCTATCACATGTCTTCAGTGTGGAAAGTGTTTCACATATCACACAGACCTGAAACGGCATTCGCAAACTCATTCTGGAAAGAAATTGTAGTATTCCCCAATGCTGCTAGAGGTTTACGAAACAACTTCAAAACTCACCTGCACATTCACTTCCATAAAGTACTTAAAGTGCACTTGTGTAGTGTACTAGTGAATGATAGTTGGGTTCAAGTGTACTACAAGTGGTAACTAAATTTTTTTTTAATACAGAAAAGCACATTTAGGTCCTATTCATGGTGTCTCAAAATAGCATAGTTGAGTACACTTAGGCCACGTTCACACAGCAGCAGAATACGGTTGTCAGTCCTTAATACGGTTACGTTCACACACATTACGGTTATTTATGGGTGTGACAACCGTATTCTGTAACCGAACTCGCACCTGAAAATTTTCAGGACTCACAACCGCAAACTTGCGCTGTGTGAACGGAACAGGACTGGACAACTAGTTGTCTGTCACATCATACAGTGCGAGAGAGAGCCGCTCTGCTGCACAAACGCGCATCTACCGTGTTACGTGTTTTCATGTTTGGTTTCGGTAACTTACAGTGAAGGATAAATGAGAGCTGTGTGTCATCTGAAAGTTTTAGATTAAGTTTTCCTCCTCCGGAGCCGCTCCCGTCAGTTTTGTGTTCTGAGCGCGACTTAAATGCTCCACGCTCTAGCCAAATATAAAAGCTGCTGTCGGTTAATTGGACTCTTGTTGTGTCAGAAAGTGATAAGTCTTTCAGTTTTATGGATGTCGCCGTCTTTGATTTTACTTTGGTCACTGTTGCTATGGTTTCGGTTAAGGAATACGGGCTTGACACCCATTGCACATTCATACAGACAGTATTCGAGACTCTATTGTAAGCTGCTGTGTGAACGGGACATTTCGAGACTTACACCTGTAAAAGAAATGCGGTTGTCAATCACAAAAATTGACAGTGTGAACGTAGCCTTAAATGTTCTTAAGATTATCTTAAAAAGTACTAAATAATATTTTAGTATATTAAGTACAAAATTGGTGCGTAAAAATAGAGCACTTTAAGTACATTATGGAAGTGCACTTTTTTTTTTTCACCTGGGTCTAGAGCAGGGGTGTTAAACGCCACAGCCCTGCAGCAGAGCTTTGTTCCAACCCTGCTCCAACACACAAATCATGAAGCTTTCAAACAAGCCTAAAGGACTTGATTAGCTGGATCAGGTGTGTTTAATTAGGGTTGCATCTAAACTCTGCAGGGCTCCGGCCCTCCAGGAACTGAGTTTGACACCCCGGTCTAGAGCAGTGGTTTTCAATTCCAGTCCTGGGGACCCCCTGCTCTGCACATTTTGCATGTCTCCCTTATTTAACACACCTGATTGAGATCATCAGCTTGTTAGGGGAGAGAGCCATGAACTGAACTAATGAGCAGATGAGTTGAATCAGGTGTGATAGATGAGGGAGATATACAAAATGTGCAGTGTTGGGGTACTCCAGGACAGGTTTGAGAACCACTGGTCTAGAGCAGGGATCACCAAACTTGTTCCTGGAGGGCCGGTGTCCTGCAGAGTTTAGCTCCAACCCTAATCAAACACACCTGAAGCAGATAATCAAGGTCTTGCTTGGTATACTTGAAACTTCAAGGCAGGTGTGTTGAGGCAAGTTGGAGCTAAATTCTGCAGGACACTGGCCCTCCAGGACCGAGTGTGGTGACCCCTGGTCTAGAGGATGACAGTTTTATTTTCATGTTCTTCACGTTGAAAATGTTTTAAATGGCTCAGCGGTTTAAAATGGCATCAGAAAAATATGCTACTGTGAAAATAATTTTAATTGTTTAGAGGTTTAACTTGATACGTCAGAATCAACACATTAGATGATATTCATCTTGCTTTAAAAATTCCCCAATGTAAAAAAAAATGTAAACAAAGGATATAAGCTAAACAAGTTTATGCTGCCGTCTTATGCTTAAATGCTTTAACTATGGCGCTAAAATAGTCTCAGAATTAATGTATTTATGAAATATTATTAACAACTGCATAAGCTAGGACAGGAAAAAAAATAAGGGCCAGACAGCGTTGCGAACAGTGTTTGAAAAGCTATTCTGAACACCACTGTGGCAGCAGTGGAGTGCTTCAGATTCCTGGGGCCTGTACCATGATGGTAGATGAACAAATTCAGAGTTATAGGATAAGTTTTGAGTTGACAAAACCAAACCACTCCAATCTGGCTTTGTTGGTACCATGAAGCTGATCGTCATCTTTCTCTGTCAACTCAGGCTTGATCCTGAGTTAATGGAGCGTGTGCACATGAATGTGTGACATCAGCGGCGAACAGCCAATCACAACACAGAGCAAGTGTGACTCACTTCTCGCGAGAGAGCCAGCGAGTTTCAAAACTCTTTTGTTAAAGGTTAAGAGATTAAAGAATATGAGGAATTTAAACATGTCCACTGAAGTACTTGTCCATGAAAGAGGACAAATAAAGGAAATTATCTTGCTCTATCAGTGCAGTCACAAGTGAAACTTGTGAAGTTACTTTATATAGTTGATAATATATAGAGATAGAGACTCACATTTACACATTTAATCATTTAGCTGACGCTTTTATCCAAAGCGACGTACAAATGAGGAGAACAATAGAAGCAATCAGACCATCGAGAGAGCAACAGTATACAAGTGTCATGACAAGTCTCAGTTAGTCTAGCACAGTACACGTAGCTAGAATTTTTTTTTTTTTTAAATAGAATAGGTAAGTTAGTATTAGTTAGTCAGGTGCTGGCGAAAAAGATGTGTCTTTAGATGTTTTTTGAAAATGGCTAAAGACTCAGCTGTTCGAATTGAGATCGGGAGGTCATTCCACCAGCTGGGCACAGACCAGGAAAAGGTCCGTGAGAGTGATTTGGTACCTCTTTGGGATGGCACCACAAGGCGTCGTTCACTTGCAGAACGCAAGCTTCTGGAGGGCACATAAATTTGAACCAGCGAGTTTAGGTATATTGGTGCAGTGGCAGTTGTGGTCTTGTAGGTAAACATCAGTACCTTGAATTTGATGCGAGCGGCTATTGGTAGCCAGTGTAACCTGATGAAGAGAGGGGTAACGTGAGCTTTTTTTGGCTCATTAAAGACCACTCTGGCTGCTGCATTCTGGATCAGTTGCAGAGGCTTGATAGTACATGCGGGAAGGCCCGCCAAGAGAGCATTACAATAGTCCAGTCTGGAGAGAACAAGAGCTTGGACAAGGAGTTGTGCAGCTTGCTCTTGCAGGAAGGGCCTAATCTTCCTAATGTTGTATAAGGCAAATCTGCAGGACCGGGCCGTTGTAGCAATATGGTCCGTGAAGCTTAACTGATCATCGATCACAACTCCAAGGTTCCTGGCAGTCCTGGAAGGAGTTATGGTTGATGAACCCAGCTGTATAGAGAAGTTGTGGTGAAGTGATGGGTTGGCAGAGAACACGAGCAGTTCTGTCTTAGCAAGATTGAACTGAAGGTGATGGTCCATCATCCAGCTAGAAATGTCACTCAGACAGGCTGCAATGCGATCTGTTACCGTCGGATCATCTGGTTGGAATGAGAAGTAGAGTTGAGTGTCATCAGCATAGCAGTGGTAGGAAAAGCCATGCTTCTGAATAACCAGTCCTAATGACGACATGTAGATGGAGAAGAGAAGTGGTCCAAGCACTGAGCCTTGAGGAACTCCAGTAGCAAGAAGTTGTGACTTTGAAACCTCACCCCTCCAAGACACCCTGAAGGACCTATCGGAGAGGTAAGACTCGAACCACAGGAGGGCGGTTCCTGAGATGCCCATCTTTCTGAGGATGGACATGAGGATCTGGTGGTTAACTGTGTCAAAGGCAGCAGACAGATCCAGCAAGATGAGTACAGAGGATTTGGAAGCTGCTCTTGCCAGTCTCAGGGCCTCTGTAACCGAGAGTAGGGCAGAGTAGAGTAGGACTCAAACATGTAAGGTCACATGTAGCCATTTTTAAAGTGGTATCTATTGATTCTACCACTTATTTATATTACATATTATCTGTATATATTAATATTCATTTAAAATAAATGTCTTATAATAATTGTTAAACTAAAAGTGCTTGTGTGTAATGGAGTAATAATAATAGAAATCATATTATAATTGTATAAATCATATGTAAATTGTAATTATCATTAAAGCCAGACAATTTTGTTATATATGTATTATTTAATTTTTTTTAAGGTACTTCGTAGTGAGCTTTAATTTGTAGGAAGAGAGACTGGGGGGAGTGACTTTTTTTGTGTCAGACATGTGTCACTTTGCTCACATCTGATTGGTCCAATTTCAGTTTGAGATCTCTATCCCAGAACATAACCTGCCCCGGAGCAGGTTAGCTGTGCAGTGTAAGTTACTATGGCAATGAACGCAGCTAAAAGCCAAGCCACTTTCATGGTACCTAAAACCCCGGATCGGTGCAAATTAAACTGAAACTTACCTGGCTAGCCAGCTAATCCGGCTTCATGGTACAGGCCCCTGGGCTCTACCATCTCTCTGGACTTGAAGTGGAGCAATCACATTGACTCAGTTGCCCAGCAGAGGTTATACTTCCTTCACCTGCAGAGGAATTTCAAACTCCCACTGGAGCTGCTGATGCAGTTCTACACAGCTGTCCTCGAGTCTGGCTTCTGCACTTCTATAACAGTCTGGATTCGCTCAGCTGTCAAATCAGACATCAGAAGGCCACTTTGGGCTACTGAGAAGTACTGGTGCTGCCCTACCCACCCTTCAAGAACTGTATACATTTCACGAGTTCACCCTTACATCTAATCTGATAGCAAATAGTAAGCATATTTTGGCTTGCTGTCCTGGGGGAGGGCTCCGAGCCAGGAATATGGCCCGAACCCAGAGAACTCCCCCTATCCCTAATATGGGATAAAAACAGATTAGGGGTGAGGAGTTGGGGTGGAGGAGGGATGCCGGAAAACTGTCATTGGACAGAGGTAGGCAGGCTGCATATATATATACACGTATTGTGCTCATTAGGATAGTTAGTTAAACGAGTTGCACCTGCGCCAAATTAGTTGATTATCTGATCGTGCTCCTCCCGAACCTTGTTAATAAAACATCATTCAGATTGAAAAAAGAGCTTAGAAAATCGCTCTGGATTTCTCACATCCTCTTTGAACTTTAGCTGTCTGGCTGCCGGTACAGAGCATTGAACACTATAACAGCCAGGCATAAGAAAAGCTATTTACCCCAGGCAATGAACAGTTCATATGGCCTGTTGTCCCCACTGTGCAATAAAAACTATGTGCAATATTTATTATTTTTAACAATACCCTGCCTCTTCTTGTTCTATTCCCTGTATAACACTATTTGTATAGCACTTGTATATACAAGTATACTTAGTTTTTTCTGAGCTAAATCACATTCACCAAAAAAGCTTGTTTATTTGCAAATAGCAATTCACACATTAATAACAATTCTAGTTCACAAAATATAATTTGTGCATAATCAGATTTATATCCAATAATTTACAATTCCCAAATGCTACACACAAATGTACACTGCCCTCCAAAAGTTTGGAAATGCTCTAGAAAAGTGGGGTTTTGGACAATATTGGCATGAATCCTTTTTAATTTGTGATAATTTTGCACTGATGAGGGACAACACAAACTACGAAAACATATTTTATTACATAAACACTTTATACATAGAAAAAACTTAAATTTTAATATTTGTAAACTATCTGACCTAAATTGTGTTCTAATTGGTTCATTGTATTCTAAACTTAATTGCAATCAATTGTTGAAGCTATTAAGGTGTGCTGAGCCAAAAATCTGTTAAAAACCTGGGCCAAGTTTAAACCAGTAACCAGGCATCACAGCTGGCAAAGGGGCATGTCTGACTTTGACTTGTATATTGCCATTATTATGTAGTCAAAATGAAAATTATTATTGCTGGTCTTCAATGATAATGTCAAGTTACTTTAATGTATTTGCACTAAAAAATTATAAGGATGTATGCTGATATCGTCCAAAACCCCACTTTTCTAGGGCGTTTCCAAACTTTTGGAGGGCAGTGTATGTTTGCACATTTCTGAATGTTTCTGCATGTACAGATTGAATCTGCATTTGCAACTCATCGTGTACATTTATTAGCTACTGTAAATTTGAGGATATTGAATATATTTAAAGCAATTTTATACTTGTACTTCACTACACAGAGGCAAAGTTTGTACTTTTTTCTCCTCTACATTTGTCTGACAGTTTTAGTTACTACTATACAAGTTATTTTTCTTGTAACTGTAGCATTACTGGTGGCATGGAGTTTGAATGGTTTGCTATCATTGTATGGACAAGAATTTGACTGAGTTTCTTTTGCATCTGTCTCAATGTTTTGAGCAGTTGTTATCTAGTGAAGTTTGAGCACCATTAGGACATTTACGTATCTTTAATAAACATGCCTTAGGAAAAAAAAACATTACTTGTGTGCATCTTGAGACAAAACAATGGCACTGACATGTTAAGATCAGTCAGTGCAAGTTTCTTTCAGTTAAAACAGTCCAGACATGCATTTTAGTTTGGGGCTTGGCATAAGCGTTGTTTGTGAAACCAGGGGTAAAAGTTTGTGTTTCTATCAAAGGGAAAGACATTTTAGTGTTAGTCCCATCACCTCATAAAATTAACGTTGAATCACTGAAGTCACATGGACTACTTCAATTATGTCTTTACTACTTCAATAGGGTATATGTCCAACATCACCTGACCAAACCTGGAGAACAGGTCTCATCGCTTCCGCTTGTCGGAGAACAGTTTAACAGCCATTTTAAATAATTGTGATATCTATGGTCTTTTAAGGTAATCAGTTAAACTAGCTAGCTGTTTTTATTGTTGAGGTTTATTCAATTTGTGTATCTAAATGTTAGTGAAAAGAATAATAAAAAAAAACTTAGATATCAGTTTGCATATGTGATGGACATTGGTTATGATCATCTTTGAAGGCATCTTGAGTAAAACAGCTTCATATTTAACGAAGCAAATGCAAAACGCTAGAACCGGAAGCGAGGAGACCCGTTTAACAGTAAAACAGAAGTCTGTTGCTTATAATACGTAGTATGTCTCCACAGTCAGGTATAAGGCATGCAGACACAGCTGTGCATGAGACAGCGGAGATGACATGCTGGCCTTGGGAAACCTCACTGAGAATTTCCTACACTAAACAAATGTGTACAAATAGTGCTCAATGTATTATGTTAATATGAAGAAATTTTCTGCATCGACTATTTTTTTTTTACAGGTGCTTTACCTGAATTTTTTTTTTTTAACTGTATTGCAAATGTGTTTTAATGGATTTTGTTAATGGATTCTGTTGGAAATTAATGGATGATGTCCTGATGGGAAATTACCAGTACATTCTTTCTTTCTTTTTTTTTTTTTGTACATTAAATTCAACTACAAGGAGGTCAGATGTTTTACAAATCTATGGTTATCGCTAAAAGGCTGTTGCATTTATAAAGAAATATGAAAATGTGGCATTTTTGTGGCAACAAAATCTAATAATCACATTGCAACATTATTACACACACACACACAATTCTGCAAGCAATAATAACATTGCATGTTATCTATTTGGATGTGGCTCTAATAAAGGTTTAATTTTGCTGACAATGCTTGTTTATTGTACAGTATTAAACAGCATTATACAATCTCACATATTACATGTGGTACAAACTCTTTCACTGGCAATTCTTTTCAGCACATCATTTGACAGCAGATGATATATTTCACCAAGAATTCAGCTCTGAAAATCACTTATATACGTTTTATTTTTGCGTGTATAATTTGAATGAATGATGTTTTGAATGTTTTTTTCTACTTAAAACGTGTGAACAGGACTTTTATTTTGGTGTGGCTGTTTGACGTCACAAGTCTGCGCGCACTCCTCCGTCTGATCAAAGAGTATAGATTCAGCTGAAGAAAGGTTTATTTTTAAGCATTTGAAGTGTGTCAGTTAGCCTCTTTACAAGCGATGCAAAATTAATTGAATATAACATTTTATTGCTTTATCTAAAATTAATAAATGCAATTTTTTTGTCAATAAAACACCTCCGCACATGAGTAACGGAAAAGTAGCATCTTATTTCACTACTTATATTTTGTAAATCAGTCTAATTCTTTTTTCTTCCTTTTTTTAATTGAACATAAAAAATAAATACAGAAGGTACATATCACAAATATAATTTAAGAGAACAGAATAAGAAACTTGAAATAGAGCAAAGAAATAGAAAACATTTTCAAACAAGATACATCAAATAGATTAGACAACAAAGACAATGGTTTAGAACATCTGGACATTTACATTAGAACATCTGGACAAAAAAATCGTGGAATCCTGGAGGGACTGATTATAATACAGAAGTCATGTAATAACTACTGGACTTAGAATTTGAGCATTATCTTATGGGATCAGATTCCCGCCAAAAGTATTGCAGTCATGGATAAAAAAATAACAAGCGTGAAAACAAAATTTAAAAACGCAAGTAAAAATATATTGCACAAGATTTAAAAATGAAAGCAAAGTTTTCAGAATAGCAAGCAATGGTCACGAATCGAAAAATAATAAGCGTAAATAAAAAAATGAATAACGCATTTTTTAAACTAATAAGCATGAATCAAAACTTTAAACACATTTAAAATCATATTGCACAAAATTTAAATATTAATGCAAAATTATCTGACTTTCGCACATAATCTTGTTTTCCTTGGTTATATTTCTCTGTTTTTTCTGCTCTCATAAATTTTCTGCTCATATTTTTATTTTTTGTATGCTTATGCTGTTTTTCCCTTCCTGCTTGTTTCCATGTTCTGCGCTTGCTTTCCCAAATGTTGCGGTTAGAGTTTCATGTAAATCAGCGCGGGCTCAAGCGTCTTCATTGGTCCACTAGTTCTAGATTGACAGCTCCTCCTCAGCCAATCAGTGGAAGAGGGGCGGTGACGTCACTCCAGTGCGCCTCTTTAGCTGCCGATGCTCAGTGTTCTGCTCACTTGTGCAGGTGAAAATGGATTCCTGTCAGCTGGGAAACATGTTTCCGTACAGGACACTGTTATATGTGTCTGTCTGTCACTGCTGTACGCCTGCCTGGCAATCCGTTAACGTTAAATGAGTGAATTGGTAAATTAATTATGAATGAATGCAATGTTTTTGCATTGACTAGGCTAGATTTGACTACTGATCAATGAAAGCGAGTGTTACAGAGGAGACAGTTACAGATGCCAGGTGGATTTGATATACAATGATTCATTTGCATAAGATTCATTTGTATATTGTTTATTTACATAAGCACAATATGCAACAAGTTACATATATAATTGCATAACACTATCATATTAATGTTTTAAATATATAAAGTTACAATACAGCAACAATATGAAAGTAAAACAGCCAGCAGGTGGCGGCAAGGATCTTTAGAGTAAGACATTAAATCATTCATTCAGTGAGGAATAAAGTGAATCATTCAATATGAAAGCTGCTGTGTGTTGCTTGTAGGTGCTGTTCTGCTGTGGCTTTGTCAAAATAGAGCAAAATGAGAAAATAGTTACAATATTAAACTCACTCAAATTTTCCTTCTTGTTATATTGATTATACTACAGTTCAATAAAGATTTTCAATGGAGCTGATATTCGGGGAACACACTCTTCCTGATGTGATATTGCTTAATTGTATGTCATTTTCTAATCTCAGTGTAACACAAAATGTGATAAATCTTACAAAACCATCAACCTTATCAATTACATACTGTGCATGAAAGAAAACGCTGCAAATAGCTGTTTACAAAAAACAATACATGACAAAAAAAAGCTAAATATTGCCCACATGAGCAATATACAGCAAACTAAACAATTGTGACTGGGATGTATTACTCTTACTCATATTATCCTCTCCTAACAGTTAGTGTTGTCACGGTACCAAAATTTCAGTATTCGGTACCAATACCAGTGAAAATCCACGGTTCTCGGTACCAATTTCGGTACCAAAGCAAAACACAAAAATATGCTAATTAAAAAACACATTTTTATTAATAAAGTTAAACAAAAATAAACTGCACAAAAACCAATGCCATTTTTTATGCTTATTTAAAATTATTTCAAGTTTTTCCACAATTAATAAAAGTATGAAAAAAGTAAACAAGTTCCACCCAAAAGTTTTTGTCATATTTCTGCTTCTGCTGAAAAACTGTAAACTGTCTGTTTTAGGGTTTGCTGGTGCTTCATGATCTTCCTGCAGCTGTAAAAGGAAAATATAATATAAGTAAAGCAGTGGACTGAGTCTGAACAAATACACCATTAGATCATTGACTCCAGCTAAAATATAACATTTCAGTAAATAACAAACCTCAGCTTTTATAATAAATTTAGATACGATTATACTGTATATTTTAAGACAAGTGCATATCAAATGGAAGGAAACTGTAGTATTAAAAACACTTTACATGACCTATCAAATAAACAACAGTTATATATTGCAATTATTCTTCTTAGGGTTAATTTCAAAATTTACAAATACATAAAATCAATCAATCAATCAAAGTTCAATCTGTTAAAATTATTTAATGCATAATGAACAAACATGAATGATCATGTGTTTGTATTAAATAACATTCACAAACATTAATTTATATTGTAAAAATATATTGTTCACTCACTGTAAGTTGATGTTAGATAATAACATGAAGTCATTGTAAAGTCTATACAGGAGATAACATTTGACTGTACTTTCATTTAATACAAACTGTGTACATATTTAATTTTAAAGGGCTTTTAAAACTGCTAGTTATCCAGCCAAGAACAACAACAACTAGCAACTAACTAGCAAACACTATTAACTGTTTGTACATTCTCCAACACGCATATTTTAGATTCACAATTCATTTAAAAGCCTCTGGTGTGTAACAATAGTAAATACCATCATGTCCTCCTGTTGTTTTTACCCTAATAAAAGTTATAGGCGCATTAAGTAGTTAATAAAGAAACTTCATTCTAATGCTCATTATATTAGCGTTAGCGCTTATGCTAAGGATTAACTCCGCTATAACGGCAGTTTATTTTAATCCGACATTCAAATTCAAATGTGGAATAATATTCATAACAGAATATCTAAATATTAAATAGAAACTTACCTGCTTGAACTCTTTCATTTGATCCGGGTGTCAGTCTTTAAAGTGTTGTTAGTTTGATGCATTTGCTCCGTTGGACGTCGCCCTGTCACAGTGCTTTTCTGAAGAGAGTGCATCTGCAGCTTTCAGATCACAGCAAGAACCAACCGGGTACTCGGTACCACCGGGACTGACACCTGGTACCGTGACGTTTTCATTTTTTTAGTACCGACTTGGTACCGAAGTACCGGGTCTTTTAACAACACTACTAACAGTAATAACCATGAGACTTATTATTAGTCAGGTATGGGCGAGCAAGACACATATAACAGTGACTTCACGAGGCCGGTGCATATTGTGGCTGCTCCCTTTCGCGATGTGGCCATATAGGCGAATAAATACAGGTGAATATAAGCACGACGGGTCATAGGACGGCTCATTTAACGTTAACGGATCGCCAGGCAGGCGTACAGCAGTGACAGACAGACACATATAACAGTGTCCTGTACGGAAACATGTTTCCCAGCTGACAGGAATCCATTTTCTCCTGTACAAGTGAGCAGAACACTGAGCATCGGCAGCTAAAGAGGCGCACTGGAGTGACGTCACCACCCCTCTTCCACTGATTGGCTGAGGAGGAGCTGTCAATCTAGAACTAGTGGACCAATGAAGACGCTTGAGCCCGCGCTGATTTACATGAAACTCTAACCGCAACATTTGGGAAAGCAAGCGCAGAACATGGAAACAAGCACGAAGGGAAAAACAGCATAAGCATACAAAAAATAAAAATATGAGCAGAAAATTTATGAGAGCAGAAAAAACAGAGAAATATAACCAAGGAAAACAAGATTATGTGCGAAAGTCAGATAATTTTGCATTAATATTTAAATTTTGTGCAATATGATTTGAAATGTGTTTAAAGTTTTGATACATGCTTATTAGTTTTAAAAATGCGTTATTCATTTTTTTATTTACGCTTATTATTTTTCGATTCGTGACCATTGCTTGCTATTCTGAAAACTTTGCTTTCATTTTTAAATCTTGTGCAATATATTTTTACTTGCGTTTTTAAATTTTGTTTTCACGCTTGTTATTTTTTTATCCATGACTGCAATACTTTTGGCGGGAATCTGATCCCATATTATCTATCTATCTCTCTCTCGCTGGTGTTTGACCCTGCCTGTTTGGAACAGTCTTTTGATCCTCAACTCTGTCACGCTCCCCACGTCACACCCATGCTCTCGTTAATTAAGTCACAACAATATAAAAAAAACAATCTGCTTTTAGAACAAGCAGACTTTACAAGAATATTTGTACTTCTAAATATATAATGCACTGCTTACTCATTGTAAAATAAACCTTCCAGCATTTTGTAACAATTATAGCTGCATTTACCCGATTCTTGCATATGGGTCACTGACATCTTTTTTCTTATGAGGTTTATTTCCTTTTCTGTATTACAGAAGGTGATTGGCTGGTCCTTCAGTATTTTTTCTGCAAACTACAAAGAAGAATTTCAAACAAACATAACTAAACAAACTTATTATAGTGGAAAAAGCCTTAGATTATAATATGTTGTCGTCAAAAACATTTTTATTTCTCCGTTTTGGCCTCCCCATCCTCAACCATATGATTTTTTTCATCTGAAAATGGAGCTTTTTTTGCAAATGTTCTCCAAAGTGGATACATTTGAATGTGTTTTCACGTTGTAGGACTCTAAAAATGGAAGCTTTTGAAAACAGTGATGCATTTTTAGTCAAGTGATTCAATCATGTGATCCATTCAGACCAAAGCATGATGGTGGACGACAGTGTTCTGATCTCCAGAATAATGTCAGTTTGTACATACTTGTACATTTAACATCCACAGTGTTTCAAAGAGTTGGAAAGTAAATAAACACCTGACAGAAATGATGCATGTTGAAGGGTCTTACATTTTAAGGGGAGATCACACTACACTTTTTACACTAAGATAAAAAAAATTAACAAAAACAAGGCTGCTTGGGGAGTGTTATCATTGCAAACAGGAACAGATGTAACTGAACACTAAAACCTACAGTTGGCATCACAACAGACTCAATGCAAGCATGTCAGAATCTATGCTGTGTGCAAAGCAAAATCATTGGTGCATGATGTCATATCCTGCTTCCCACCCATATTTGCAATATCTGAAAAAATATTCACATGTTCAAAGTGTAGTGTGACTGCCCCTTTAATCATACCAGTACAGTGACGTATGCGTTTTTAGACATTTCAGTGTGAATGAGCTACTTGTGCTTTAAAACGCTAGTGTGGACAGACATTGTTTGAAATAAAAACAAGATTTTTTTAATGTAACCGGATTAATGTAGTTGTGCTCTTAATATCTAATGTATGCTTACCTTGCATACAAAGACACCACAAGATACACCATCACGTTGCACTGGGTGAGGAACAGTGTTGCATGTCCATCTTGACACTTTGCACCCTTTACTCCTCATAAAAGCTCTACAAAGACTATTAATATATATATATATATATATATATATATATATATATATATATATATATATATATATACATATATATATATATATACATATATATATATATATCTGTGTAACATTCACATTGTACCCATAGCATAGATACTACACATTCTTCAAAACTGTTACCTTGTGGTTTCCAGGCACTTCTTGGTTTTCATTTTTGACTCTCCCAGGGGAGCCAAGAAAATTGTTTGTTTTTGGGATGGATAAATTACCTAAAAATTAAACCATTCACAACGTGTATATTAGTTGCTGCATATTGAAATTACCTTTCAAATTAGTTAAGGCTTCTTTTCTTTTTTTAAAGATTGACCAGTAGTCTCTGTCTGTGTGACTTTCATATTTTGTATACGAACATTCCAGAGGTCTCTAATATCTTTTATCTGAAAAGGGGTTTGTTGCATACTGAGATAGAGGAGAGACAGATATTCAGATATTTAATTCATAAATTTAAAACTCAAACAGGATGATTGGAAGGCCAGAAAAGTGCTCATGGGAACTATGGTTTAAATGAGACTGGGGCAGGAGCAACTGAGACACCCATGTCTTGACAGTCCTTTCTTATATGAGTGCAGTGGATTAAGATAATATTACATTTTATACTTACACCTACATATCAAATTTTATTGCCATATACTAAGGACATCATTCTGAGGGGTATTCACAAATACTCACAGCAATAGTCCAGTGATGATGTTCATTTATGACACCCAAAAGAACTTTGTATTGGCTTGGATCACACTAAAATAAAAGTAATTATAAAAACAGATTGACTAAAAAAATCAATACAGCATGGAAGCAATACATTTGAATAAATACTGTGAAAAAGCAGAAGTAAAAATATATTTAAAAACATTGTTCGCTAAAAAATTAATTTCATGACTAACACTGTGTCTACACCGAACGCGAGTATCACAGTGTGGCACGATGTGACAAAATACTATAGAACCCATTATAATCAGTGATGCTGTCTACACTGGATGCGGCACGGCACAACGCGACAAATCCTCGACAATACACTGTTGCCTCGTTCTATTTATGACGTACTGACACAAAATTCAAATGATTTGCAATGGTCGCTTTGTCGCGTCCAGTGTAGACATGGTGTCAGTCTGGAATTAAGTTACCGTACCCTTCTTAACATTGTATATGACCCTTGCCATATTTTGGCCATTGCAAAGGTGTCAATCATGTAGGCCTTGCCCTTATGCTCCTGGTTATATTTCCTCACGAGTGAAAAAATTTATGCATTAATAACCTTAAAAAAGACACACACACACACACAAACACACACTTGTTATATTAGTAACAGCAATGTCATATTTTTAAACTGACTGGTTATCTTCAGGATTCAGGTTTCATATTACTTTAGTGTTGGATACTTAGCCATTATTCTTCCACATAGCATTAAAGCAGCAATAACACATTAGAATTATTTTGAGTGAAAATGAATACCTCGCTCTCGAGTTCTCTGCCAGGTGCAAGGCGTGCTATGGCCATGGTAAAGATTTTATATGGCCCAATTTTGGCCATCAGGACACATCCACTTTTGCCTGACCACACTGCATTGATTCCTGCCAAAATAAGTTATGTGAATAACTCAATTTTGACAAAAAAAGAAAGTTCACATAAGAACCTTATAATTCCAAGGTGATGATTTGTCAGCAAAGGAATGATTTTAATACAGTATGACACAAAAAAAAAAGGTACAGCAGAGTTAATATTGGCCTGCAGGCCAATCAGAATTGAGTGTTCAGACAGACCATGGTATAAACAAGTTAAAACAATAACCACTGTTTAAAACATCATCAACATTAATACTGTATTTAAGATGTGACTTACTAATCTTGTGATCACAGTGATATCCCAGAGGTGCTGTCCTTGGGCCCGGAGTCTCTGTGCTGAGGACCGGAGGTGCTGTGCGACAAACAACATTAATAACAAAAAATAACCTCTGTAACCACAGATATATTTGTAGAGGTTTGTTTCAGGCGTTGTTGCACACTGCAGTACTAGTCACCAATCACAACTAGGTAGGCTAAACATTCAAATAAATAAATACATTAATTAAAGCCCCACAAATGAAATATATAAAAGCTAAACACGTCAAAAAGAAAAACTATATTAGCCTAGGTTAGCATAAGTTATTCACTTATTGTTTGTTTTGCTGTGTTCCTGTAATCAATCAGGCAAAACAGCTTATAGACGATTTGTCATATTATTACACAAACTATGTATTATTTTGACACTGTTGCAGTTAATGCTGAACATTGATACTTCATTACCTTTTCGAAATAATCCATTAAACACGTAGCAATTTGAGGAGCATGCACTAATATTTTCAGTTCCATTTGTTTGCGCGTTGATTCAAGGACAGGCCCACAATAGGAGAACTAATGACTATTCACGTAAACTCCACCCACTGGAACAGCTTTTCACAGGAACCGAATATTACACACAGGGCCGTTGCTAATGGGGTGAAAGGTGGGGACAATTCTAGGGGCCCCCACCGCCCAGGGGGCCCCACAAAATCCAGGAATTTTACTATATAGGCCCATGTTCTGTGAATAATTCTAATATTTTATTAGTTATATAACTGAGATATTATGAAAACCACAAAAAAAGCATGCAATTTGGTTCAATGTTTGTATATTGAACCAAATATACAAATGGGGGGCACATCAATATTTTTTCAGGGGGCCCCCAATCCTCTAGCTACGGCCCTGATTACACAACACCGGCAACCTCATGTCCAAACATATCATGCGTATCACTGACTATATCTTCACTGGCCTTTTTAAGGGTCAGTTATATTTTTTAAATATATTTTCCACAGTGTCTTATTTTACTCCACAACCAGCTGCATCACTTCATTGGTATAAATCACTAATTTCTGTTATTGTGAAATACCTTCGATATATGTTTCATTATTTGTGTGTTTCCAATCTGTACATAACGTCTCTGCACTTGTGTGATTTTAGAAAGCTGTGTGTGAACATTTGTTTTATTATTGAATCACTCAAATTCAACATTTTACAATAGCCAGGGGGTGAACACACACACACAAAAAGAGATACAAAATTACAATAAAACACACACAAAAAATTACATAAAAACATGGAAATGTTTACATATATTAATACACTTAACAGCTTTCTTGTTTATCAAAGTGTAAATAGATTTTAGGTGCTTAACTTCTGATTTCAAAATGAGAAACAATGGTTTGTAATTGCCGTACTTACATTTATGTATACTAAACCTTGCCAGCAAAAGTAATAAATTAATCAAATAATATTCCTTATTGAATGACATGTCGTAAGTAAAAAAAACAACTGCGTGAACATTACTTTTATTTTGGGTGACGATGTGACGTCACATGTCAGCGCCGCTCTCCTGCATCTGTTGACAGAAAAGACAGAAAAGGTGCGTCCCATTTCGTTCCCAATATCGTCAGTCAGGTTATCGTAAACGCGAACTCGGTCACTGGCAAGTAATGATGGAGAAACGGATCTTTTCGGAACTCCGAGTCAATTGAACCAATTGACTCGCAAAATGATTCACTGATTCGAAACGTTCGAATCACCGCAGGCTGACGACATGTGTTGGTCAGAACAGTGTATATGCAACGAGAACACACACAATATTAAAGTGCATGCATACTTTTTGTTCTTTTATTAATTTACAGTTCAAGTTTTGACTTTTTTTGGCTTATCAGGCCATTTAAGGCAATGTGTCACTCTGACTGACTTACCAGTGTGCTGACTACTGAACTAGGGGACTTATTGAAATGCACCCAGAGATTTAGTTTTGGTTTTTATTTTGTTTCTGTCCAATTTTATTCACATCTTAAACATAATAATAATGTGTGCAAACACACAGAAAACACCCTAATGAAGCAACTGAGATCCACGTGACCCACTATTATAAAGATGGCGTTTATTAAAGAGGAGAGTGAAGACATGAAGATTGAAGAAGCATTCAGAGTCAAACAAGAAGATACTGAGGAACAAACAGGTTGGTTTCCATTCTCAAAGCTGAATGCTGATACTTAAACTGTTTCTCTTTTAAAAAAAATTTTTTTATAATGTTTTGTAATGTCATATGAGTGTCCTAACTGAAGCGGTTTAATGTGAACATACATGTTGAGATCACTTGTCCAGCCAAATACTAATGCTACCTTCAAATACACCTGATAAGCACCTACTTCCAAGCTGGTCCACGCATAAAAAATACAATTAGAACCAATATCTACTTCTAAATTGAAGACCAAAAAAAAAAAAAAAGGTGAGTGATCAATGTTAGGCTTGTTGTCTGTAAGTACTCAAAAGTGCTTGCTGTATTAAACCGGATCCTTTTAAGCACAATTGTATTTCCAGATGGACATCTGTGTGCCCTTTACTCCTGAAAGTATTAACTTTTAAAAGGAAATAATATTTAAAAACCAAAAACATTTGGGTAACAGTGGGCGAGTAATCTGTAAGTAAGAAAGAAGAGATTACATGCATCACCTTTTAGTAGCTGAGTGCATATAGGATCTAGTATACATGTTGTTTTGATGCTTTGTGTTGGTTTAATGTGTATTGCTTTGTGACATTAAACTGCGTTTAACTTGTAATTGTCTTTTTTTGCCATAGATCTGATGGTGCTGAAAGAGGAGACAAAAGTACTGCATAAAATTGAAGAGAAAGACCATAATTTCATAACTGGAGAAAAATCAATTAGCTGCTTACGGACCGGAAAGACTTCCTCACAAAAAAGAGCTCAAAAGACAGAAACTAAAACTTTCACCTGCCAACAATGTGGGAAAAGTTTTAACAGAAAAGGAAACCTTAATTACCACATGAGAATTCACACTGGAGAGAAGCCTTACACGTGTCCTCAATGTGGGATAAGTTTTATTCAAGGAGTAATGCTTAAAAGGCACATTAGAACTCACACCGGAGAGAAGCCTTTCACCTGCAAACTGTGTGGAAAAAGTTTCATTCGAAAAGGATGCCTTAAAAGTCACATGAGATCTCATACTGGAGAGCAGCCTTACACATGCCCTCAGTGTGAAAGGAGTTTTGCACATAAACAGACTCTTAATGCCCATATTAGAATTCACAGTGGGGAAAAGCCTTACACCTGCCAACAGTGTGGAAAGGGTTTCTCTGAAAATGGAAACCTTAAAGTCCACATGAGGATTCACACTGGAGAGAAGCCTTTCACCTGCCAACAGTGTGGAAAGAGTTTCAATCAAAGAGGAAACTTTAAAGTCCACATGAAAATTCACAATGTAGATAAGCCTGAAAACTGTGTGGAAAGAGCTTCACAGCAGAACTAAACATTACCGTGCTTTCACACCGCCGCAGGCGAGAGTGTCAAAATGGCCGGAAGTCATTCATTATCATTGTGAGCCGGAGGCCAGCAGCAGTGCAGCACGTCTTGGATGGTTTGGGCATCGAGAAGTTGAGGTCAGGTCAACTTTATGGTAATGAGCTATGACGCGGTTCGGCTGCAACCAATCGGAATATAGAAGTCCTCCGCTTGAGAGGATTCCAGGGAACACAGTCCTGTAAACATTGGTTCCGGCCACATTAGTTTCCAAGCATTTTCACGCTAGAATGCTTGTTTTTCAGTGGGAATGCAATTCATTTGCGATTTGACCAATTGCATTAAGGCTACACTTCAACCAGGACAGTTTGCAATGTAGGCTGCGCACAAATTAATGTTAAAGACCAAGGCTAGTAAGATAAACGTCTCCTAACTGCATGTTGAAATTAGACTAGCACATAACCATGAAGGCTTTTAATTAGTTTATTTCGTTAGCAAACATGTAACTATAATTAAGTTCTTTCCATCGATCAATTTCTTACTTTCACATTTAAAATATTTCATGAGGTTAACTTATACCCTACTTGTGGTCAGTCTGCACAAGATCAACACACTTGTTTGTTTTGCTGCCCCTTTAAATACAAGACCAAGCATTCGAGTGTCAGAGCGTCAACAAATCTTTCTACAGCATTGTTGGCAGGGCGGCCAGAGCGAATTTTGACGCATTGGCCGGCTGCAGTGTGAACGCACGATTAGATATCACATGAACATTGACACTGGAGAGAAGCCATTCAGATATGATCAGTATGAAATATGTTTCACACATAAAAATAACCATATTTTAAAGGGTTAGTTCAACCAAAAATGAAAATTCTGTCATTAATTACTCACCCTCATGTCATTCCAAACCTGTAAGACCTTCGTTCATCTTCGGAGCACAAATTAAGATATTTCTGATGAAATCCGAGAGCTTTCTGAACAGCTTTCTTTGCTATCACACTTACAGATACACCTGAAGAGTCATGCCCAGGGGTGTCAAACTCAGTTCCTGGAGGGCCAGAGCCCTGCAGAGTTTAGATTCAGCCCTAATTAAATACACCTGATTCAACAAATCAAGTCCTTCAGGCTTATTTGAAAACTACATGGTATGTGTGTTGGAGCAGGGTTGAAACTCTGCACACTCATGTGGGGCTCAAAGGGGTGGCACCTGGTTTACCCAACTGGGACAATTTTGTACTAAGTTTCCATGAAGGCCCCCACGTGGGTTAGTCCAGTGTTTCCCAACCACTGTGCCGTGACACAGTGTCTGGTGTGCGGTGGAAAATTTTCAAAAACTTCCTATCTCAATTATATTTTGTTATTATTATTTTAAATCAGTGCTATTGGTTATTGTTTTGTCTGTTTGTGGGTTTTACAAATATTTAATCAATGAAAAGCATTCAAAAGAGCTTGTGACTAAACCTCGTAACGCCATTGTATCCTCAAATTTTCAGTCAAAACTCATAACTCCACCCCGCCTCCATTCAGAATGAAGTGCTGCGACGCAGTTTGAAAACTACTACTTTGCAATGCAAGGGTAAATAAAGAACTGGGCCCGTATTCATGAAAAATCTTAGTTGCTACTAGTAACAAAATTCTAAGAAACTTCTTAGAAATGTGGGTGTTTCCTCTTAAATTTAAAGGAAAGATCCTAGTAAAGAAAAAAGTAATTCAGAAAGCATCTTAACCCTTAAAAGAGGTCTTAAGGTCTGAAATTGTTAGGAGTACGGACGAGGACTTTTAAGAGGCTTAAGAGTTTCTTTAGCAGCGGAGAAAATGGACGAAACATGAAGAGGGAGAAGAAATGTGTTGCACACAATGCATGACAGTGAGTTAATAAGATGCTACACATTAGATCGTGCAGGGATCATGTTTGTGACCGAACTTACTAGAGACAAGCTAACATCTCCGACACCGCGCAGAAATGCAGTGGGATGAATCGCCTTCGATAATGAACTCGATATTGCGTAGCTCGTCAGTGATCTACGGCTCTGTGTGTTAACTGCCGCTCTATTTGAAAACAGGTGATGGAGATTTAGCGCTAATCACGGAACCGGCTTTACTGACGAGATGCGCATGATCATATCGTTCGATATATCGCCCAGCCCTAATTAAACAACAAGATAAACTGAGCGCCCATATAGCTACAATAAACTTTATAACCTGTAAATTGATAAAAATTGATAATGCTATTAATTTACTGCGGATGCGGCCTTTCTAATGATGGAAATACATACCTCTGTCATTTGCTCGTCAAAAACCTCCATTTGAGAATGATTTTCAGAAAATGTTAAATGTAAGTGTCTGATCATTATACAAAGCCAAAATACCAACTCTGACGACACATTATAATTTTTTTTTTTCTTCTCTTATTTATTTATTTTTCTAGTGCTTAGTTGTGTGCCGGGGGATTTTTTTTAATTATCGAAACTGTGACGCCGCAGAAAAAAGGTTGGGAAACACTGGGTTAGTCTATATGGGCTGATGATATAAACACAGAGTTTATATAATCAACACTACAGATTGTTAAAAGTAACACTAAATCAGATTTGCAGTTAATTAAGTGCTGAATGAGCATTAGTGATAAATCACATGCTGTTAACAGGCAGAATCACTTAAGAAAGAAGGAACAAGAACAGAAGAAAAATATTCTGTGATTGTATTTTCATGTTTATTAACTCCATATGATTTGAAACAAATAATATATACAGCTAAAAAATATTGCTTTGTTTAATGGGTAAGCTATTTCTTTAAGTGTACTGAAACCAATTTTCTATTTAATTTGTAGTTCAGAATTAAACCAAACAGTGAGGATGCCACATGTACCTCAGCAGAAAACTTTTCTGTTCCATTCATCTCCATGCCATGTGTGACTGATTACAATATAACATTTTGCGAGATATCTACGTAGGGTCAACTTGATTGTCAGGTGCTGAAAAATAGCCTCTTTTACACCCAGCAGAAATACCCACCAAAATGCTGTTACATGTGATGGCGGGTACCCATGTTTTGGCCATCCTGTATCGAGAACCAGTATATAATCAAACAAATCAAAAATCTGAGGGGAATGTGCCTCTGATTAGTTGAATGTACATGGTTTAACTTAAAACAGCAGTTTTAAATTTTGTTGTTAGACCCGTATTTTAGTTTCCTCTTTGGTGTTTTTAAATGAAATGATGATTTTAATATATTTCTCAGTCAGAAATAAACCATGTTGATTTGTTTACTCCTACAACCTACCTTGTATGTCATTGTCATTTGCACATAATATACCTGTACATACAAAACTGTCTATTGTAATATACCTGTACATACAATTGTCAATTTGTATATTTTTATTCCTTATTTACTTGTTCTATTTTTAATTCTTCTTTGTATTATCTGTGTCCTGTCCTGTCATTCTGTTGCTCTGTGGAGCTTCTGTCACGAAAACAAATTCCTCGTATGTGTAAACATACCTGGCAATAAAGCTCTTTCTGATTCGGATACCACTGCACCAACATAATTTGTTTTCCTGCTAGTCACCTCAGGATTTCCATCCTGAAGCAGGAATGAATTAAAACACTGAACAGGTTTGATGCTGCTCAGGTGAAAACTCAAAAAAGAAGAAAAAAGTACAAGCACACACACAATAATATAACACATTGTAACATAACTATTATTTGTTTCATATTGGTTTGTTTTGTGTTTTTAGTCTATGGCCCTAATACTGAATACTGCTGACATGTTTTATTATTTGTATGTCTCTATAGTCTAAAAAATTCTGTGAACTTTTGTGATTTGAAGCAACTTGTGAACACGACTTTTATTTTGGTTTTGCGATGTGGTGTCATAAGAGCGCGCCGTTCTCCTGCATCTGTTGTGATTTCACTGAAGAAAGGTTTGTTTTAGGGTTTCGTGACCCTTTAAGCATTTACAGTATTTAAATCGATGCCAACTTTTTAGTCTATTTTTACGATGCAAAATGAATTAATTATGAATGCAGAATAGGAATGGTTTATCGTACATTAATGAACGTTTTGTGAGTTAAGCGCATTAAGGCTCATTTCTGCTCTTTATATCGTGAATCAGTCTTTAATACTAATGTTACGTTTTCTCCAAGTTGATAGAGACGGAGCTTTTTGAAATTACGAGTCAATTGAATCAATGCTTCTCAAAATGATTCACTGATTCGAATCACTGCACGCTTAAGACACCTGCTGCTCAAAACAGTGTGAATGCAACAGAAAAACACACAAACGTATATAATGACAACTTAAACCAATAGCAAATGTTTTCATTAAAGTTTCTATATGTAATCTAAAAATCATTGAATACAAAATTACAGTCATATATTCATAAATATGAAGTGTGTGAGGTGTATATGTATATATATAATACAATTAGAATTACAGTTTGGCTTTGCTGAAGAGTAAATGTGTACAGAGTTTTCTGCTCATTAGACTGATTATATCCACTGTTACTCAGCTAATATTGATTTTTGTAATAAATTTAGAAGGTTTACTCAGTTACTTAAGAGGTCAACTAACTCCCTTAGTGCTCTGACTACTGAATTAGTGAGCTGATTGACACGCATCCAGAGATTTAGTTTGTACTTATTTTTCTTTCTCTTAATTATTCTCATCTTAAACTCATCAACTCCTGGTGAAGCTGAGATCCACGTGCCACACCATTATAAAGATGGCGTTTATTAAAGAGGAGAGTGAAGACATGAGGATTGAAGAAGCATTCAGAGTGAAACATGAAGATACTGAGGAACAAACAGGTTGGTTTCATTCTCTTCAAGCTGAATGATCCTTATTCAAATGTCTACAGATGATTAAATCTCGACAGAAATGAATGACATATTTGAAGAATGTTATATGAGTGTCTTAAAGCAGTTTATTTTACATGGACATTGTGCATTCATTTTTATGTACATCACACTTAAAATGAGAAAAAAATAATAATATTGAAGTAGCTTGAACAAAACAAATATTTTAATTACTTGTAAATGACTATTTACTTGTAAACCTTTAACAATGAAAGCCATACATTTCTGTGACTTTATTATTCTAACAAAAATATTTATTTTGAATGAAGCAAGCCATGAAATGTGAATGATCAACTTTATATTTGTTGCTGTACATGATTCTTTTCCAGATGGAATGAAAACATCTGTGCCATTTACTTCTGGAAATAATAACTTTTAAAGGAACAAAGTTTGAAAACCATCAGTGGGACAGTCATCTATAAATGCTTTAATTATGTTCATATACATATACAGTGCCCTCCACTAATATCGACACCTTTGGTAAATATGAGCAAAGGCGGCTGTGAAAATAAATCTGCTTTGTTTATCCTTTTGATCTTTAATTCACAAAATTCTAAGCCATTACTGAAGTACAACAATTGAAAGTGGGGGGGGGGGGGGGGTCTCATTGTGAAATAAATGCTTTCTCTAGTTCATGTTGGCTACAATTATTGACACCCAATTATTGCAACGTCCTTTTACCAAGATAACAGCTCTTGAGTTTTCTCCTATAATGCCTGAAGAGTTTGGAGAATATTTGATAAGAGATCAGAGACCATTCCTTCATACAGATTCACAGCTTCTTCTCTTCAGTTCACCCCACTCATTTTCTATAGGGTTCAGGTCAATTCAATTCAAGTTTATTTCTATAACGCTTTACGATACAATCGTTGCAAAGCGCTTTACAGGAAATTAAGTTTCTACAATATATATATATATACATTGTAGAAACTTAATATATTAACTTATGGCAAAATTTGTTAATTCTGCATGTTGTTGGGGGATCAGAGGTTGGCATCCTCTGAGGTCCTCCGAGGGGTCGGCATCATCTCTTCTCAGGTGTTTGGTCATCTCAGATCATTTAAGGGCTGGATCCAGACTGAAGCTTGTGTAATTCCTAGATACCACGGGATGTTAATCCCGTGGCAGAAACAGAGAAACAAAAAGACATAATTAGCGTAGCTGTTGTTCCATTCAAGCAAAAATTATTTGTTCAACCCAAGCTAAAGAATAATAATGTGCGTTTGATCAGATATAACTGCAGTACAAGATTATGAGATGCATTATATGAATGCATTATGTGAATGTTTGGCTAAAGAGATGTGTCTTTAATCTAGATTTAAACAGAGAGAGTGTGTCTGAACCCCGAACGTTATCAGGAAGGCTATTCCAGAGTTTGGGAGCCAAATATGAAAAAGCTCTACCTCCTTTAGTGGACTTTGCTATTCTAGGTACTACCAAGAGTCCAGAGTTTTGCGACCTTAGGGAGCGTGATGGATTGTAGCGAGATAGAAGACTAGTTAGGTACACAGGAGCTAAACCATTTAGGGCCTTATAGGTAAGTAATAATATTTTGTAACTGATACGGTACTTAATAGGTAGCCAGTGCAGATACTGTAAAATTGGGGTAATATGATCATATTTTCTTGACCTGGTAAGGACTCTAGCCGCTGCATTTTGGACTACCTGTAGCTTGTTTATTGAAGATGCAGGACAACCACCTAGCAGTGCATTACAATAGTCCAGTCTAGAGGTCATGAATGCATGAACTAGCTTTTCTGCATCAGAAACAGGTAACATGTTCCTTAGCTTGACAATGTTTTTAAGATGGAAGAATGCTGTTTTTGTAACATTGGAAATATGTTTTTCAAAAGACAAGTTGCTGTCTAATATAACACCCAGATTTTTGACTGTAGAGGAAGTAACAGGACATCCGTCTAGTTGCAAATTGTAATCCAAGAGATTCTGTGTACTTTTATTTGGTCCAATAAGTAATATCTCTGTCTTATCTGAATTTAATAGGAGAAAATTATTGGTCATCCAATCTTTTACATTTTTAACACAATCAGTTAACTTAGATAATTTAGAAGTTTCATCTGGTCTTGTTGAGATATATAGTTGAGTATCATCAGCATAGCAATGGAAACTAATCCCGTATTTTCTAATAATATTACCAAGGGGCAGCATGTATATTGAAAACAGCAGAGGACCTAGGACAGATCCTTGTGGTACTCCATACTTTACTGGTGATAATTGAGATGACTCCCCGTTTAAATAAACAAAGTGGTAGTGATCGGACAGGTAAGATCTAAACCATCTTAAAGCCTGCCCTTGAATACCTGTATAGTTTTGTAATCGATCTACGAGTATGTCATGATCTATAGTGTCGAACGCAGCACTAAGATCAAGTACAACTAGCAATGAGATGCAGCCTTTGTCTGATGCAAGAAGCAAGTCATTTGTAATCTTAACAAGTGCAGTTTCTGTGCTATGGCGGGGCCTGAAACCTGACTGAAATTCTTCACAGAGATAATTTTTTTGCAAGAATGAGCACAATTGAGCAGACACAACTTGTTCTAAAATTTTAGACATAAACGGAAGATTTGAGATGGGTCTGTAATTTGCCAGTTCACTAGGATCTAGTTGTGGCTTCTTAATAAGAGGCTTAATAACTGCCAGCTTGAATGGTTTAGGGACGTGACCTAAAGATAACGATGAGTTAATAATATTGAGAAGCGGTTCTTCTGCTACAGGTAACTCTTTCAGTAATTTAGTAGGTACAGGATCTAATAGACATGTTGTTGGTTTAGATGTGTTGATAAGTTTATTTAGCTCTTCCTGTCCTATAGTTGAAAAGCACTGCAGTTTTTCTTTGGGTGCGGTGAATGAGGCTGAAGTACTAGACGCCGTAGAATCTACATTAGTTATTGTATTTCTGATGTTATCTATTTTATCAGTGAAGAAATTCATAAAGTCATTACTATTAAACTGTGAGGGAATATTTAGATCGGGTGACGTCTGGTTATTTGTTAGTCTAGCCACTGTGCTAAATAAAAACCTTGGATTATTTTGGTTATTATCTATGAGTTTGCGGATATGCTCGGTCCTGGCAGCTTTTAGAGCCTGTCTATAGCTGGACATACTGTTTTTCCACGCAATTCTAAAAACTTCCAAGTTAGTTTTTCTCCATTTGCGCTCAAGATTACGAGTTTCTTTCTTGAGAGAATGGGTATAACTGTTGTACCATGGCGCAGCACGTTTTCCTCTAACCTTTTTTAATTTGATGGGAGCAACAGTTTCTAACGTATTAGAGAGGATAGTGCCCATGTTGCTAGTCATTTTGTCAAGTTCATTTGTATTTATGGGTACACAGAGCAGCTGAGATAAATCAGGCAGGTTATTTGTGAATCTGTCTTTAGTGGCTGGAACAATAGTTCTGCCCGGACGATAACGTGGGGCCGTACAGTTAATATCAGTAATATGCAGCATGCACGATACAAGGAAATGGTCAGTAACATCATCACTTTGAGGTACGATATCTATATCAGAAAGATCAATTCCATGCGATATAATTAAATCTAGCGTGTGATTATAACGATGAGTGGGCCCGGTGACGTTTTGCTTGACTCCAAAAGAGTTTATTAGGTCAGTAAACGCAAGTCCTAATGCATCATTTGGATTATCAACATGAATGTTAAAATCTCTGACAATTAGCGCTTTATCAGCATTAACCAATAGGTCTGAGAGGAAATCTGCAAATTCTTTTAGGAAATCTGTATATGGCCCTGGCGGTCTATACACAGTAGCCAGAGCAAGAGATAGGACAGATTTCTTTTGCATATCTGACAGTGTAACATTAAGCATAAGTATTTCGAATGAGTTAAACCTGTATCCTGTTTTCTGAGTAACATTGAGAATATCACTATATATTGTTACGACACCGCCGCCACGACCAGTCTGATGGGGCTCATGCTTATAACAGTAGCTTGGTGGAGTAGACTCATTTAGACCAATATAATCATTTGATTTAAGCCAGGTTTCAGTTAAACAGAGTACATCAAAACTATTATCTGTGATCATTTCATTTACAATTACTGCTTTAGGTGTGAGTGATCTAATGTTTAGGAGCTCAAGCTTTAAAAATAGTTTTTGTTCATTTATTTTGCATTTTTCTGGTTTAATCACGATCATTTTTTTTCTAGATCCTGTGTTAAATTTATATTTTGACCTCACTGTTCGGGGAACAGACACAGTATGTATAGATTGGACAATGCAATTACTTCTATCATTTAAGTGGGTAGAACAAAAGTCATCATAGCAGTTATTTGAGAATTGGCTTACTAGTCAGATGGAGCGTAGTGTCCTGTCCATGTTGTCCGACAGGAGTTCCGTTCCGACTCTGCTGGGGTGCAGGCCATCAGCACGGAAAAGCCTAGGACGCTCCCAGAAAAGATTCCAATTATTAACAAAGAGCAGTTTCTGTTCTTTACACCATGACAATAAACATTCGTTTAAAGCAAACAGTCTACTGAACCTTTCGTGTCCTCGTCGGTACGTGGGAAGCGGTCCTGACACAATGATTGTCGTCGCAGGCGATGTGCTGCGTACCGTCTCGATCAGGCTCCTGAAGTCCCTCTTCAGTGTCTCCGTCTGCCGCAGCTTGGTGTCGTTCACGCCCGCGTGCAGCAAGACCGCTCCGACGCTCTCGTCATCCTTCAGGATCGTGGGTATCTGCGCAGAAACATCGAGAACACGAGCACCAGGGAAACAGTGTGTGTGCACTTTACCTTCAGCTAACATAGCACGGACGTGCCAGACGATGGAGTCTCCGACGATCACAGCGTCACGTTCCGTCTCGTGGAAGGGGGCGAAGCGGTTTCAGGTGGAGATCTCGAAGACCGGAAGTGGCGGAGGGGGAGATGATGTAGCCCGAGGCCTCGCTCGCGTCTTCCGCTGCTGCCGCACCCAGGGTCCGTGGTGTCCCGGCGCCGGAGTGAAGGACATCTGAGAAGATCGCGTCCTGGGTGCGCGGGGCCTGTGCAGAGAAACACACGGAGTAGAGGTGGTGGGAGTGTTAGCAGCGTGTATACTTACCCCGGACCTGTGAGCGTCAGCCCGGGATGTTTCCAGCGCAGTTTGCCGCTCTCTCAGCTGGGCCTGTCTTTTGTGCTCAGTGACCCATTTTTGTGTTGATTTTGATGTTTGTTTTGGATCATTGCCTTGATGGAAGATCCAACCACGGCCCATTATAAGATTTCTAACAGAGTCAGTCACTTGTTGATTTTTTATCTGTTGGTATTTGATAGAATCCATGATGCCATGCATCTAAACAAGATTTTCAGGACCTCCGGCAGAAATATAGGCCCACAACATTAAAAATACAGCAGTATATTTAACCGTGCACACTGGATACTTTTTATCCGTTTGGACGAAACCCATCTGGTGGGTTTGCTGCCAAAAAGCTATTTTTTGTTTGTTTCATCTGACCACAGAAGCCAGTGCCATTTGAAGATCTAGTCGTGTCTGACAGCGCTTTGCTACACAACATCCAAACTTTTACATATGCGCGCATTATGTATTTACAAATTTACCTCGTATTTCTTTAAATAGAATACAACCATCATTTCTTAATGACTTGCAGAAAGACGATTCTCTGCCGATCCATCAGTCATATTGCGTGATCATAATTCCCCTGACGGTAAACTTCTGCATTCTGTCTCATAATACACTTATGCGTCAGTTTATTATATGCAATATCTGCATTAGGTCACAGCAGAGTGAGTTTTGAGCAAAAACATTGTGTATTAGTCTCATACTGTCACTCGCCCGCTGACTTTCTGAAAAGTCCTGCATGGATTGAGGCGCAAGAACCAGGATCACGAAACTCAGACGCTCTCTATTAAGCGGGAGCGCTGACAGTTCTACTTCTACTTCATGTTGCAGTATTTTACTTGCTGATGTTTTAAAAAAATATATATTTTTGGTGTGTATATATATATATATATATATATATAATATTTTTTTGGCTTTCTGACACAAAGATTCAACTAATCTCTGCAATTCTCCAGCTGTGATCCTTGGAGAGTCTTTGGCCACTCAAACTCTCCTCCTCAGCGTGCATTAGGATGATATTGTCACGAATCCTGTCCATGCACTTCCGTTCATTCACCACCAGAGGTCACTCGCTCACCACATTGACTCTTGCACTACACAAACTGTTGCACACATCTCAAAATACAATTCCCATCATCCATTGGCACTGACATCACACAGCTGATTACACTGATCACGCTCACACCTGAGAGCTATCACCCAATCACACACGCTTTATAAACCTTGAACTTCCTCTTGCTCTCTGCCGAGTATTTTATGCGCATATCGCTACCCTAGCCGATAGCTACCTTACGGAGCCCTCTCAGTATCATAGTCTTGCCTTGTTAGTTTTCCCGTGTTTGATATCTGCCCGTGTTTCCTGGATTACCCTTCGCCTTACCGTTCGGACTCTGTTTGCACCTCATTTGGTTTATTTACTGTGTACCTGGATTATCTCTCTGCCTTGCCCCGGTTGGATATTGTTCGCCGATCGTCGACCCATGCTTGCCCTAGGATTACTCTCTGCCTTGTCTGTGTTATACCCGTTTGCCACTGTCCGACCCTGCCTGTATTTTGACCATGTCTCAAAATAAAGCCTTGCATATGGATCCGCATGTCTCACATCTCGTTCGCCCCATAACAGATATAGACACACGTCATCTACCAGGCAGATTTGTGACATCTTTAGTTGATTAGAACCTCTTAATTATTCCCCTGATGGTGGAAATGGGGATTTTCAATGCTTTAGCTCTTTTCTTACAGCCACTTTCTATTTTGTGAAGCTCATCAATCTTGTTCTGTACATCAGAACCATATTCTTTGGTTTTACTCATTGTGTTGGATTTAAGGGAATTTGGACTTTTTGTTCCTCGTATTTATAATCCTATGGAACAGAAGTCATGGCTGGACAATTTCATGCTCCTAGTCACCCTGGTGTGCTAAAAAATGTATATATGAATGGGAATATACTTCAGAGATATTTTACTCATAAGAATTTCTAGGGGTGCCAATAATTGTGGCCAACATGCATTGGAGAATTTTTTTTTATTTCATCATGAGATATTCTCCCCACTTTAAATTGTTTTACTTCAATGAAAGGTTGTCTTTTTGTGAATCTATGGAATGAAAGATCAACGATGCAGATTTATTTTCACAGCCGCCTTTGCTCATATTCACCAAGGGTGCCAATATTAATAGAGGGTACTGTACGTACACACACACACACACACACACACACACACTACTACTAAATTTGGCTACTAAATTTTTAAGTTACCGGCCATTAATAACTTCTACTAGCCAAAAAAATAATAATAAACCAACAGCTTGAGGCTATCTACACTGGAAGTGACATTGACCGTTGCAAATCATTTTGTGTCAGCACTAGGGGTGTGCAATACTAACAAAAAAATAATCTCAACATTTTCTGGGATTTTATCGATAAAGATAATTAGATGATATTTTGCTGAGTGTGTTATTGTGCTGGTATCTTAAGGACTGACGTGGACAGCTAGCTCCTAAAGTTTTTGATATTCTTCATATTCAATGTGGTCAGTTCACAGCAGTGATAGAAATGTATCTTTTCCAATAAGTTTAAATTGATTTTTACCTTTTATGGGCATTTTTACCTTTATAAAAGTGTGCATGATCTTTTGAGTCAAATTCTTAAATTTAATCAGTAAATTATAATAATAATGCATTTAGGCTGTTATGAAATGAAATGAGTATCAATAAAATTCATCTTTACAGAAGATGCATCTGAAGTGGCATTTAGATGTATTTTCACATGTTAAAGGGATAGTTCACTTTTAAATTAAAATTTGGTATCTATCAGCTTACCCCAAGGGCATCCAAGATGTAGGTGTCTTTTTTTCTTCAGTAGATCCAATTTTGATATTTTTAGGTCAAACCGTTCTAGTCTGTCAGTCATATAATGGCAGGTATAGGTCACTGTCTCTATAAGAGGGAAAAAGAACATGCACAGAGAAATCCAAATTAATCAATTCCCCATCGTAACTACACATTGATGGCCTAAGACACGAAACGAGCGGTTTGTGTGAGAAAACGAACAGTATTTATATCGTTTTTTTCCTCTTGTACACAACCATGTCCAAGTGATCTGAATGCGAGCACGCATCCGGTGTGTGACGTGTGTGCGCGCGCTCTGGCTTAGTCTGCGCAAGAGATCACTTCTGGCGCTTTCCGGCGCTTACGCAGACTAACGCCCCATTCACACGGGGCGTCGGCGTCAACGCTTGACGGAGGGCGTGTCTGAAGCTTGGTGCTGACACGCCGTCATAGTGACAACAGCCAATCACATACTTTTCTGGTGTTGCATAAACGGGATTGGCTAGCGTCTGCGCTAGGGTATTTGCATAAGGTGATCTGATTGGCTGACGCCTCCGTTGGCGCTTGAAAAGTTGAAAAGTTTTCAACTTCTGCCGCGAGCAGCAACAGTGAAGCGACGCGACGGACCCACAATTCATTTCGGCAACGCTTGACGTCACTCCATTCAAAGTCAACGAGAGGCGTTGACGCTGACGCTCCGTGTGAATGCAGCGTGAGCCAGAGCGTCATATCGTCATGTTGCTCAGAAACGCAAAACAGCGCTGTGGCTGTGTTTGGAATATTTTTTGTTTATTGTCGAAATAGCACAAAAACAAGAAATATGGTGTCTAAAATTTAAGTCTCTTGATATTAACTTATTGTTTATTGAACTGTTGAATAAAATGCTTTCAATTTTGGGACATTTACATTTACATTTAATCATTTAGCAGACGCTTTTATCCAAAGCGATGTACAAATGAGGAGAACAATAGAAGCAATCAGACCATCGAGAGAGCAACAGTATACAAGTGCCATGACAAGTCTCAGTTAGTCTAGCACAGTACACGTAGCTAGGATTTTTTTTTTTTTTTTTTAAATAGAATAGGTAAGTGTTATAGGTATTAGTTAGTCAGGTGCTGGCGAAAAAGATGTGTCTTTAGATGTTTTTTTGAAAATGGCTAAAGACTCAGCTGTTGGAATTGAGATCGGGAGGTCATTCCACCAGCTGGGCACAGTCCAGGAAAAGGTCCGTGAGAGTGATTTGGTACCTCTTTGGGATGGCACCACAAGGCGTCATTCACTTGCAGAACGCAAGCTTCTGGACGGCGCATAAGTTTGAACTAGCAAGTTTAGGTATATTGGTGCAGCGCCAGTTGTGGTTTTGTAGGCAAACATCAGTACCTTGAATTTGATGCGAGCAGCTATTGGTAGCCAGTGTAACCTGATGAACAGAGGGGTAACATGAGCTTTTTTTCGGCTCATTAAAGACCACTCTGGCTGCTGCATTCTGGATCAGTTGCAGAGGCTTGATAGTACATGCGGGAAGGCCCGCCAAGAGAGCATTACAATAGTCCAGTCTGGAGAGAACAAGAGCTTGGACAAGGAGTTGTGCGGCTTGCTCTGACACAGGGTTCCCGCGGGTCCTTAAAAAGTCTTAAAAAGTCTTAAATTTAATTTATCAAATTTAAGGTCATAAAAAGTCTTAAATTGTCTTAATTATGATTTCAAGAGGTCTTAAATTCGGATACAGACCAGAATCACGATGCAGCTTAATGTGACGATTAAACTTCAAAAAGCTATAAATAAATATGAGCGCTGCAGGTTTCAAAGTCCAGTGCTGCTCTGCTTTGTGTTCTGCTGTTACCGCGGAAACAGTTCGAAAGCGCCTCCTGCTGACAGAGAATGAATCTGCATGTTCAATAAGGCTGTTGTTGTGAGTAGGGTATTCATGCAATACCAGAGTGCTGTAGTTTCAGAATCGGATTTCTAGGACCCTATAGTTTTTTTGTTGTTTGTTTGTTTTAATTTTATTTATTTATTTTTTGTATGTATGTATTATGTCAGGTCTTCCAGCCAGTTCTATCAGACCTTTACAATTAATCCAGAACGCGGCAGCAAGATTCATTTTTAATGAGCCAAAAAGAATGTAAGATAGAATGAAGAACCTCTCTTTGTCAATTTACACTGGTTACCAATAGCTGCTTGCATAAAATTCAAGGCATTAATGTTTGCCTACAAAACCACCTCTGGCTCTGCACCTCTTTACCTAAATTCATTACTTCAGACTTATGTTCCTCTAGAAGCTTACGTTCTGCAAGTGAACGACGCATTATTGTGCCATCCCAAAGACACAAAATCACTGTCACAGACTTTTACATTAAATGTTCCCTCCTGGTGGAATGACCTGCACAACTCAATCCCAGCAGCTGAGTCCTTAACCATCTTCAAGAATCAGCTAAAAACACATCTCTTCCATCTTTATTTTACCCTCTAACTCTAGCACTCTATTCTAATTCTATTCTTAAAAAAAAACAAAAACATGTCCCTTTTAGACTTGCACTCTATCCATTTACAGCTTGTTTTCTTAAAAACAAAACAAATAACAATAGCTTTTCTAATCTTTTTGTATTCTATCCGTTTTCTTTTTATTTATTATATAATAAAAAAAATTGCTACGTGTACAGCGTTTAAGCTAACTGAGACTTGTTATAGCACTTGCATATCATTGCTCTTTTGTTGATTTTGATTGATGCCATTGTCCTCATTTGTAAGTCGCTTTGGATAAAAGCATCTGCTAAATGACCAAATATTAGTAGCTCACACTATTTTGTAGCACTTGCTATTCAATTCTGTATATTATTATTTTTAAGGAATTATGTAGTTGTTTAATTGTATACACTTAATTATTGTCCTAACCAACTCCTAACCCTAAATATACCCGTTGGTAACCCTCTTGAAATATTTAACCTAATTTATTTCAATATATTCTATTCATTCTGGTTTTAAATTCAGTTTTCTTGGAAAGAAAGACTTGTGTCTGTGCGAGACTTCAGTTCATTAGCCGCAGCGCTTCACGTCTGATGTGTGACACACTTAAAGTACAGTAAACGGTAAAACAATTGTGGTACAACTTAGTGTGATTTTTAGTTCTTTAATAAATGTAAAATAATTTAAATACAAATACTAATTTACAACATCCAGCATCACAATGAACTGTTTTGCACAGCTAAAAAGGCTAAATGGAGATTGCTGACTCCCCCTCAAACAGTTCACGCTAGCTCTTACATTAAAAATAAGATGGAAAGATAACAAATTAATAGTTTCCATGGATCTAGTCTTTGCATCTGTTTGTTTGATGTTTGAATCAGGTCTCCTCTGTTGGAGTAGATAGCACTGTCCCAAAAAATAGGGTCCTAGTAATGCAGTCCTAGAACTGCAGCCTCCAGTACGGCAGGAACATTGGGTTGTTTTTTGTTGAGACCAATGTGAAAATCAACCCATGCTTTTACCCTGCAAACACACAGAGCTGTAAATGTGAACTAGTGAATCGATAAGAAGATAATTCATTATAAAAATCTAAACAGTAAAATGTGTTTGTATGTTATTTAATTAATATAATAATTTATTGATAATAATTGTTTAAATTAATATAATTAATACTTTTGACTCATCCATTTTCTTAAAAAATGGTTTAAAGGCTGAAATGTGAAGTGTATTATTTTATAAAACTTTTTGTTTTCCTGAAAACTTGTATCTGAACTGTAAATCATGCTTTTTACAGTCATTTTACAGTTTAATATATTACCATAGGCATTGCCCTGCCCCGCTCATATGGTATTCATTTTATTTGTGCAGGTCTTAAAAAAGGTCTTAAAAAGTCTTAAATTTGAACTTAAAAATCCTGCAGGAACCCTGTGACAGGAAGGGCCTAATCTTCCTAATATTGTATAAGGCAAATCTGCAGGACCGGGCCATTGTAGCAATATGGTCTGTGAAGTTTAACTGATCATCGATCACAACTCCAAGGTTCCTGGCTGTCCTGGAAGGAGTTATGGTTGACGAACCCAGCTGTATAGAGAAGTTGTGGTGAAGTGATGGGTTGTCTGAGAACACGAGCAGTTCTGTCTTAGCAAGATTGAGCTGAAGGTGATGGTCCATCATCCAGCTAGAAATGTCACTCAGACAGGCTGCAATGCGAGCAGTTACCGTCGGATCATCTGGTTGGAATGAGAAGTAGAGTTGAGTGTCATCAGCATAGCAGTGGTAGGAAAAGCCATGCTTCTGAATAACCGATCCTAATGATGACATGTAGATGGAGAAGAGAAGTGGTCCAAGCACTGAGCCTTGAGGAACTCCAGTAGCAAGAAGTTGTGACTTTGAAACCTCACCCCTCCATGACACCCTGAAGGACCTATCTGAGAGGTAAGACTCGAACCACAGGAGGGCGGTGCCTGAGATGCCCATCTTTCTGAGGATGGACATGAGGATCTGGTGGTTAACTGTGTCAAAGGCAGCAGACAGATCCATCAAGATGAGTATAGAGGATTTGGAAGCTGCTCTTGCCAGTCTCAGGGCCTCTGTAACCGAGAGTAGGGCAGTCTCAGTTGAGTGGCCACTTCTGAAGCCAGATTGGTTGTTGTCCAGAATGTTGTTCTGTGCAAGAAACAGAGAGAGTTGGTTGAACACAACTCGCTCAAGTGACTTTGCAATGAATGGAAGAAGGGATACCGGTCTGTAGTTTTCTAAAATTGCTGGATTTAGAGCAGGTTTTTTAAGCAGTGGGCTTACCCGAGCCTGCTTAAATGCTGTGGGAAATGTACCAGTGTGAAGTGAGGTGTTGATAATGTGAGTAAGCGCAGGTATGACCGAAGAAGAAATGGCTTGAAGGAGGTGAGTGGGGATAGGATCTAGCGGACAAGTAGTGGGATGATTGGAAAGGATGAGTTTGGAAACCTCCGTCTCCGAGAGAGGAGAAAAGGAGGTGAGAGATTGTGTATTTGTCGTTATGAAGTTATTATTAGTTTGTGGTGTGAGGAATTGGTCACTGATGGTTTTTGTTTTATTTGTGAAGAAAGTTGCAAAGTCATCAGCTGTAAGAGTTGATGAAGGAGGAGGGGAGGAGGACAGAGAAGAGAAGAGAAAGTTTTGAAGAGTGCGCGAGAGTCGGAACAGTTGTTAATTTTGTTGTGGTAGTATGTCATTTTAGCAGTGGAGACATTTGCAGAGAAGGAAGAGAGGTGTGACTGATACACACTAAGGTCGGTAGAGTTTTTGGATTTGTGCCATTTCCTCTCTGCAGCCCTTAGTTTAGCACGATGTTCACGGAGAACATCGGACAACCAGGGGGCAGAGGGGGTAGCGCGTGCTGGTCTGGATGAAAGGGGGCAAAGGTTGTCTAAGCAAGATGTTAGAGTGAAGCAAAGAGTGTCAGTAGCACTGTTTGTGTCGAGTGCTGAAAACTGAGAGAGACTGAAATTAGTGGAGAGAGCTGCAGGAGTGGAGTGTCCTCAGGTTTGATCCAAGTCTCAGTTAGGGCCATGAGGTTGAGACCGGAATGAGTAGCAATAGAAGGAATAAAATCTGCTTTGTTTACAGCAGACTGGCAGTTCCAAAGACCAATTGGAACAGAGAGTAAAGTAGTAGAGGACAGAGGGACCGTTCGTAGATTATTAGGATTGGCCTGCCTCCAACGTACAGTGCGTGCTCTCCGAGTGTTAGTAGTAATAGTACAGATTTGAAAGCACATAGTGAGTTCAATTGACTAAACAAGTAGATGAGAACAAGTTAGACAAAAAGTAAAGAAAGGAGAGAAAAAAATACTCAAGTGCCTTGTCGGTGTCCTTGCTCGGTGGAGTCGTGCAAGGTAGAGTCGGTCGTCTTTACACTTGTCGGTCTTCACACGAGGGCTGCCGCGACCGCTGCCGCTGTGTACAAACCAGTTTTATACTTGCCTAATTACTAGTCCCTGAAGTCAGCTGACCAAGCCTTCCTACTTAGCAAACCGAAACTGGGAACTCCCGTGATAAGCACGAGAACAAACGCGACTTGCGAACGAGTTTACCAGGTAAAACACAGTACGCAAAACAATGTTTCCTAGCAACGACAACTGAGCTGAAATCTAATGAGAAAACAAGACAAAACACTTACAAACTGCTGTTCTCTTCTGCTGTTCGACTGCTTCTTCTGTCGAACATGCTAAGTAGCCTACAATGACAACAAATAAATTACAGCCATATCACCCTGCAGCCCAAGACTGGTTGCCCACTGAAGCTAAGCAGGGTTGAGCCTGGTCAGTACCTGGATGGGAGACCTCCTGGGAAAACTAGGTTGCTGTTGGAAGAGGTGTTAGTGAGCCCAGCAGGTGGTGCTCAACCTGTGGTTTGTGTGGGTCCTAACGCCCCAGTATAGCGATGGGGACACTATACTGTAAAAAGCACCGTCTTTCAGATGAGACGTTAAACCGAGATCCTGACTCTCTGTGGTCATTAAAAATCCCATGGCACTTCTCGTAAAAGAGTAGGGGTGTAACCCCGGTGTCCTGGCCAAATTCCCTCCACTGGCCCTTGTCAATCATGGCCTCCTAATAATCCCCATCAACTCGATTGGCTCTGTGACTCTCTCTCCTCTCCACCTGTAGCTGTTGTGTGGTGAGCGCACTGGCGCCGTTGTCCTGTGGCTGCCGTCGCATCATCCAAGTGGATGCTGCACACTGGTGGTGGTTGAGGAGAGACCCCCCCCCCACATGATTGTAAAGCGCTTTGGGTGTATGGCAATACACAATAAAAGCGCTATATAAATGCTTCATTCATTCATTCATTCAACAAAAAGAAATAACCAGAGGAAAAAACGCCCATATTTGCGTTAATATTTTTAATAGCTGCTTGCACTTGCTTAGAATAAACGGACTATTTGAGTCCCTTGCATTCATTCGAGCGCTCAGTCATGTGGCCAGAACACGATCACATACATGCTCATAGAAACCATACGGCTGTCTTCTATCGTACCACACACAGAACCAAATTGATTTTGTTTCTAATAAGTTGCACAGATCTTCCAGATAAAATAATAAACACAATATAGCTTGATCTCAGCCAGTTGATCAACACATATCATCATATCGGCCTAATTTCTTAATGTTAAAACATTAAGAGATAAAATAGTACGACCCTCTGTAATGCAGCTCTGAAATTAATTGTATTCTGATTCTAAAAAGTTTTACTGTACTTAAATGGAACAATACACGATTTCTTACCAAGAGTAGTGTAAGGGAAACAGGTCAATTAAGCTCAAAGGGATTAATTTATGATTTTATAGGGAATTTGAACAGAATCACTGTTTTATGGCTGATCACTGAGTCGGCCAGCGATTCACTGAACGAGCGTACAACATCAACTCGGCACTGGAAATTAAAATCCAAAATATAGCGAAAACACTATTTAATAGCACAGTAACAAGATCGGCAGTTTAAGACATTAACTTGTAAGCACAAAACACAAGATACTTCTCTTTTCAATATAAATAAAACTTTATTGGATAAATCTAAGACATGTAAACTAATCTTAACACATAATAACACGCACTCACACTTTCATACACGTTGCAGGAAGAGAGAGTGAGGAAAGAATGAGTTTAAGAGAATGAAAATGTGAAACCCCAAGCTTATAGCAATATGTGCAATTGCATAGACCTGAACAACCATCAATCACTTATTTAACCTGTTAACATGCACCAGGACGTGGGCGCACTGAAAGCTCTTTGTTTGCTCTTTGTTTGCACATGTCATTGTTTTCAAACAGATAAAGTAAAACAGGACAAAATGAATCTTGACAAACTATATATCATTTTGAAGGTCTAAGCCTCTAGCATCGACGACAGATCGCTGTTTTTCGATAGAAAGCTTATACGGAATGTATTTGCTAAATTTGTGTAAGCAGTACACATCAAAACATGTATAGAAAACCCCGCAGAACATACCTTATTCATCCTGATAACGACTCTCAAACGTCTCCACTGCTGTAAATCCTGGTTTAGTTTGAAAGATAAGGGTCCAGTGAACAACATTCCATCGAGCACTTTTAGTCCAAAGAAACAACAACGTTGTAATTTAGATCGTTAATCCTTTGTTTACGTCTCATCTCTTGAGGGAAAGTTATTGTTTGTGTCCGTTATGGAACAAATTACGCTCAAAAACAGCGTCTTGGTGGTAAAAAAACAGCACGATTTTGTAGCAGGCAATGTCCCAAACAGAATGAAATCATCCAAAAATAAAAAAGTCAAAGATACACGGAAGATTGATTATTTGAATTCTGGCGCTCCCTCGCGACGGCGCGTGACGCACCCTGTGACGCACCTGTCATCTGATGGGGCGTAACTTAACGATCTTTTAGCACAATAAGAAAAAAAGAAAAAACATTTCTTTTTTTTCTTCTTCAGCAGTTTTATATATGTTTGCGTGTTTTGTGGGGAATTGCCTGTATCTGTGTGATTAACATCTCTATGACTGATAATGAGCATGTAAATACTGACTGTTCACAGATATCAGTGTGAATGCAGTCTATATAAAAGGCCATTATAATGTGAATATTGACTATACTGGGCAGCCATCAGTATGATTAGCATCTGTATGAATGATCTTCAGCATGTGATTACTAATATATGAGCAGGAGAGCATCTGTTTGTCAGGAAATCAGTATGTAATTAAGTTATTTTTTTTTATTATTATTGTTTTTTTTTCATCACTCAAATTATTATTATTGTATTTTTCTAGTGCTCAAATAAATCACTTGTACGATTTCTAAGATTCTGTCTACTGTTTTATAATTGAAAAACTGCAGTGGCATGTATAATGACTAAATAGTTTGTAGTAGAACTCTTCAATAATTTGGTAAATATTTTTCCTCAAACGGGGGGGGGGGGGGGGACTAGAAAAATGTCTGCAGGAATATCATTTTTCATGGTATCTTCTTCAGATTTGAAATATAAACTCATGAGACATGTGACTTTCAACCCATTACTTTTCTGGATTGCTCCAGGACTGATTTCATGTATTTTTATATGAAATAAAAAAAAATTCAGTGTGGTACAATTTTTATCAAGGCACTTCAGTGTCTATAACTTTTTATATTTTTGAGCATTATCAACTCTGGATGATGGTAAAGCCCAAAGGGTCTTCTTTCCAAAGACACCACAATTGTGTGTGTGGCACACTGAAGTCAGGAACTGTTACCATTTTAAGTTAGTTAGTCATTTTCAGCTGTTATTCCCAATATGGGGGGTGCAGGTTAACAGGTTAACCCTCGCATTGAGTTTCTCAATGAGGCTAAAATTTATATTAAATGCACCAATTCAGCTAGAATCTGGAGTTTGTACTTGCGTTGCCTTTGTGTTAAGGGATTCCCTTTTGTCATTGTCTTTGCAGAAAGGGTTTTCCCAAGGTTGCTGATTGGCTGCAAGTTCAGTGGTCGTTCATAGTGAAGTCTGGGCGTTGGCTGAAGATGCAGAGTTAGTCTAGTTGAAGTTTGAGGTGGGCGCTCGAGGCTCAGAACACGAAACTCACAACGGGAAAGAAAAGAAATTAAAATAAAAGGATGTAACGAGACTAGATGGGTTTTCTTCTCATCGTGGTTAAGTAGCAGCTGGCATGTAGGCCAGAGCATGCTGGAACGGCGCTCGAAGAATTCACAGGCAAACGGCAGTGGCAAAAAGCAATGACTAAAAGCATGGTTTGATGGTGTCCTGAGTTTTTAATCGGGCTTTTGGACACATCCCAAAAATGGTGTCTTGGCCAATTAGATATTATCTTAGCTTGGGGTGTTGCTCTGTTTTTCCTCCTGTTGTGGCAATTTGAACTTACCTCTCATCAGCATAAGAGACAAACTCACTCTTAGTCTTTAAAAAGGTTTTATTCTTTGCAAAGAAGGTCAGACATTCATGCAGACACACTAGTTGCTGCAGAGTGTGACAAAGAGGGAGGGTGATTCTCCAGCTTATATCCACACTCAAGGTTACAAGGTTACAAAACCTCCTTCAGCTGTACTTTTCCATATGCGGTGAGGAAATAAACAACATTCTAATATATCATGCTGTACAAACCCACTGCCCTTATATTTAGGGCCCAAGTAACCTTTCAGGTCACTAACATACATCTGGCCCTTCTCCCACTGGTCCAGTTTTTCCGCCCAACACCCTCCTATGTCCATACATCTTAGGCTAAAATCCCCAGACCCATTACTTTCTACACAGCCATACCAAAAAGGTTTTGCACTACATAAACATATGAGAATCAACATCCTAAACATATGAAAATCAACACAGAATTAATTTTCTTCAACACCTCCCAATCCATAAATCAACATGTTATCTGGTCAGTCACGTGGTCCGAACTTTCCCGCTCTTGTAGAGTATAATTTTGGACATGATTTCTATAACCAGAATATGATACATTTGACAAAGAATCGATTGATAGAAACATTTAAAGCGTGATTTTTCACACTCATACATACCAAACATGAATATAAACCCTAAAGCTATTCAATAGTTATTAAAAAGACATACACAATGAGTAATTAGAACATGATAGTCAAATGTGTGGGTTACATACATAATATGGAGTTATGCATAGAAATTATTAGTTGCTCATAAATACTTTTAAGATGATTTTGGTGCATAAAAGACCGTTTCTGTGCCATTCTGTGGACGTGAGAATATGTTCTGTGAAGACCAAAGAGGTTAAAAGGTCTCATAAGGAATTTCAGTCGGGTCTTTGTCCTGCTAGTTGGGGGAAACCAATCTGAGGAAGCTCATGATTTTAATCATGGATTTACATGCGATGGTCATACTGTGCAAATCTTTGACCATAAATCTTGGTTACTTGCCCCAAATTTGACAATCTCCTTCCTGAGTTGGGATTATCAATAAATGTTCTTTGTGTCAATGTTGTAAGCTGTTCTGTGAAAGAGGCTTGTTGGTTAGGCTTGCTTCAGACAGGCTGGCGCTATGGATCTGATTTATGACGTCCTGTTGCCTTATCTTGGGCCTCTTTGTGGAATTCCGGCTCCTCATGTTTCGATGTTCTGATCGAATTTTAAATTGTCTGATTCACTCTGATATCCTACAGTAGCTAAACAATAAATCAAAGGAGCGTTGATTTATGAACACAGAGAGTGATCGCAACAAGCTATATCACACATAACATTTCCAAACATGTTTTCATACAATATTTATGGTGTGAGCACTTATAAATTCAAGCAGATTGGAAATTATGAATCTGTAAATACAAATGACAAAGACAAATTTTGGTCAAGTTGTTTATTTTCATTGAGATATACTTTCACTATCACCATGTTGTTTTTAAGCTGAACAGCAGAAAATTGCGCTTCATTTCAGATACGTTTTCTACTCCGGTCACCATGAGAGCAGATATGGCAGTTCATTACACAGCAAGCGTTCTCCATTCTAATATGTTTTTAACCGTGTAATTGAAATTGTAACTTCTACTTCCACTATTACTCAGTCTCTAGTCAGGGTGTCCGTGGGTCCTTAAAAAGTCTTAAAATGTCTTAAATAACGTTTTCTTAATAAAAGGCCTTAAAAAGTCTTAAAATGTCTTAAATTCAGATTCAATGGGTCTTAAATGTTTTTGGTCACATTACCGCTAAAATATATTTTTCATTCTGACGGACCAGTGACTGTTTACAATCATTGGACAGACTGAAGATTTTTTTTCTTCCCCCGCGCGTAGTTACTGCGTCATCAGAGAGAATTGCAGAAGCCGAATTCAGGTCGAATTTAGACGTCTACACAAATGAGCTACAACAAACATAAAGAAACTCAGAAGAAACTGTAACGGGGTCAACGAGACGTGAGTCGTGCGGATCCATGTGCAAGCTTTTATTAATAAACAGTCAAAAACACAGGCAGGGTCAATCAACAGCAAACAGGTATGGCACGGGCAAGACACAGAGTAATCCTAGGGAAAGCGTGGGTCGACGATCGGCGAACAATATCCAACAGGGCAAGGCAGAGAGATAATCCAGGTACACAAGCAATAGTCCAAACGAGGTACAAACAGAGTCCGAACGGCAAGGCAAAGGGTTAATCCAGGAAACACGGGTAAGAATCAAAAACACGCAAGGCAAGACTATGACAACTACGTGGGCTCCGTAGAGTAGCTATCTCTTGGAGAGCGATAAACGCTAAACAATACTCAGCGATCACAGAGAGAAAGTCCAAGGCTTATAAAGCATGTGTGATTGGGTGATAGTGATTGTGTGATAGTTCTCAGGTGTGAGCGTGATTAGTGGGTGAGCGTGATTTCACCAAGTACAACATGTCCCTGGATCAACATCCTTGTTGATCCTGGAACGTCATTCCAATCAACCAATCAGAATTGAGGGATAACTTTTCAGGAAATATCTGTTTTAGGCTTATGTGATCATAAGGGTTAGGTGCTTCTACACCCCTGTTAGTCAGCTATCATTTCACACTGATTTTAGGAATAAATTATGGGTAGGGTTAGGTTTAGGGGTAGGGATTGGGTTAAATCTATATTTTTGGACTGTAATGTTGATCCAGGATCAACAAAATATGTTGATCCAGGAACATGTCTTACTTGGCAAAATCACGGCGACCGTGATTAGTGTAATCAGCTGTGTGGTGTGAGAGTCAATATGATGGAGAGGCGACCTCTGGTGGCTATCGGGCGGAAGGCCACAGACCGGATTCGTGACAGAAACACACTGAGGTATAAATTCAAAATGCTTAGTTTATTCATAAAATGATGTAGTTAAATGACATACCATGACAAGGGGGCTATTTTGCTGAATATTTCACTATTGCAGATGTCACATTGATTTTAGTTCAATAAACAAGTAGTCAAGCAGTTATTACGTTACTTACATTTTAGACACAATATTTACTGTTTTGTTCTATTTCACCAACGAAAATAGTTCCATACAAAGATTAGCACATTCTCCAAGCAACAGTGTTTTGTTACTGAATGATTCCGTGTTTTGAACAAATCGGTTGACTCACTCATTAAGTGACTTACCGCCACCTACTGGTGATTCAGTACGTTAAAAAATATTTTTATTTTTTAACGTACCGCCCCCCCCCCCTAACATTTCTTATTTGTATATCCAAAAATGTATTTAAAATATTAATCTCATAACATAATTTATTGCAGTTGTAATTTTGAAGAGTAAATTATTTAATCTGATTGGTAACAGCACTAGTGTATATTTAATTTATTGATTAATTGTAATAATTTGACATGAAAGATGCATACATTTAAAAAGTTTGAAAAAGGCCTTTGTAAATGTAAATAAAATATGCAGATTTAAGTATGTAAAAGCTGATAGAACACTGATGAAAATAATACTTCAGGATAAATTGTTTACACCACCAAAAATCTCGGTGATGCAGTACTTTCGTGGGGATATTTTGTATGGAATATTGTCTGCTGATATGAAAAGTTAACAGTATATCATTGTAATAAATATAATTTATGACCGCAATGATGTTTTCTTTTTACATTAAACACATCAAATATTATATATGCATGTAATATAATGTGTATTTCCATTACGGGTTTAGGTCTTAAATTTAATTTAAGGTGGTATTAAAAAGGTCTTAAAAAGTCTTAAATTTAACTTGTTCATATCTGCAGAAACCCTGCTAGTTTCGGTTTCCCCAAATTACAGAATGTACTGCGTTGCCGACATCACGTTCCCATTCTAACGACCCCGACCTCTTGACGTGATGACCTAGACGCAAATTAATCGGTTTAACGCGTTTACATGGCAGAATTTTAATTTTGTTCGGTTTATCCCACCCCTCTCAAACCAAATACAATTTCATTTGGTTTGGGCATTTTTATTCCGATTGAGGTGTTTATATGGAGCATTTTCATTCGGATTGGACTTTTAAACCGATTACAGTGCTCCATGTAAACGCACTTAGTGTAGAGCTAATTTATTGACCCTGCAATATTTTAAAGGTGGAAGATGATTGTTTTACAAATGTTGTAAATGTGAATATCAAAGGACTGACTGCTGCAACACAACACCTATGTTCATATCTATAAAAACCGTACAACAGTATAAACATCAAGGTCTAGATTCTCATTTGTTGTGGTATTTGTACCAATATTTAATACCTCTGACTTAGAAAATTTAATAGAAGACAATTACTAGCCATCCCATTTTTTATAAATATCTTTTTAATTAAAACACTCTGCCAACTTGGAGTGTTTCAAGTGTAGATGGAATATAAAAGTATCATTGGCATAACAGTAAAATCTAATGATATTGTCCCTCAAGGAGAAAAGCACAGGACCTAATCCTGAGCCCTGTGGTACTCCATACTTATGTATGATGAGGCATCTAACAAAGCATCTCGCATACCTGTTGTTGGGTTTAGTACTTTACAAGTGTAAATGTTTGGATGTATGTTGCTTTGTGCCATTAAGCTGAGGTTACTGATCTCTTTTTTTCCCTATAGACCTGGTGGTACTGAAAGAAGAGAGTCAAGAACTGAATCAAAAGGAAGATCAAAATCAGTATGAGAAACATCATGATTTCATGACTGGTGAAAAATCTTTAAGTTGCTCACAGACTGAAAAGAATACTCGAAAAAGAGCTCAAATGACTAAAATTAGATATAATTTCACCTGCCAACAGTGTGGGAAGAGTTTTGATCAGCATAGAAACCTTACAGTCCACATGAGAATTCACAATGGAGAGAAGCCTTATACTTGCCAGCATTGTGGAAGGAGTTTCACTCAAAAAGGAAGTCTTAAAGTCCACATGAGAGTTCACACTGGAGAGTGCCCCTTCACCTGCCAACAGTGTGGAAAAAGTTTCAGTCGAAATGGAAACCTGAAAGTCCATATGAGAATTCACACCAGAGAAAGCCCATTCACCTGCCAACAGTGTGGAAAATGTTTCACTCAAAAAGGAAGCCTTAAAGTCCACATGAGAATTCATACTGGAGAGACGCCTTTCACATGCCAGTGTGGAAAGAGTTTTAAACGTAAAGGAGCACTTAATGACCACACGAAAACTCACACCAGAGAGAAGCCGTTTGCTTGTGGTCAGTGTGGAAAGGCTTTTAAATTTACAGGAGCCCTTAATAAACACACGAGGATTCACTCAAGAGAGAACTGTTTTATATGTCATCAGTGTGGAAGGAGTTTCACAGACAAGAAACATTTGAAGAATCATGTAAAAATTCACATTGGAGAAAAGCCTTTCATGTGCCATGAGTGTGGAAAGAATTACGAAAACAAAAGAAAACTTGAGGCTCATAGAAGAGTTCACACTGGAGAGAAGCCTTTCACTTGCCTTCAGTGTGGAAAGTGTTTCACACTAAAAGGAAACCTTAACATTCACTTGAGGCTTCACACTGGAGAGAAGCCTTTCACTTGCTTTCAGTGTGAGAAAAGTTTTGCGCTTAAAGGAAATCTTGAGGTTCACATGAGGCTTCACACTGGGCAGAGGCCTTACAAATGTCTTCAGTGTGAAAAGAGTTTCACAAATAATAGAGACCTTAAAGGTCATTCGCAAACTCATTCTGGAAAACAAACTACAATGTTCTGAGTTTGACAAGATGTTTACGAAAAGGAGCAATTTAAAAAATCATCAGCACATTCACTCTAGAGGAAGGCTTTTTAATTGTGATCAGAGTAACAAAAAAAAAAATAAAAAATATATATATATATATATATATATATATATACACTGTATATTGCCATCACACTTGCAGATACATATGAAAAGTCAAGTATTAATGAGAACCTATTCTTGTTCTTTTTGTGGAAAGAGATTTAAATGGCTCAGCAGTTTCAAATGGCACCAGAAAATATGTATCTGTGTGAAATCAAAACTACGTTCACACCACAGGTGAATGTGGCCCAAAGTTGATTTTTTTCTTCTTTAATATGCTTTTTTTGGTTAGGCTGTTTACATGACCATTTAATTGTGGCCCATACTCATCTGAACAGGTGACATTCCTACAAGACTCCATCCTCTTCATCACAAGTAATAAATAATTTTATGTCCATCCTTCATCTCTTTATATTTTGCCTTAAAGCAAAGTATTTGCTAGGTTTTGGTCCCCCTCAGCAGAAATCACAGTCCAGGGGCACCTACTCCGGACCAAAAGGATGCACTTTAGCATTGGCAAAACAACCCCCCACCGGTCGTCAAAGTATTTCTTTATTTCTGAAAGCAATGGCCGCATTTATTGTGTTTCGTTTGCTTGCTCTGAGGTGTATTATCATTTATATGAAAATTATTAAATTTAGTGGCTTCTCCCACTTTTCTTAGTGATATTTAGTGCCAGTTTATCAGGAAGTGACAATTTTGCTTCCCTTTGACTGGTTGATTGGAAACGGTGCTTACATATGTTTTATGCGATATTCCAATTTTGCGCCTAAGATAAGTTTGCAACTTTGGATGGAAACCCGGCCATTGATAATTCTGTCTCTGACTTCTGTAGGTTACATTAGAGCAGGGATCCTCAAATCTGGCCCACAATGTCCACTTGTGGAAGTCGTGGCCTAATGGTTAGAGAGTCGGACTCGTAATCCAAAGGTTGCTCCGGGTGTGTGTTCACGGTGTGTGTGTTCACTGCTGTGTGTGTGCACTTTGGATGGGTTATAGGTCACCATACTTGGCTGTAAAACACTGGTGGAGGTTGGAGGAAGAGGACTCCTAAACACAGTAGGAGTAATGAGTTTAATTATTTTGTTTATTAATTACATGTTTGCGTTTAGGGATGCAGTTGCTATCAGTGAGAAATCTTTTTTAAATGACTCTGCATTGATAATTTCCTTAAACTAAACCAAATGTATATATACAATTTAAATTCATGTTTGATGTGTAACAACCATGTCATATGTATGATAAAAAGAATTGTGCTGTCTGTTATATTAGGTGTCATGAAATGGAGACTCAAATGTTCTTGATGTTTATGCAAATGAAAGGTTTCTCTGCAATAAAACATACTGCAAGTATCAAATTTCAACATTTACTCCTCAGTTTAAATATGAATTATTCTTTTCTACTCTTCTGAAATGCCAGGTTTTGAAATCGGGAGAATCGTGACAACACAATATCCCCTCAACATGACTCTTAACACGCTTCATCCTTATATGCAGGGTTCGAATTGAAGGGGGATGCGGGGGGATCAGTCGCGGACTGGCCATAGGGAGCACCGGAACGTTTCCCGGTGGCCTGGTGGCTGATTTGGCCCGCTGCCCTGTGTTTTTTTTATTTATTATTATTTATTTATTTTATTTAGGCTATTTTTGCCTTCCCAATGTGCCAAAGTGATCATTTCCGATTGTGGCATTCCCTAATAAATCGATAATAAATCATAAATCGGTTAGTCTCGACTGGCAGCGCCGCGCTTCACATCTGTTCCTTGCCTCCATCAAACGGTTTTGAACAGAGTCGATGCGCGGGACCCGAGGAAGGAGAGTAAACGGCCAGAAGAAACAGTTAAATGTAGCGAAATTACTAACCTGTTCAGGGCTTCAAGTGCAGGTCAGTTTCATCTGTAATACGCTACTGTAGTTTAGTCTTTATTAACCTAGTTGAGTATTAAACTGCTAGCACCTGTTAGGCTGTCAGTAGCACCCCATTATTATCATCAGTCAGAATACTGTGCTAAAGGACATCATTATCGATTGGAAAGTTACATTAATAAATTTAGCAGGCAGATATTCACATGGATTTCTTGTATAGAAAGGGAGGGAGCTAGAGCAAACAGCAACACAAAAATATCAGTCAGCCCAAAAATACAATAGTGTGTTCAGTATTAGGATTTTGAAATTTTGGTATTTAGGCACTTTAGAAAATTTGTTTTAATATAGCCTATTTGTATGAATTATAGGTTTGTTAAATCTGGGGTATTTAAGTCATTTTAAGAGAAATAACAATATTATGTGCAAACTAATTGCAATGAAGTGGTTGTTTTGCAACAAGGTGAACACAGTTCTGTTAATACCTGTAGACCTGCTGGTAAAGAAGTGACAGGTGCAAGAAAAAAGGGAGTGACAGAGATATTGGAGAAAATGAAGAAAAGGGAAATGAAGGTGCAGTTAAAAAGAGAACCTTTAATTATTTTCCACGGCCCTGACTAAAGACGTATACCTTTTTATGTGATGGTCATACAAATAGGCTAATAGGGTTGTCCATGTTTCAGAATTTGTTGTGGGTGTATGGGATGGCCTGGATGAGGTTCAAGGTTCTTTATTATTTGTCACATACACAATCATACAGGGTATAATCAGTAGTGAAATGTAGGTCAGGACAGGTCCGCTCAATGGACAGTGCACAAAAATAAAAGTTGAAACATAACACAGGCGAGTATATTTAAATATAGGTAAGAATAAGATAAAAAATAAGTAAAAGATAGAATAAAATAAGGAGTAAAATGTGCAATGAAATAAAATGTGCAATACAGTCTACTGTGGATTTAATAAATATTCATATAAACAGGGATGTGCAAGAGGAATGTGCAAACAGGTTGTACCGGGTATGTACACATAGCAGCAATACGGATGATGGAGAATAATGGGTGTTTTTTTACAGTTTATTAAATTGAGTCCTGTAGATGTTATGAGACTGAGTCTAGGAGCCTGATGGCTGAGGGTAGAAGCTCCTCCTCAGTCTCTCAGTTTTTGCCATCATGCTCCTGAGGCGCTTGCCAGATGGCAGTGTGATGAAATGACGGTTTCCAGAGTGATTTGAGTCCTTGATTATTTTTGCAGCTCTGCTTTTGCAGCGTTTGAGGTAGATGTCCTGCAGAGAGGGGAGGGCAGACCCTGAGATGCTCTCAGCTAAGCGCACGACTCTCTGCAGAGCTTTGCAGTCCTGATTTGTGGCGTTACTATACCACACTGAGATGCACTGAGTCAATACACTTTCAATGGCCCCTGAATAGAAAGTTTTCAGGATTGCTGGTGAGACCCTGAATTTCTTCAGCTGTCGCAGATGGTACAGTCTTTGCCTGGCTTTCTTGACCTGTGTTTAAATGTGTGCAGTCCAAGTCAGGTCCTCGGAGATGTTTACACCGAGGTACTTGAAGCTGCTCACCCTCTCCACAGGGGTCCCGCTGATCATGAGAGGAGTGTAGGGCCGCTGCTGTCTCTTCCTGAAGTCTAAAATCAGCTCTTTAGTTTTGCTCACGTTCAGAGAGAGACAGTTGTCCTGGCACCATGATGTTAGTCTCTCTACCTCACCCAAGTATGCGGTCTCATCATTGTTGGAAATGAGGCCCAGAACCACAGTATCATCAGCAAATTTAAAATGATGACAGATTTCTTAAATGAGGTGGGAATCACAGAAGTAGCACCTCATTTAAGAAATCTGTCATCATCCCTGTGCCTAAGAACAGTAAACCCTCTTGTCTGAATGACTATCGACCAGTGGCCCTCACATCAACAGTCATGAAGGTTTTTGAGAGACTTTTAAAGGATGAGTGTGAGATTTCCCAGCCTGAGTGTTTCCAATCTGTACATAACGTCTCTGCACTTGTGTGATTTTAGAAAGCTGTGTGTGAACATTTGTTTTATTATTGAATCACTCAAATTCAACATTTTACAATAGCCAGGGGGTGAACACACACACACAAAAAGAGATACAAAATTACAATAAAACACACACAAAAAAAATTACATAAAAACATGGAAATGTTTACATATTAATACACTTAACAGCTTTCTTGTTTATCAAAGTGTAAATAGATTTTAGGTATTGCTTAACTTCTGATTTCAAAATGGTTTGTAATTGCCGTACTTATATTTATTTATACTAAACCTTGCCAGCAAAAGTAATAAATTAATCAAATAATATTCCTTAAAAAAAACAACTGCGTGTGAACTTTATTTTGGGTGACGATGTGACATCATAAGTCAGCGCCGCTCTCCTGCATCTGTTGTGATTCGGTTGAAAGAAGGTGGGTGTTTTTTAGCATTTAAAGTGCTTAAATCGATACAATCCATTCAAACAAATATATCGTTTTTACCAGCGAAGTACGTGAGTTAACTATTATTGGATTTAACATTGTAAAGCTTTATCTAACATTACAAAACGTTATTTTTTGTGAGTAAAGCCTATCCGCACATGAGTAACAGAAAAGGTGCGTCCCATTTCGTTCCCAATATCATCAATCAGGTAAACGCGAACTCGGTCACTGGCAAGCAATGATGGGAGAAACGGATCTTTTCAGAACTCCGAGTCAATTGAACCAATTGACTCGCAAAATGATTCACTTCGAAACGTTCGAATCACCGCAGGCTGACACCTGTTGGTCAGAACAGTGTACATGCAACGAGAACACACATACACATTAAATATAATACACATATGTAAATCATAAGCAAGTATTAAAGTGCATGTATACTTTTTGTTCTTTTATTAATTTACAGTTCAAGTTTTGACTTTTTTGGGGGCTTATCAGGCCATTTAAGGCAATGTGTCACTCTGACTGACTTACCAGTGTGCTCTTTTGTTCACATCTTTAAACATGATAATGTGTGCAAACACACAGAAAACACCCTAGTGAAGCAACTGAGATCCACGTGACACACTATTATAAAGATGGCGTTTATTAAAGAGGAGAGTGAAGACATGAAGATTGAAGAAACGTTGAGAGTCAAACAAGAAGATACTGAGGAACAAACAGGTTGGTTTCCATTCTCAAAGCTGAATGCTGATACTTAAACTGTTTCTCTTTTAAAAAAAAAAATTTTATAATGTCATATGAGTGTCCTAACTGAAGCGGTTTAATGTGAACATACATGTTGAGATCACTTGTCCAGCCAAATACTAATGCTACCTTCAAATGCACCTGATAAGCACCTACTTCCAAGCTGGGCATTCGTTATTACAACTTGTCCACGCATAAAAAATACAATTAGAACCAATATCTACTTCTAAATTGAAAACCAAAAAAAACAAAAAGGTGAGTGATCAATGTTAGGCTTGTTGTCTGTAAGTACTCAAAAGTGCTTGCTGTATTAAACCGGATCCTTTTAAGCACAATTGTATTTCCAGATGGACATCTGTGTGCCCTTTACTCCTGAAAGTATTAACTTTTAAAAGGAAATAATATTTAAAAACCAAAAACATTTGGGTAACAGTGGGCGAGTAATCTGTAAGTAAGAAAGAAGAGATTACATGCATCAACTTTTAGTAGCTGAGTGCATATAGGATCTAGTATACATGTTGTTTTGATGCTTTGTGTTGGTTTAATGTGTATTGCTTTGTGACATTAAACTGCGTTTAACTTGTAATTGTCTTTTTTTGCCATAGATCTGACGGTGCTGAAAGAGGAGACAAAAGTACTGCATAAAATTGAAGAGAAAGACCATCATTTCATAACTGGAGAAAAATCAATTAGCTGCTTACGGACCGGAAAGACTTCCTCACAAAAAAGAGCTCAAAAGACAGAAACTAAAACTTTCTCCTGCCAACAATGTGGGAAAAGTTTTAACAGAAAAGGAAACCTTAATTACCACATGAGAATTCACACTGGAGAGAAGCCTTACACGTGTCCTCAATGTGGGATACGTTTTATTCAAGGAGTAATGCTTAAAAGGCACATTAGAACTCACACCGGAGAGAAGCCTTTCACCTGCAAACTGTGTGGAAAAAGTTTCATTCGAAAAGGATGCCTTAAAAGTCACATGAGAACTCATACTGGAGAGCAGCCTTACACATGCCCTCAGTGTGAAAGGAGTTTTGCACATAAACAGACTCTTACTGCCCATATTAGAATTCACAGTGGGGAAAAGCCTTACACCTGCCAACAGTGTGGAAAGGGTTTCTCTGAAAATGGAAACCTTAAAGTCCACATGAGGATTCACACTGGAGAGAAGCCTTTCACCTGCCAACAGTGTGGAAAGAGTTTCAATCAAAGAGGAAACTTTAAAGTCCACATGAAAATTCACAATGTAGATAAGCCTGAAAACTGTGTGGAAAGAGCTTCACAGCAGAACTAAACATTACCGTGCTTTCACACCGCCGCAGGCGAGAGTGTCAAAATGGCCGGAAGTCATTCATTATCATTGTGAGCCGGAGGCCAGCAGCAGTGCAGCACGTCTTGGATGGTTTGGGCGTCGAGAAGTTGAGGTCAGGTCAACTTTATGGTAATGAGCTATGACGCGGTTCGGCTGCAACCAATCGGAATATAGAAGTCCTCCGCTTGAGAGGATTCCAGGGAACACAGTCCTGTAAACATTGGTTCCGGCCACATTAGTTTCCAAGCATTTTCACGCTAGAATGCTTGTTTTTCAGTGGGAATGCAATTCATTTGCGATTTGACCAATTGCATTAAGGCTACACTTCAACCAGGACAGTTTGCAATGTAGGCTGCGCACAAATTAATGTTAAAGACCAAGGCTAGTAAGATAAACGTCTCCTAACTGCATGTTGAAATTAGACTAGCACATAACCATGAAGGCTTTTAATTAGTTTATTTCGTTAGCAAACATGTAACTATAATTAAGTTCTTTCCATCAATCAATTTCTTACTTTCACATTTAAAATATTTCATGAGGTTAACTTATACCCTACTTGTGGTCAGTCTGCACAAGATCAACACACTTGTTTGTTTTGCTGCCCCTTTAAATACAAGACCAAGCATTCGAGTGTCAGAGCGTCAACAAATCTTTCTACAGCATTGTTGGCAGGGCGGCCAGAGCGAATTTTGACGCTCTGGCCAGGTGCAGTGTGAACGCACGATTAGATATCACATGAACATTGACACTGGAGAGAAGCCATTCAGATATGATCAGTATGAAATATGTTTCACACACAAAAATAACCATATTTTAAAGGGTTAGTTCAACCAAAAATGAAAATTCTGTCATTAATTACTCACCCTCATGTCATTCCAAACCTGTAAGACCTTCGTTCATCTTCGGAGCACAAATTAATATATTTCTGATGAAATCCAAGAGCTCTCTGACCAGCTTTCTAAACAGCTTTCTTTGCTATCACACTTACAGATACACCTGAAGAGTCATGCCCAGGGGTGTCAAACTCAGTTCCTGGAGGGCCAGAGCCCTGCAGAGTTTAGATTCAGCCCTAATTAAATACACCTGATTCAACAAATCAAGTCCTTCAGGCTTATTTGAAAACTACATGGTATGTGTGTTGGAGCAGGGTTGAAACTCTGCACACTCATGTGGGGCTCAAAGGGGTTGCACCTGGTTTACCCAACTGGGACAATTTTGTACTAAGTTTCCATGAAGGCCCCCACGTGGGTTAGTCCAGTGTTTCCCAACCACTGTGCCGTGACAGGTTGTCTGGTGTGCCATGGAAAATTTTCAAAAACTTCCTAACTCAATTATATTTTGTTATTATTATTTTAAATCAGTGCTATTGGTTATTGTTATGTCTGTTTGTGGGTTTTACAAATATTTAATCAATGAAAAGCATTCAAAAGAGCTTGTGACTAAACGTCGTAACGCCATTGGATCCTCAAATTGTCAGTCAAAACTCATAACTCCACCCCGCCTCCATTCAGAATGAAGTGCTGCGACGCGCAGTTTGAAAACTACTACTTTGCAATGCAAGGGTAAATAAAGAACAGGGCCCGTATTCATGAAAAATCTTAGTGCTAGGAGTTGCTCCTAGTAACAAAATTCTAAGAAAATTCTTAGAAATGTGGGTGTTTCCTCTTAAATTTAAAGAAAAGATCCTAGTAAAGAAAAAAGTAATTCAGAAAGCATCTTAACCATTAAAAGAGGTCTTAAGGTCCGAAATTGTTAGGAGTACGGACGAGGACTTTTAAGAGGCTTAAGAGTTTCTTTAGCAGTGGAGAAAATGGACGAAACATGAAGAAGGAGAAGAAATGCGTTGCACACAATGCATGACAGTGAGTTAATAAGACGCTACACATTAGATCGTGCAGGAATCATGTTTGTGACCGAACTTACTAGAGACATGCTAACATCTCCGACACCGCGCAGAAATGCCGTCACACCAGAAATGGACGTAATCAATACATTAACTACATTAACTATGCAGCAGCGATGATTTGGGTCTGTTACAGCACTTTCAGAACCTTATTGCGTCGCTGTTCATTTCCTATAAAATATGTTATGTATGACTGTATGGTAAATAAAAAATAAAGAATATAATGTGTGTGTGTGTGTGAGAGCGAGAGAGAGTACGGTAAAACAGGAAAAATTACGCTTGTAATTTCAAAGTGAAGGCTTATAATAAACCCTACTCTTAAAAGCGCTCTTTTATTTCCTTCTTGGACAACCAACCAGTCACAGTCTTCAAAAGACTGTGTCATAGCTAGCAACGGGGTCAGCCCCGCCTCCTCACTAAGATAAACGTTTTTGTCTTTTCCTCGCTCAGAGTTGCTCTCAGATTGGTCCTGAATCACTTTTAAGCTAAGACTCCTAGCTAGAAATTTTTAAGCTAAATTAGGTGCTCTCTGAGAGGATTCTTAGAATCTTTATGAATACGGGCCCAGTTCATCTTTTATATCATGATATTTTGGCCAGATGTATTAAACATAGGGCTGGGCGATATATCGAACGATATGATCATGCGCATCTCGTCAGTAAAGCCGGTTCCGTGATTAGCGCTAAATCTCCATCGCCTGTTTTCAAATAGAGCGGCAGTTAACACACAGAGCCGTAGATCACTGACGAGCTACGCAATATCGAGTTCATTATCGAAGATAAGATAGATGGATGCGGCCGTTCTAATGATGGAAATACATACCTCTTAGGTATGCGTCAAGTGTCTGATCATTATACAAAGCCAAAATACCAACTCTGACGACACATTATAAAATTATTTTTTGGGGGGCTTTCCCCCTTTCTCTTATTTATTTATTTTTCTAGTGCTTAGTTGTGTTCCGGGGGATTTTTTTTAATTATCGAAACTGTGCCGCCGCAGAAAAAAGGTTGGGAAACACTGGGTTAGTCTATATGGGCTGATGATATAAACACAGTGTTTATATAATCAACACTACAGATTGTTAAAAGTAACACTAAATCAGATTTGCAGTTAATTAAGTGCTGAATGAGCATTAGTGATAAATCACATGCTGTTAACAGGCAGAATCACTTAAGAAAGAAGGAACAAGAACAATATTCTGTGATTGTATTTTCATGTTTATTAACTCCATATGATTTTAAACAACAAATAATATATACAGCTAAAAATGATTGTTTTGTTTAATGGGTAAGCTATTTCTTTAAGTGTACTGAAACCAATTTTCTATTTAATTTGTAGTTCAGAATTAAACCAAACAGTGAGGATAACACACGTACCTCAGCAGAAAACTTTTCTGTTCCATTCATCTCCATGCCATGTGTGACTGATTACAATATAACATTTTGCGAGATATCTACGTAGGGTCAACTTGATTGTGAGGTGCTGAAAAATAGCCTCTTTTACACCCAGCAGAAATACCCACCAAAATGCTGTTATGATGGCGGGTACCCATGTTTTCATCCTGTATCGAGAACCAGTATATAATCAAGCACATCTGAGGGGAATGTGCCTCTGATAGTTTTACATTTTGTTGTTAGACCCGTATTTTTGGTGTTTTTAAATGAAATGATGATTTTAATATATTTCTCAGTCAGAAATAAACCATGTTGATTTGTTTACTCCTACAACCTACCCTGTATGTCATTGTCATTTGCACATAATATACCTGTACATACAAAACTGTCTATTGTAATATACCTGTACATACAATTGTCAATTTGTATATTTTTATTCCTTATTTACTTGTTCTATTTTTAATTCTTCTTTGTATTATCTGTGTCCTGTCCTGTTGCTCTGTGGAGCTTCTGTCACGAAAACAAATTCCTCGTATGTGTAAACATACCTGGCAATAAAGCTCTTTCTGATACCAACATAATTTGTTTTCCTGCTAGTCACCTCAGGATTTCCATCCTGAAGCAGAAATGAATTAAAACACTGAACAGGTTTGATGCTGCTCAGGTGAAAACTCAAAAAAGAAGAAAAAAGTAAAAAGTACAAGCACACACACAATAATATAACACATTGTAACATAACTATTATTTGTTTCATATTGGTTTGTTTTGTGTTTTTAGTCTATGGCCCTAATACTGAATACTGCTGACATGTTTTATTAGTTGTATGTCTCTATAGTCTGTGAACTTTTGTGATTTGAAGCAACTTGTGAACACGACTTTTATTTTGGTTTTGCGATGTGGTGTCATAAGAGCGCGCCGTTCTCCTGCATCTGTTGTGATTTCGCTGAAGAAAGGTTTGTTTTAGGGTTTCGTGACCCTTTAAGCATTTACAGTATTTAAATCGATGCCAACTTTTTAGTCTATTTTTACGATGCAAAATTAATTAATTATGAATGCAGAATAGTAATGGTTTATCGTACATTAATGAACGTTTTGTGAGTTAAGCGCATTAAGGCTCATTTCTGCTCTTTATATCGTGAATCAGTCTTTAATACTAATGTTACGTTTTCTCCAAGTTGATAGAGACGGAGCTTTTTGAAATTACGAGTCAATTGAATCAATGCTTCTCAAAATGATTCACTGATTCGAATCACTGCACGCTTAAGACACCTGCTGCTCAAAACAGTGTGAATGCAACAGAAAAACACACAAACGTATATAATGACAACTTAAACCAATAGCAAATGTTTTCATTAAAGTTTCTATATGTAATCTAAAAATCATTGAATACAAAATTACAGTCATATATTCATAAATATGAAGTGTGTGAGGTGTATATGTATATATATAATACAATTAGAATTACAGTTTGGCTTTGCTGAAGAGTAAATGTGTACAGAGTTTTCTGCTCATTAGACTGATTATATCCACTGTTACTCAGCTAATATTGATTTTTGTAATAAATTTAAAAGGTTTACTCAGTTACTTAAGAGGTCAACTAACTCCCTTAGTGCTCTGACTACTGAATTAGTGAGCTGATTGACACGCATCCAGAGATTTAGTTTGTACTTATTTTTCTTTCTCTTAATTATTCTCATCTTAAACTCATCAACTCCTGGTGAAGCTGAGATCCACGTGACAATATTATAAAGATGGTGTTTATTAAAGAGGAGAGTGAAGACATGAGGATTGAAGAAGCATTCAGAGTGAAACATGAAGATACCGAGGAACAAACAGGTTGGTTTTCATTCTCTTCAAGCTGAATGATCCTTATTCAAATGTCTACAGATGTCTAAATCTTGACAGAAATGAATGACATATTTGAAGAATGTTATATGAGTGCCTTAAAGCAGTTTATTTTACATGGACATTGTGCATTCATTTTTATGTACATCACACTTAAAATGAGAAAAAAAATAATAATATTGAAGTAGCTTAAACAAAACAAATATTTTTAATTACTTGTAAATGACTATTTACTTGTAAACCTTTAACAATGAAAGCCATACGTTTCTGTGACTTTATTATTCTAACAAAAATATTTATTTTGAATAAAGCAAGCCATGAAATGTGAATGATCAACTTTATATTTGTTGCTGTACATGATTCTTTTCCAGATGGAATGAAAACATCTGTGCCATTTACTTCTGGAAATAATAACTTTTAAAGGAACAAAGTTTGAAAACCATCAGTGGGACAGTCATCTATAAATGCTTTATGTTCATATACATATACAGTGCCCTCCACTAATATCGACACCTTTGGTAAATATGAGCAAAGAAAGCTGTGAAAATAAATCTGCTTTGTTTATCCTTTTGATCTTTCATTCAAAAAATTCACAAAATTCTAAGCCATTACTGAAGTAAAACAATTGAAAGTGGGGGGGGGGGGTCTCATTGTGAAATAAATGCTTTCTATAATTCATGTTGGCCATTATTGACACCCAATTATTGCAACGTCCTTTTACCAAGATAACAGCTCTGAGTTTTCTCCTATAATCCCTGAAGAGTTTGGAGAATATTTGATAAGAGATCAGAGACCATTCCTTCATACAGATTCACAGCTTCTTCTCTTCAGTTCACCCCACTCATTTTCTATAGGGTTCAGGTCAATTCAATTCAAGTTTAATTCTATAACGCTTTTTACGATACAATCGTTGCAAAGCGCTTTACAGGAAATTAAGTTTCTACAATATATATATGCATTGTAGAAAATTAATATATTAACTTATGGCAAAATTTGTTAATTCTGCATGTTGTTGGGGGATCAGAGGTTGGCATCCTCTGAGGTCCTCCGAGGGGTCGGCATCATCTCTTCTCAGGTGTTTGGTCATCTCAGATCATTTAAGGGCTGGATCCAGACTGAATCTTATGTAATTCCTAGTTGGCAGAAACAGAGAAACAAAGAGACATAATTAGCGTAGCTGTTGTTCCATTCAAGCAAAAATTATTTGTTCAACCCAAGCTAAAGAATAATAATGTGCGTTTGATCAGATAAAACTGCAGTACAAGATTATGAGATGCATTATATGAATGCATTATATGAATGCTTGGCTAAAGAGATGTGTCTTTAATCTAGATTTAAACAGAGAGAGTGTGTCTGAACCCCGAACGTTATCAGGAAGGCTATTCCAGAGTTTGGGAGCCAAATATGAAAAAGCTCTACCTCCTTTAGTGGACTTTGCTATTCTAGGTACTACCAGGAGTCCAGAGTTTTGCGACCTTGGGGAGCGTGATGGATTGTAGCGAGATAGAAGACTCGTTAGGTACGCAGGAGCTAAACCATTTAGGGCCTTATAGGTAAGTAATAATATTTTGTAACTGATACGGTACTTAATAGGTAGCCAGTGCAGAGACTGTAAAATTGGGGTAATATGATCATATTTTCTTGACCTGGTAAGGACTCTAGCTGCTGCATTTTGGACTACCTGTAGCTTGTTTATTGAAGATGCAGGACAACCACCTAGCAGTGCATTACAATAGTCCAGTCTAGAGGTCATGAATGCATGAACTAGCTTTTCTGCATCAGAAACAGGTAACATGTTCCTTAGCTTGGCAATGTTTCTAAGATGGAAGAATGCTGTTTTTGTAACATTGGAAATATGTTTTTCAAAAGACAAGTTGCTGTCTAATATAACACCCAGATTTTTGACTGTAGAGGAAGTAACAGGACATCCGTCTAGTTGCAAATTGTAATCCAAGAGATTCTGTGTACTGTATTTGGTCCAATAAGTAATATCTCTGTCTTATCTGAATTTAATAGGAGAAAATTATTGGTCATCCAATCTTTTACATTTTTAACACAATCAGTTAACTTAGATAATTTAGAAGTTTCATCTGGTCTTGTTGAGATATATAGTTGAGTATCATCAGCATAGCAATGGAAACTAATCCCGTATTTTCTAATAATATTACCAAGGGAGGACCTAGGACAGATCCTTGTGGTACTCCATACTTTACTGGTGATAATTGAGATGACTCCCCGTTTAAATAAACAAAGTGGTAGCGATCGGACAGGTAGGATCTAAACCATTTTAAAGCCTGCCCTTGAATACCTGTATAGTTTTGTAATCGATCTACGAGTATGTCATGATCTATAGTGTCGAACGCAGCACTAAGATCAAGTAAAACTAGCAATGAGATGCAGCCTTTGTCTGATGCAAGAAGCAAGTCATTTGTAATCTTAACAAGTGCAGTTTCTGTGCTATGGCGGGGCCTGAAACCTGACTGAAATTCTTCACAGAGATCATTTTTTTGCAAGAATGAGCACAATTGAGCAGACACAACTTTTTCTAAAATTTTAGACATAAACGGAAGATTTGAGATGGGTCTGTAATTTGCCAGTTCACTAGGATCTAGTTGTGGCTTCTTAATAAGAGGCTTAATAACTGCCAGCTTGAATGGTTTAGGGACATGGCCTAAAGATAACGATGAGTTAATAATATTGAGAAGCGGTGCTTCTGCTACAGGTAACTCTTTCAGTAATTTAGTGGGTACAGGATCTAATAGACATGTTGTTGGTTTAGATGCGGTGATAAGTTTATTTAGCTCTTCCGGTCCTATAGTTGAAAAGCACTGCAGTTTTTCTTTGGGTGCGGTGAATGAGGCTGAAGTACTAGACGCCGTAGAATCTACATTAGTTATTGTATTTCTGATGTTATCTATTTTATCAGTGAAGAAATTCATAAAGTCATTACTATTAAACTGTGAGGGAATATTTAGATCGGGTGATGTCTGGTTATTTGTTAGTCTAGCCACTGTGCTAAATAAAAACCTTGGATTATTTTGGTTATTATCTATAAGTTTGCGGATATGCTCGTTCCTGGAAGCTTTTAGAGCCTGTCTATAGCTGGACATACTGTTTTTCCATGCAATTCTAAAAACTTCCAAGTTAGTTTTTCTCCATTTGCGCTCAAGATTACGAGTTTCTTTCTTGAGAGAATGGGTATAACTGTTGTACCATGGCGCAGCACGTTTTCCTCTAACCTTTTTTAATTTGATGGGAGCAACAGTTTCTAACGTATTAGAGAGGATAGTGCCCATGTTGCTAGTCATTTTGTCAAGTTCATTTGTATTTATGGGTACACAGAGCAGCTGAGATAAATCAGGCAGGTTATTTGTGAATCTGTCTTTAGTGGCTGGAACAATAGTTCTGCCCGGACGATAACGTGGGGCCCTACAGTTAATATCAGTAATATGCAGCATGCACGATACAAGGAAATGGTCAGTAACATCATCACTTTGAGGTACGATATCTATATCAGAAAGATCAATTCCATGCGATATAATTAAATCTAGCGTGTGATTATAACGATGAGTGGGCCCGGTGACGTTTTGCTTGACTCCAAAAGAGTTTATTAGGTCAGTAAACGCAAGTCCTAATGCATCATTTGGATTATCAACATGAATGTTAAAATCTCCGACAATTAGCACTTTATCAGCATTAACCAATAGGTCTGAGAGGAAATCTGCAAATTCTTTTAGGAAATCTGTATATGGCCCTGGCGGTCTATACACAGTAGCCAGAGCAAGAGATAGGACAGATTTCTTTTGCATATCTGACAGTGTAACATTAAGCATAAGTATTTCGAATGAGTTAAACCTGTATCCTGTTTTCTGAGTAACATTGAGAATATCACTATATATTGTTGCGACACCGCCGCCACGACCAGTCTGACGGGGCTCATGCTTATAACAGTAGCTTGGTGGAGTAGACTCATTTAGACCAATATAATCATTTGGTTTAAGCCAGGTTTCAGTTAAACAGAGTACATCAAAACTATTATCTGTGATCATTTCATTTACAATTACTGCTTTAGGTGTGAGTGATCTAATGTTTAGGAGCCCAAGCTTTAAAAATAGTTTTTGTTCATTTATTTTGCATTTTTCTGGTTTAATCACGATCAGATTTTTTCTAGATCCTGTGTTAAATTTATATTTTGACCTCACTGTTCGGGGAACAGACACAGTATGTATAGATTGGACAACGCAATTACTTCTATCATTTAAGTGGGTAGAGCAAAAGTCATCATAGCAGTTATTTGAGAATTGGCTTACTAGTCAGATGGAGCGTAGTAGTGTCCTGGAGATGTTGTCCGACAGGAGTTCCGCTCCGACTCTGCTGGGGTGCAGGCCATCAGCACGGAAAAGCCTAGGACGCTCCCAGAAAAGATTCCAATTATTAACAAAGAGCAGTTTCTGTTCTTTACACCATGACAATAACCATTCGTTTAAAGCAAACAGTCTACTGAACCTTTCGTGTCCTCGTCGGTACGTGGGAAGCGGTCCTGACACGATGATCGTTGTCGCGGGCGATGTGCTGCGTACCGTCTCGATCAGGCTCCTGAAGTCCCTCTTCAGTGTCTCCGTCTGCCGCAGCTTGGTGTCGTTCACGCCCGCGGGCAGCACGACCGCTCCGACGCTCTCATCATCCTTCAGGATCGCGGGTATCTGCGCAGAAACATCGAGAACACGAGCACCAGGGAAACAGTGTGTGTGCAGTTTACCTTCAGCTAACGTAGCACGGACGTGCCGGACGATGGAGTCTCCGACGATCACAGCGTCACGTTCCGTCTCGTGGAGGGGGGCGAAGCGGTTTCGGGTGGAGATCTCGAAGACCGGAAGCGGCGGAGGGGGAGATGATGTAGCCCGAGGCCTCGCTCGCGTCTTCCGCTGCTGCCGCACCCAGGGTCCGTGGTGTCCCGGCGCCGGAGTGAAGGACATCTGAGAAGATCGCGTCCTGGGTGCGCGGGGCCTGTGCAGAGAAACACACGGAGTAGAGGTGGTGGGAGTGTTAGCAGCGTGCTGTATACTTACCCCGGACCTGTGAGCGTCAGCCCGGGATGTTTCCAGCGCAGTCTGCCGCTCTCTCAGCTGGGCCTGTCTCTCCAGCAGCAGTTCAGAGGACTGGGATGGCCAGCAGAAGCTTGGTTTTGTGCTCAGTGACCCATTTTTGTGTTGATTTTGATGTTTGTTTTGGATCATTGCCTTGATGGAAGATCCAACCACGGCCCATTATAAGATTTCTAACAGAGCCAGTCACTTGTTGATTTTTTATCTGTTGGTATTTGATAGAATACATGATGCCATGCATCTAAACAAGATTTTCAGGACCTCCAGCAGAAATATAGGCCCACAACATTAAAAATACAGCAGTATATTTAACCGTGCACACTGGATACTTTTTATCCCTGTTTGGACGAAACCCATCTGGTGGGTTTGCTGCCAAAAAGCTATTTTTTTGTTTGTTTCATCTGACCACAGAAGCCAGTGCCATTTGAAGATCTAGTCGTGTCTGACAGCGCTTTGCTACACAACATCCAAACTTTTACATATGCGCGCATTATGTATTTACAAATTTACCTCGTATTTCTTTAAATAGAATACAACCATCATTTCTTAATGACTTGCAGAAAGACGATTCTCTGCCGATCCATCAGTCATATTGCGTGATCATAATTCCCCTGACGGTAAACTTCTGCATTCTGTCTCATAATACACTTATGCGTCAGTTTATTATATGCAATATCTGCATTAGGTCACAGCAGAGTGAGTTTTGAGCAAAAACATTGTGTATTAGTCTCATAGTGTCACTCGCCCGCTGACTTTCTGAAAAGCCCTGCATGGATTGAGGCACAAGAACCAGGATCACGAAACTCAGACGCTCTCTATTAAGTGGGAGCGCTGACAGTTCTACTTCTGATTTTATTATTGTTTGTATTGTCATGTTGCAGTATTTTACTTGCTGATGTTTTAAAAAAATATTTTATTTTTGGTGTGTGTGTGTTCATTCACCACCAGAGGTCACTCGCTCACCACATTGACTCTTGCACTACACAAACTGTTACACACCATCTCAAAATACAATTCCCATCATCCATTGGCACTGACGTCACACACCTGATTACACTGATCACGCTCACACCTGAGAGCTATCACACAATCACTATCACCCAATCACACACGCTTTATAAACCTTGGACTTCCTCTTGCTCTCTGCCGAGTATTTTATGCGCATATCGCTACCCTAGCCGATAGCTACCTTACGGAGCCCTCTCAGTATCATAGTCTTGCCTTGTTAGTTTTCCCGTGTTTGATATCTGCCCGTGTTTCCTGGATTACCCTTCGCCTTACCGTTCGGACTCTGTTTGCACCTCATTTGGATTATTTACTGTGTACCTGGATTATCTCTCTGCCTTGCCCCGGTTGGATATTGTTCGCCGATCGTCGACCCACGCTTGCCCTAGGATTACTCTCTGCCTTGTCTGTGTTATACCTGTTTGCCACTGTCCGACCCTGCCTGTATTTTGACCATGTCTCAAAATAAAGCCTTGCATATGGATCTGCATGTCTCGCATCTCGTTCGCCCCATAACAGATATAGACACACGTCATCTACCAGGCAGATTTGTAACATCTTTAGTTGATTAGAACCTCTTAATTATTCCCCTGATGGTGGAAATGGGGATTTTCAATGCTTTAGCTCTTTTCTTACAGCCACTTTCTATTTTGTGAAGATCATCAATCTTGTTCTGTACATCAGAACCATATTCTTTGGTTTTACTCATTGTGTTGGATTTAAGGGAATTTGGACTTTTTGTTCCTCGTATTTATAATCCTATGGAACAGAAGTCATGGCTGGACAATTTCATGCTCCTAGTCACCCTGGTGTGCTAAAAAATTTAAATATGAATGGGAATATACTTCAGAGATATTTTACTCATAAGAATTTCTAGGGGTGCCAATAATTGTGGCCAACATGCATTGGAGATTTTTTTTTTTTTATTTCATCATGAGATATTCTCCCCACTTCAAATTGTTTTACTTCAATGAAAGGTTGTCTTTTTGTGAATCTTTGGAATGAAAGATCAACGATGCAGATTTATTTTCACAGCCGCCTTTGCTCATATTCACCAAGGGTGCCAATATTAATAGAGGGTACTGTACGTACACACACACACACACGCACACACATACGGGTAGTTGACAAATAAAAATTGGACTGTGTCCTATGGTGTGACATAGCAAAAATGTAGAAAAAAACAACACAAATAACATGAGAAAAATGTATCTTCATTTAATCAAGAACTGTTCTCATACACTCATCTCATGTCATTATTATTATTAATATGTTATACAATAGGTGATTTTTTTACAACTGCTTATTTCTCAGAACAAGAAAATATTATTAATAATATTATTAACTATTGCGTTATATTCTCTGCGCTTCTAAATAAACCGTATTGCAAAGTGGTTTATGGTTATAAATGGTTTATAAAATGGATACAACAACATAAAACACAAGGGCACATATTTAATAATTATTTTATTAACATTTAATGAAATGTATTTAATGAAATGTGTAATGACATGTTATTAATTTATTACTTACTATTTATTGTGGTGCCACTTTATATTAAGTGGCCTTAACGACTATGTACTTACAATTTAAGAAAATATAAAATAAATATTTTTTGAACTTCACTTTTTAAAAGAATCAAAAACATACTTTTAAAAACAACAATGGAAAAAGAAATACAAAAATTATTTCAATATCATTTTCATAAATTGAAATTTAGGGGTTAGGATTCCGGACAGCCACCTCCCAATTGAAAGTACCCAATAAATGATTATTTTATATATATTAAGCTTACTAATGTTTTAAATATTATTGTGGGTTTCAATAGATAATAGAAGGATCTTAGTAAACATCTAATATTTGAATAATTAAAAGCTTTTTTTGGTTGTGGACAGCAGTTTGGACCAATTCTGTAGAATGGGCCATATACAGACAGGTGTGTTTGATCAGGGTTGGAAGTGAACTCTGCAGGTTGGTAGAGCTCCAGGAACAGGATTGGTCATCCCTGAGCTAGGCCATTCAAAGCTTTGTGTGTAGTTAGCATAAGGGATTGAAATTAACTTTTTCACTCGCCAGGCAATTTGGCTACTAAATTTTTAAGTTACCGGCCATTAATAACTTCTACTAGCCAAAAAAAAAAATAAACCAACAGCTTGAGGCTGTCTACACTGGAAGTGACAAAGTGACCGTTGCAAATCATTTTGTGTCAGCACTAGGGGTGTGCAATACTAACAAAAAAATAATCTCAACATTTTCTGGGATTTTATCGATAAAGATAATTAGATGATATTTTGCTGAGTGTGTTATTGTGCTGGTATCTTAAGGACTGACGTGGACAGCTAGCTCCTAAAGTTTTTGATATTCTTCATATTCAATGTGGTCAGTTCACAGCAGTGATAGAAATGAATCTTTTCCAATAAGTTTAAATTGATTTTTACCTTTTATGGGCATTTTTACCTTTATAAAACCTAATTTTTTTTCTAAAAGTGTGCATGATCTTTTGAGTCAAATTCTTAAATTTAATCAGTAAATTATAATAATAATGCATTTAGGCTGTTATGAAATGAAATGAGTATCAATAAAATTCATCTTTACAGAAGATGCATCTGAAGTGGCATTTAGATGTATTTTCACATGTTAAAGGGATAGTTCACTTTGAAATTAAAATTTGGTATCTATCAGCTTACCCCAAGGGCATCCAAGATGTAGGTGTCTTTTTTTCTTCAGTAGATCCAATTTTGATATTTTTAGGTCAAACCGTTCTAGTCTGTCAGTCATATAATGGCAGGTATAGGTCACTGTCTCTATAAGAGGGAAAAAGAACATGCACAGAGAAATCCAAATTAATCAATTCCCCATCGTAACTACACATTGATGGCCTAAGACACGAAACGAGCGGTTTGTGTGAGAAAACGAACAGTATTTATATCGTTTTTTACCTCTTGTACACAACCATGTCCAAGTGATCTGAGTGCGAGCACGCATCCGGTGTGTGACGTGTGTGCGCGCGCTCTGGCTTAGTCTGCGCAAGAGATCACTTCTGGCGCTTTCCGGCGCTTACGCAGACTAACGCCCCATTCACACGGGGCGTCGGCGTCAACGCTTGACGGAGGGCGTGTCTGAAGCTTGGTGCTGACGCGCCGTCATAGTGACAACAGCCAATCACATACTTTTCTGGTGTTGCATGAACGGGATTGGCTAGCGTCTGCGCTAGGGTATTTGCATAAGGCGATCTGATTGGCTGACGCCTCCGTTGGCGCTTGAAAAGTTGAAAAGTTTTCAACTTCTGCCGCGAGCAGCGACAGTGAAGCGACGCGACGGACCCACAATTCAGTTCGGCAACGCTTGACGTCACTCCATTCAAAGTCAACGAGAGGCGTTGACGCTGACGCCCCGTGTGAATGCAGCGTGAGCCAGCGCGCGCGCACACACATCACACACCGGATGCGTGCGCGCACATATCGTCATGTCAATAGTTATTAAAAAGACATACACAATGAGTGATTAGAACATGATAGTCAAATGTGTGGGTTACATACATAATATGGAGTTATGCATAGAAATTATTAGTTGCTCATAAATACTTTTAAGATGATTTTGGTGCATAAAAGACAGTTTCTGTGCCATTCTGTGGACGTGAGAATATGCTCTGTGAAGACCAAAGAGGTTAAAAGGTCTCATAAGGAATTTCAGTCGGGTCTTTGTCCTGCTAGTTGGGGGAAACCAATCTGAGGAAGCTCATGATTTTAATCATGGATTTACATCCGATGGTCATACTGTGCATCTCTTTGACCATAAATCTTGGTTACTTGCCCCAAATTTGACAATCTCCTTCCTGAGTTGGGATTATCAATAAGTGTTCTTTGTGTCAATGTTGTAAGCTGTTGTGAAAGAGGCTTGTTGGTTAGGCTTGCTTCAGACAGGCTGGCGCTATGGATCTGATTTATGACGTCCTGTTGCCTTATCTTGGGCCTCTTTGTGGAATTTCTGCTCCTCATGTTTCGATGTTCTGATCGAATTTTAAATGGTCTGATTCACTCTGATATCCTACAGTAGCTAAACAATAAATCAAAGGAGCGTTGATTTATGAACACAGAGAGTGATCGCAACAAGCTATATCACACATAACATTTCCAAACATGTTTTCATACAATATTTATGGTGTGAGCACTTATAAATTCAAGCAGATTGGAAATTATGAATCTGTAAATACAAATGACAAAGACAAATTTTGGTCAAGTTGTTTATTTTCATTGAGATATACTTTCACTATCACCATGTTGTTTTTAAGCTGAACAGCAGAAAATTGCACTTCACTTCAGATACGTTTTCTACTCCGGTCATCATGAGAGCAGATATGGCAGTTCATTACACAGCAAGCGTTCTCCATTCTAATATGTTTTTAACCGTGTAATTGAAATTGTAACTTCTACTTCCACTATTACTCAGTCTCTAGTCAGGGTGTCCGTGGGTCCTTAAAAAGTCTTAAAATGTCTTGAATAACGTTTTCTTAATAAAAGGCCTTAAAAAGTCTTAATGTCTTAAATTCAGATTCAATGGGTCTTAAATGTTTTTGGTCACATTACCGCTAAAATATATTTTTCATTCTGACGGACCAGTGACTGTTTACAATCATTGGACAGACTGAAGATTTTTTTTCTTCCCCCGCGTGTAGTTACTGCGTCATCAGAGAGAATTGCAGAAGCCGAATTCAGGTCGAATTCGGACGTCTACACAAATGAGCTACAACAAACATAAAGAAACTCAGAAGAAACTGTAACGGGGTCAACGAGACGTGAGTCGTGCGGATCCATGTGCAAGCTTTTATTAATAAACAGTCAAAAACACAGGCAGGGTCAATCAACAGCAAACAGGTATGGCACGGGCAAGACACATAGTAATCCTAGGGAAAGCGTGGGTCGACGATCGGCGAACAATATCCAACAGGGCAAGGCAGAGAGATAATCCAGGTACATAAGCAATAGTCCAAACGAGGTACAAACAGAGTCCGAACGGCAAGGCAAAGGGTTAATCCAGGAAACACGGGTAAGAATCAAAAACACGCAAGGCAAGACTATGACAACTACGTGGGCTCCGTAGAGTAGCTATCTCTTGGAGAGCGATAAACGCTAAACAATACTCAGCGATCACAGAGAGAAAGTCCAAGGCTTATAAAGCGTGTGTGATTGGGTGATAGTGATTGTGTGATAGTTCTCAGGTGTGAGCGTGATTAGTGTAATCAGCTGTGTGGTGTGAGAGTCAATATGATGGAGAGGCGACCTCTGGTGGCTATCGGGCGGAAGGCCACAGACCGGATTCGTGACAGAAACACACTGAGGTATAAATTCAAAATGCTTAGTTTATTCATAAAATGATGTAGTTAAATGACATACCATGACAAGGGGGCTATTTTGCTGAATATTTCACTATTGCAAATGTCACATTGATTTTAGTTCAATAAACAAGTAGTCAAGCAGTTATTACGTTACTTACATTTTAGACACAATATTTACTGTTTTGTTCTATTTCACCAACGAAAATAGTTCCATACAAAGATTAGCACATTCTCCAAGCAACAGTGTTTTGTTACTGAATGATTCCGTGTTTTGAACAAATCGGTTGACTCACTCATTAAGTGAATTACCGCCACCTACTGGTGGTTCAGTAAGTTCAAAAATATTTTTTTTTTTTTAACGTACCGCCCCCCCCCCAACATTTCTTATTTGTATATCCAAAAATGTATTTAAAATATTAATCTCATAACATAATTTATTGCAGTTGTAATTTTGAAGGGTAAATTATTTAATCTGATTGATAACAGCACTAGTGTGTATTTAATTTATTGATTAATTGTAATAATTTGACATGAAAGATGCATACATTTAAAAAGTTTGAAAAAGGCCTTTGTAAATGTAAATAAAATATGCAGATTTAAGTATGTAAAAGCTGATAGAACACTGATGAAAATAATACTTCAGGATAAATTGTTTACACCACCAAAAATCTCGGTGATGCAGTACTTTCGTGGGGATATTTTGTATGGAATATTGTCTGCTGATATGAAAAGTTAACAGTATATCATTGTAATAAATATAATTTATGACCGCAATGATATTTTGTTTTCTTTTTACATTAAACACATCAAATATTATATATGCATGTAATATAATGTGTATTTCCATTACGGGTTTAGGTCTTAAATTTAATTTAAGGTGGTATTAAAAAGGTCTTAAAAAGTCTTAAATTTAACTTGTTCATATCTGCAGAAACCCTGCTAGTTTCGGTTTCCCCAAATCACAGAATGTACTGCGTTGCCGACATCACGTTCCCATTCTAATGACCCCGACCTCTTGACGTGATGACCTAGACGCAAATTAATCGGTTTAACGCGTTTACATGGCAGAATTTTAATTTTGTTCGGTTTATCCCACCCCTCTCAAACCAAATACAATTTAATTTGGTTTGGGCATTTTTATTCCGATTGAGGTGTTTATATGGAGCATTTTCATTCGGATTGGACTTTTAAACCGATTATAGTGCTCCATGTAAACGCACTTAGTGTAGAGCTAATTTATTGACCCTGCAATATTTTAAAGGTGGAAGATGATTGTTTTACAAATGTTGTAAATGTGAATATCAAAGGACTGACTGCTGCAACACAACACCTATGTTCATATCTATAAAAACCTTACAACAGTATAAACATCAAGGTCTAGATTCTCATTTGTTGTGGTATTTGTACCAATATTTAATACCTCTGACTTAGAAAATTTAATAGAAGACAATTACTAGCCATCCCATTTTTTATAAATATCTTTTTAATTAAAACACTCTGCCAACTTGGAGTGTTTCAAGTGTAGATGGAATATAAAAGTATCATTGGCATAACAGTGAAATCTAATGATATTGTCCCTCAAGGAGAAAAGCACAGGACCTAATACTGAGCCCTGTGGTACTCCATACTTATGTATGATGAGGCATCTAACAAAGCATCTCGCATACCTGTTGTTGGGTTTAGTACTTTACAAGTGTAAATGTTTGGATGTATGTTGCTTTGTGCCATTAAACTGAGGTTACTGATCTCTTTTTTTCCCTATAGACCTGGTGGTACTGAAAGAAGAGAGTCAAGAACTGAATCAAAAGGAAGATAAAAATCAGTATGAGAAACATCATGATTTCATGACTGGTGAAAAATCTTTAAGTTGCTCACAGACTGAAAAGAATACTCGAAAAAGAGCTCAAATGACTACAATTAGATATAATTTCACCTGCCAACAGTGTGGGAAGAGTTTTGATCAGCATAGAAACCTTACAGTCCACATGAGAATTCACAATGGAGAGAAGCCTTATACTTGCCAGCATTGTGGAAGGAGTTTCACTCAAAAAGGAAGTCTTAAAGTCCACATGAGAGTTCACACTGGAGAGTGCCCCTTCACCTGCCAACAGTGTGGAAAAAGTTTCAGTCGAAATGGAAACCTGAAAGTCCATATGAGAATTCACACCAGAGAAAGCCCATTCACCTGCCAACAGTGTGGAAAATGTTTCACTCAAAAAGGAAGCCTTAAAGTCCACATGAGAATTCATACTGGAGAGACGCCTTTCACATGCCAGTGTGGAAAGAGTTTTAAACATAAAGGAGCACTTAATGACCACACGAAAACTCACACCAGAGAGAAGCCGTTTGCTTGTGGTCAGTGTGGAAAGGCTTTCAAATTTACAGGAGCCCTTAATAAACACACGAGGATTCACTCAAGAGAGAACTGTTTTATATGTCATCAGTGTGGAAGGAGTTTCACAGACAAGAAACATTTGAAGAATCATGTAAAAATTCACATTGGAGAAAAGCCTTTCATGTGCCATGAGTGTGGAAAGAATTGCGAAAACAAAGGAAACCTTGAGGCTCATAGAAGAGTTCACACTGGAGAGAAGCCTTTCACTTGCCTTCAGTGTGGAAAGTGTTTCACACTAAAAGGAAACCTTAACATTCACTTGAGGCTTCACACTGGAGAGAAGCCTTTCACTTGCTTTCAGTGTGGGAAAAGTTTTGCGCTTAAAGGAAATCTTGAGGTTCACATGAGGCTTCACACTGGGCAGAGGCCTTACAAATGTCTTCAGTGTGAAAAGAGTTTCACAAATAATAGAGACCTTAAAGGTCATTCGCAAACTCATTCTGGAAAACAAACTACAATGTTCTGAGTTTGACAAGATGTTTACGAAAAGGAGCAATTTAAAAAATCATCAGCACATTCACTCTAGAGGAAGGCTTTTTAATTGTGATTAGAGTAACAAAAAAATATATATATATATATATATATTGCCATCACACTTGCAGATACATATGAAAAGTCAAGTATTAATGAGAACCTATTCTTGTTCTTTTTGTGGAAAGAGATTTAAATGGCTCAGCAGTTTCAAATGGCACCAGAAAATATGTATCTGTGTGAAATCAAAACTACGTTCACACCACAGGTGAATGTGGCCCAAAGTTGATTTTTTTTCTTCTTTAATATGCTTTTTTTGGTTAGGCTGTTTACATGACCATTTAATTGTGGCCCATACTCATCTGAACAGGTGACATTCCTACAAGACTCCATCCTCTTCATCACAAGTAATAAATAATTTTATGTCCATCCTTCATCTCTTTATACTTTGCCTTAAAGCAAAGTATTTGCTAGGTTTTGGTCCCCCTCAGCAGAAATCGCAGTCCAGGGGCACCTACACCGGACCAAAAGGATGCACTTTAGCATTGGCGAAACAACCCCCCCACCGGTCGTCAAAGTATTTCTTTATTTCTGAAAGCAATGGCCGCATTTATTGTGTTTCGTTTGCTTGCTCTGAGGTGCAAGTATTATCATTTATATGAAAATTATTAAATTTAGTGGCTTCTCCCACTTTTCTTAGTGATATTTAGTACCAGTTTATCAGGAAGTGACAATTTTGTTTCCCTTTGACTGGTTGGTTGGAAACGGTGCTTACATATGTTTTATGCGATATTCCAATTTTGCGCCTAAGATAAGTTTGCAACTTTGGATGGAAACCCGGCCATTGATAATTCTGTCTCTGACTTCTGTAGGTTACATTAGAGCAGGGATCCTCAAATCTGGCCCACAATGTCCACTTGTGGAAGTCGTGGCCTAATGGTTAGAGAGTCGGACTCATAATCCAAAGGTTGCTCCGGGTGTGTGTTCACGGTGTGTGTGTTCACTGCTGTGTGTGTGCACTTTGGATGGGTTATGGGTCACCATACTTGGCTGTATGTCACGTCACTTTCACTTTCCTGCAGAGTTTAGCTCTAACCCTAATCAAACACACCGGAGCATGCTAATAAATGTCTTCAGGATCGTTAGAAAATCACAGGTAGCTGAGTTTGATAAGGGTTGGAGCTAAACTCTGCAGTGCATTGGTCCTCCAGCGCAAGATTTGAGGAACCCTGCATTAGAGGATTCCTCCTTCAGGAAATCTAACATGTAGACCAGTAATCATGTTTTGGTCATTTGCTAAGAGGAATGATGTTTCCAGTGGATGCAGCACTGGTGAATGATTTGAGAACAACACTGGTGGAGGTTGGAGGAAGAGGACTCCTAAACACAGTAGGAGTAATGAGTGAAATTATTTTGTTTATTAATTACATGTTTGCGTTTAGGGATGCAGTTGCTATCAGTGAGAAATCTTTTTTAAATGACTCTGCATTGATAATTTCCTTAAACTAAACCAAATGTGTATATATACAATTTAAATTCATGTTTGATGTGTAACAACCATGTCATATGTATGATAAAAAGAATTGTGCTGTCTGTTATATTAGGTGTCATGAAATGGAGACTCAATGTTCTTGATGTTTATGCAAATGAAAGGTTTCTCTGCAATAAAACATACTGCAAGTATCAAATTTCAACATTTACTCCTCAGTTTAAATATGAATTATTCTTTTCTACTCTTCTGAAATGCCAGGTTTTGAAATCGGGAGAATCGTGACAACACAATATCCCCTCAACATGACTCTTAACACACTTCATCCTTATATGCAGGGTTCGAATTGAAGGGGGATGCGGGGGGATCAGGCGCGGACTGGCCATAGGGAGCACCGGGACGCTTCCCGGTGGCCTGGTGGCTGATTTGGCCCGCTGCCCTGTGTTTTTTTTATTTATTATTATTTATTTATTTTATTTAGGCTATTTTTGCCTTCCCAATGTGCCAAAGTGATCATTTCCGATTGTGGCATTCCCTAATAAATCGATAATAAATCATAAATCGGTTAGTCTCGACTGGCAGCGCCGCGCTTCACATCTGTTCCTTGCCTCCATCAAACGGTTTTGAACAGAGTCGATGCGCGGGACCCGAGGAAGGAGAGTAAACGGCCAGAAGAAACAGTTAAATGTAGCGAAATTACTAACCTGTTCAGGGCTTCAAGTGCAGGTCAGTTTCATCTGTAATACGCTACTGTAGTTTTGTCTTTATTAACCTAGTTGAGTATTAAACTGCTAGCACCTGTTAGGCTGTCAGTAGCACCCCATTATTATCATCAGTCAGAATACTGTGCTAAAGGACATCATTATCGATTGGAAAGTTACATTAATTAATTTAGCAGGCAGATAGTCACATGGATTTCTTGTATAGAAAGGGAGGGAGCTAGAGCAAACAGCAACACAAAAATATCAGTCAGCCCAAAAATACAATAGTGTGTTCAGTATTAGGATTTTGTAATTTTGGTATTTAGGCACTTTAGAAAATTTGTTTTAATATAGCCTATTTGTATGAATTATAGGTTTGTTAAATCTGGGGTATTTAAGTCATTTTAAGAGAAATAACAATATTATGTGCAAACTAATTGCAATGAGGTGGTTGTTTTGCAACAAGGTGAACACAGTTCTGTTAATACCTGTAGACCTGCTGGTAAAGAAGTGACAGGTGCAAGAAAAAAGGGAGTGACAGAGATATTGGAGAAAATCAAGAAAAGGAAAAGGGAAGTGAAGGTGCAGTTAAAAAGAGAACCTTTAATTATTTTCTACGGCCCTGACTAAAGACGTACACCTTTTTATGTGATGGTCATACAAATAGGCTAATAGGGTTGTCCATGTTTCAGAACTTGTTGTGGGTGTATGGGATGGCCTGGATGAGGTTCAAGGTTCTTTATTATTTGTCACATACACAATCAAGCGGGTGTGACCAGCGCCGCTGGGATTGGCTGCTTGCCGGAGCTGGATTACCTCCCCTGTTGCAAAGTCGTGTGTCTATGGTGTATTATGTGCTTTTGTTGCTGAGGTGTTTTTCCTGTTCTCACACTGTACTCCCCAAGGAGCATAGTCTGGGGGTTATTTTTTTCTTCTCCTCACCTTCCTCATGTTATGCTGTATTTTTCTTCAAAAATCCATGCATTTCACTGCTGATTGTACTCTGTATGATTGTGTATGTGACAAATAAACCGACCTTGACCTTGACCTTGATCATACAGGGTATAATCAGTAGTGAAATGTAGGTCAGGACAGGTCCGCTCAATGGACAGTGCAAAAAAATAAAATAAAAGATGAAACATAACACAGGCGAGTATATATAAATATAGGTAAGAATAAGATAAAAAATAAGCAAAAAATAAAATAAGGAGTAAAATGTGCAATGAAATAAAATGTGCAATACAGTCTACTGTGGATTTAATAAATATTAATATAAACAGGGATGTGCAAGAGGAATATGCAAACAGGTTGTACCGGGTATGTACACATAGCAGCAAAGCGGATGATGGAGAATAATGGGTGTTTTTTTTACAGTTTATTAAATTGAGTCCTGCAGATGTTATGAGACTGAGTTTAGGAGCCTGATGGCCTGAGGGTAGAAGCTCCTGCTCAGTCTCTCAGTTTTTGCCATCATGCTCCTGAAGCGCTTGCCAGATGGCAGTGTGATGAAATGACGGTTTCCAGGGTGATTTGAGTCCTTGATTATTTTTGCAGCGTTTGAGGTAGATGTCCTGCAGAGAGGGGAGGGCAGACCCAGAGATGCGCTCAGCCAAGCGCACGACTCTCTGCAGAGCTTTGCAGTCCTGGTTTGTGGCGTTACTATACCACACTGAGAGTCAATACACTTTCTATGGCCCCTGAATAGAAAGTTTTCAGGATTGCTGGTGAGACCCTGAATTTCCTCAGCTGTCGCAGATGGTACAGTCTTTGCCTGGCTTTCTTGACCTGTGTTTGAATGTGTGCAGTCCAAGTCAGGTCCTCGGAGATGTTTACACCGAGGTACTTGAAGCTGCTCACCCTCTCCACAGGGGTCCCGCTGATCATAAGAGGAGTGTAGGGCCGCTGCTGTCTCTTCCTGAAGTCTAAAATCAGCTCTTTAGTTTTGCTCACTTTCAGAGAGAGACAGTTGTCCTGGCACCATGATGTAAGTCTCTCTACCTCACCCAAGTATGCGGTCTCATCATTGTTGGAAATGAGGCCCAGAACCACAGTATCATCAGCAAATTTAACAATAGAAGTGGAGCTGTGAGAGGACACACAGTCGTGTGTGTAGAGAGAGTAGAGCAGGGGACTCAGAACGCAGCCCTGCGGGGCTCCTACGTTCAGGGTGATGGAGTTGGAGGTGAACTGGCCCATTTTCACCACTTGTGGTCTGCCGGTGAGGAAGTCTTGAATCCAGTCACAGAGTGAAGTGTTTAGGCCGAGGTCTGAGAGTTTGACAGCTAGCTTGGTGGGGACTATAGTATTGAAAGCTGAGCTATAGTCAATGAATAGTCAATGAATAGCAGTCTGACATAGTTGCCATTTTTGCTGTCAATATGTGTGAGGGAGGAGTGCAGTACCTGAGAGATGGCATCATCAGAAGACCTAATTGGGCGATGAAACTGAAGAGGGTCCAAGGTAGCAGGGATGGAGGAGCATATGTGTTTCTTTAAAAGTCTCTCAAAAACCTTCACGACTGTTGATGTGTGGGCAACTGGACGATAGTCATTCAGGCAAGAGGGTTTACTGTTCTTAGGCACAGGGATGATGACAGATTTCTTAAATGAGGTGCTACTTCTGTGATTCCCACCTCATTTAAGAAATCTGTCATCATCCCTGTGCCTAAGAACAGTAAACCCTCTTGCCTGAATGACTATCGTCCAGTTGCCCTCACATCAACAGTCATGAAGGTTTTTGAGAGACTTTTAAAGGATGAGTGTGAGATTTCCCAGCCTGAAATTTTGTCCCAGTCCGCCCCTGGGGGCGGGGTCGAAAAAAATGACAAAAAACTTCCCCTCTGTAAAACCACCTTACCATCCCCTTTGGATTATTAATTTTGTGTATTATGTAAAACTTATCATGCACATGAAATGTTAAAATTCTCTACTTATGATCATTTACGAACTAAATAACGGCGATTGGCCAATCAGAACTTGGTACTGTAACAAGCTGAGCACAAGCGGAAGCAATTTCGTCATTTTTCACGCAAAATGGTTCAAGCGCAACTTTTGAAGTTCTTTAAAAAAAGAAGACAACAGAAGGTATGATTTTTCCTTGATTAGAATTTTAAAGACATTCTCCTGACATAATGTATGTGTGACTGTGAGGGACTGAGAGACGATAGGAGAGCTGACATTATCCAACTTTGAGAAAAAAAAGAAGAGAAAAAACATGTTTTGAGAGTCCAAAAGCATTCACTGCACGATGAAGCCCATTAGAATACAGTTAGAATGCCCTTATAATTACAGCAATGAAACAAAAAAAATTGAGTTTTTACATTTTTATATTCATTGCACAAGCAATGTACTTTTCTGTATATCAGCACCTGTGCGCGAGGCCGCAAGCACAAATGTGCTATTAGTTTTATACAACAGTGCATTGCAACACGGAGTTTCATTCCGTGAATGAATCAGTTTTTGAATGAATCGAGTGAGCCAGTGATTCAACGGTCCATTCAGATGATTCAGATAAGGTCTCACTTCTTTTGTTTCTATTGAATCAACCGTTTTGAACGAATCGTTTGATATGAATGATTCAGTAAGTCATTTATTAAAACAGGGACTTGCTGCCACCTACTGGGGGTTTTATTGTCATATTTATTTATCCATGACAGACCTAAACCAGTAGGTGCCAGCACAAAAACACATTCAGCAAAATATTGTTTAATTATCAATATTGACCAAAATTCCTCTATTTCAGGCCCCAGAAGGAAAAAAAACGTATAAATAATAGTTCATTTAATAAGGCTAATTTTTCATTAAATAGAAACCTTTTTAAAAATGAGACCAATTTTGTAATCATTGTGTAAAATTAGCCACAGTGAGCAAATCACTCACTGTGGCTGAAACCCTGGAGAGATAATGGAGAAACCCCTATTTCTCTCACCCAACCCCCATCCACCCCCAGCCCCCGATCACACCATCCCCTCGGATTTTTTTTTACAATTCGACCACTGCTTATATGTAATCAAGGAGTGTTCTAAACAACTCGTGTCTGTCTACCAATCAAGAATATATCCATCAAACAAGCATGACACAGCTTTTGGGTAAAGATGAGCTTTTAGTGAAAAAAAAATAGCAAACTTTATAAAATAACCTTGAGAAACATAATATAAAATTCTGAAACTGCATTTCATGAGCATCTTGACCAGTGATCAGTGTAAGAACCTCAGACACTTTGATCTCCTGAGATCACAAACACAGTGTATTAACATACAAGCATCTGTTTCCACATCTCACTAGGAAAAGATGAGAAAAAGTGTCTCACCTATCCTTCCTTCACATTTGTTCCTTCTCCCCCACTTCCTCCTCTTTAACCATCCTTCCCTTTACTCAGTTCACTCAGAATGGTAAGTAGCAAAATATAATGTTCTACATGAATGTCAGTGATATTCACAGTCATGTTTGGTATTATTTGAAATGTCTCAGTGCAACTGGTAAAATGGTCTTAATCTTATAAGAAGTAGACTAAAAGGTAATAAAGATTCTAAGAGTTTAACAATATTTTGTTTTCTGTAAATAGTGTATCATTTCCTAGTGTCTTTCATGCAAATTACCATCTGTCCCCTAAATGTGTAAACTCTCCACATCTAGGCCTTGATCAATTCAAATTAATTTGGAGGATATACTCCTGAGTACTTCAGGAAAAGTTGCAGGAAGATCAGGGTGATTCTGCGATGTCGGTAACCCTCCCCTGGATCCGTTTGCTGAACTAGTTCAAGCACTTTGTCAAACATTACAACCACTCGTCACCGTTCCTTCACTTGCTGGCTCTGCCTGTCCCATGGCCCAACCAGCGACCTACACTGGCAGAGGTGGAGGAATACAGCAGGTTTCTGTTACAATGCTCACTATTCTTATAAATTAAACCTCATCTCGGAATACTGTTCCATCATTAATGAATAACTACACAAGAACACATGAGTAATGCATTAGCACTCTAGTAACTACTAGTATCTAACAAAAAACTCTGATTAATGAATTAGTAAGTAATAGTGCTTATTTGCATGTGGTAGTTCACTATTAGCTAATCAGTAACTGCTATTTTTTTCATACGTCCAATAACTACTAAGATCTAAACAGGTTCATAATTAATGTGAATAATACATGATGTATAATTAATTCTAAAGTGAAGGTCATGGTACCCCACTAGTAATGACTCAAGTATTATCAAATTCTTCAGAAGGAATTACTAATTATTTGGATCGGTATTCTAAAGTGAAGATCATGACAACACCCTAGTAATGACTGAAATCATTGTAAGCTTTTCAGGGCTCTGTAAAGTATTGGGTAGTAATTATTTAGGTGTTACTACATCCTTCTAAAGGAATTACAATTTTTTTGGATCAGTATTCTAAAGTGAAGATTGTGATAACTCCCTAGTAATTACTGAAATCATTGTAAACTTTTGAGGTTTTTGTAAGATTCTGGTTAGTAATTAATTTAGCTAGATTTGGTAACACTTAAATCATTACTAGTGGGTTACTGTAAAGGATTTTACCCCTTTTACATTGTTTAATTTAGCTCTTTGGTTTAAGCTTTATTTTAGCTTTAGGGAATCTTAAAGTCTGATATCGATATGATCAATTGGTATTAATCAAAACGTCCAACTTATACCTTATTTAACAATCGTCCAGCGAGTTGTTAGATTTCAGTATATCTGAGAAATTCTGTTTATTCTCGTGGCCACGATATAATAATACAGAATTATTTAAATAACCTTATGACAGTTATGAGCATAGGTAACGTAATCTGGGCAAAGTTTGATTTGAATATTTCACAACAAAACACAGAACACTTCTCTATAAATCAAACAAGAGTTTATTTGCTATCTTACTAAAATACATGAACTAAGCTAAATAACATAAAACAAAATACATACACACACAAACATAGGCAATGAATTGTTGCAATCTGAGAATGATTACAATCTAGCACTGTTCTGCTATTTCCACACGATTTTACCCGTGTCGATCATCAAGAGGAGAACTATTATCCTTACTTTAGAGATAGATACGACACGATTCAGCGGAATAGAGGTTGTTTGATACTTGCTTTTAAGTTGAAATGACGCTGTGTGGCTTGACGGAATCCCGCGCGTTGTTGCATGACGTCACTCTGGGGATGTCCTTCTGTTGTTGCTTGGTTGGCTCTGGGGTTGTTTGACACTCAAAGTTCTTTTTGCGTAGCTTCAGGCTTTCGAGGGTTTCTTCAGAGATTTGACTGAGTGCTGGTTCAATGTTCAAACTCGGCCTAGATGTTAAGGTCATGGGCGCTTATTCAGCGCGGCCAGTGAGCCGAAGCCAAAGTCTTTGCAAGTTTTGCGCACGCAAACAGCGTCAACAAGTCTGTGTCATAGGGTTTTAACTGGAGGCCTTCCGTCCAACCCCCAGAGGCTTCCACCAATTAGATTGTCCTTGTAGACGGAGCTCCGCCTACACGGCTCATTTTCCATGCAGTAAATCCTCTCGTCTAGTTGCTTTAATCTCATGAGGAAAATATCTTAACACATCCTGTATGCGTTGTAATCATACATTATTATAATAAGAGTTAACTTTCGTTTACACCAACTTGTTGCCAACGAAATCAGCTTTCATTCAAACTCAAACACCACGTATTTGGCATATACATATAATAACTTTATCTACTCCGTGGTTAAGGCAAAGATTAAGCTATCTTAAATTCTGAATAATACCACCACGCATATGAATTAAACACAGGAAAAAGTTATGTCACAGATTTCGAAGATATCATTGATTACAATAACACAGAAAGCTTAATTTCATTTCATAAAATACAACCAGCAATATATATATTTATTGTCTGTATCTATAATATATATATCTTTCTTCTAATAGCAGCAATGATTATTATTAATTGTATTTTTGGAACACTTTATAAAAGTTTTGAGTCCTTTTAGCAAAGTCAATAACATTTCGGGTGTTCCTTGTCCAAAAAGAGATATTGAGGGGTGTTTCAGTTTGGAATGTGAGAGAAACGGGAGGTCAGGAAAGTCACTGTCCGGGTCATGAGAATGTCACGTTTGTGGAGATCTGGTCTTTCTTAGCTGACCTTCTGTCGTAAAAACGTCTTTTCTCGTTGATAAAAATCATTGACTTATTGCGTTAAACGATCAGGAGATATCATAAAGTTTGTCGCTGGACCATTAGCAGGGGTTTCGTCCTGTATCGGTCGAGTTATGGTTAAGTGATAAGAACCAAGTGAAGTCCTGTTTTAACCCACATTCAAGATGTTCTCCTCCAATTCCTCCTTGTTTTAACAAAGTCTCTTCAGATAAGGAGGTTTTATGGCAGGAAATCGGAACTCAGGAATGTGCTCGCCATTATGTTCAGATGTGTGTGCATTCTACCTTCCCCAAGGTCTTACAGTTACCATGATCTTCACTTTAGAATACTGATCCAAGTAGTTAGTTGTTCCTTTAGAAGAATTTGATAATTCTTGAGTCATTACTAGTGGGTTACCATGATCTTCATTTTAGAATACTGATCCAAATAAAATTTGTAGTTTCTTCAGAAGAATGTAGTAACACCTAAATAATTACTATCCAAAACCTTACATGTATCTCAAAATCTTTTCACTTTAGAATACTGATCTAAGTAATTAGTAGTTCCTTTAGAAGGATTTGGTAATACTTGAGTCATTACTAGTGGGTTACCGTTATCTTTACTCTAGAATTAATTATACATTATGCATAATTCATATTAATTATGAACCTGTATACAGTAGTTCTTAGGAGTTCTCCAGGATATATATATATATATATAAAATAGTAGTTATTGATTAGCTAATAGTGAACTACCAGTTTCAACTGAGCTCTATTAATTACTAAATTGTTAATCATATTTTCTTGTTAGGTAATAGTAGTTACTACAATGTTAATAGTGCATTAGTCATTTGTTCCTGTGTAGTTATTCATTAACGATGGAACAGTATTCTAAAGTGTTACCATCTGTTTAACAATGACTGAGTGAAAATAATACATAATACATAAGCCTACATAATATCCTTGCTGTCTGGTCAGTGTTTACCACCCATTTCCGAGAGGTCTTCGGAAAAACTGTTTCCCTCTCTGTGCATGATAGTGATGGAAAGTTTGATTCTTTCAAGAGATTCGTTCACTAAAATTATTCGTTCACTGATTCGTTCAGTGACCATTTCTTCATATTACATAAATACGCCAGCAGGTGGCGAAAAAGAGTGTATTATGTGTTATTATGTCTCAACGAACGTACTGTAGTTACTTGTTACAAAAAAACTGATTTGGCTTTATTAAAATGTGTGCCTAATCTACTCATTAAATAAATAAGTCTAAATAAATGGTTCAGATGATCAAAACATCTTAATAATGCATACAATGCATAATTAACATTTTTAATTGTTTGGTCAGACGTTAACACATTCATAAATCTCGGATGTTAAACATGTTGCGGAGTTATGTTCTGTATGTTAAATATGAATATATAAACAAGTGTATGTGCACAGTAACTGTGCTTTGCATCCGCTTTCTGCTGATTGCTGAACGAGACTGACTCAAATGACCGACCTACCCGCACACATTCATTCACGAACGACATGTACCAGTTTGTTTAATTCGTTCACGAACGAGATCTCTCTCTCGTTCAGACTCAAAACAGCACCTCGGTCAGTGATGGGCGTGTTCGTTCAGTAACAACCGTTCGTGAATGAAAAGAACCAGTTGTTGAACGATATGGTGAGCTCGGCTCGTGTAGTTTGGCATATTTGCAGCAAAGAAAGAAATTTACACTTTACCATCGTAAAGAAAACTGACCCACTAGGTGTTTTAGACTTAGTTTTGTGGTATTTGCACTTTGAACAATTCTCTCAAGATCTCTCTCGTTACTCGTTCAGTACGGTAAACTGTAAGTAAATTGTAAATAAAAACAGGTAAATTGTTCAAAATGCAAAATATACCACAAAACTAAGTCTAAAACACAGTAGTGGGTCAGTTTTCATTACAATGGTAAAATGTAAATTTCTTTCTTTGCTGCAAATATGCCAAACTACACGAGCCGAGCTCAACCTGTGCACCATCATTATCGTTCAACAACTGGTTCTTACGTTCACGAACGAGATGTACCAGTTCATTCAACTAGTTCACAACTAGTCTCTCTCGTTCAGAGCAACTCGGTCAGTGAAGGGCATATTCATTCACTACATTCAACAAATCACATGCTCTGTCACATCTCATACTCGAATGCTATTGGCTCGAGGTTTAGTCAGTCTTTGACAGGATGAAAAAGTCCACAGACTAGAGCTAACAGCGCCACGCTGCTCTGAAGGGAGGAATTTCAGTGAACGAGAAATATGAGTCAATGGATTACGTGAACGAGAACGATTCGTTCACCTAAAAGATTCGTTCAAAAAGAACGAGTCATTCACGAACGTAACATCACTAGTGCATGACCAGCTCAACCACCTCTGCCAAGGAAAATCTTCAGTGTCTGATTACACTCTCAGATTCTGCACCCTAGCCACCTTCAGTGGGTGGAATGAAGCTGCTTTGATCACCACCTATCATCAAGGTCTCAATCGTTCCATCAGACAGAAGATGTTAATTTAGGATGATCCACATCCTCAACATCAATCGATTCCATCCATCTGTCAAATGTGAAGCATCAGTGAAGAATCCTCAACTGCCTCTGCCTTTATTGCAGTACTAATGGTCACCTTCTAATAGGGTTGGGTATTGTTTGAATCTTGTCAATTCCGATTCCAATTCTAATCGATTCCTAGTTTTGATTCTAATAAATGTAAATAAATAAATACACTGAACAAAGTTATAATCGCAACACTTTTGTTTTTGCCCCCATTTTTCATGAGCTGAACTCAAAGATCTAAGACTTTTTCTATGTACACAAAAGGCCGATTTCTCTCAAATATTGTTCACAAATCTGTGTTAGTGAGCACTTCTCCTTTGCCGAGATAATCCATCCACCTCACAGGTGTGGCATATCAAGATGCTGATTAGACAGGATGATTATTGCACAGGTCTTATTGCATTAGGCTGGCCACAATAAACGGCCACTCTAAAATGTGCAGTTTTATCACACAGCACAGTGCCACAGATGTCGCAAGTTTTGAGGGAGCGTGCAATTGGCATGCTGACTGCAGGAATGTCCACCAGAGCTGTTGCCCGTGAATTGAATGTTCATTTCTCTACCATAAGCCGTCTCCAAAGGCGTTTCAGAGAATTTGGCAGTACATCCAACCGGCCTCACAACCGCAGACCACGTGTAACCACACCACCCCAGGACCTCCACATCAAGCATCTTCACCTCCAAGATCGTCTGAGACCAGCCACCGCTGCTGCAACAATCAGTTTGCATAACCAAAGTATTTCTACACAAACTGTCAGAAGCCGTCTCAGAGAAGCTCATCTGCATGCTTGTCATCCTCATCGGGGTCTCGACCTGACTGCAGTTTGTCATCGTAACCGACTTGAGTGGGCAAATGCTCACATTCGATGGCATCTGGCCCAGTTCTTGCATGGCCAGCATACTCACCGGACATGCAGTGGCGGTTTTTGGCACGGGCGAACCGGGCAGGCGCCCGGGGCGGCATTTTTTTATGACACGTGGGGGCGGCACAAGCACTTGAAAAAAAAAAAAAAAAACTGCGCCACTAAGTGGTTTTCTATTATCTATCATACAACTGTGTGGGGAATTGGCAAATTAGCGCCCCTGCTTGCTGAGAAGGTGCCGTGCACAGAAGCTGTGTGAGAAGTGGAAAGGGGAGGGGGGCGCGGCCGCAGGGGACAGTTCACCTCTCCCAAATGGAGCGGAGAAGGAGGGGGGGAGGGATCCATTTAGTGGGCTAAAGTCAGTCACACCTTGACTTTCTTCCAAATAACGCACATTTCATTCATAATATTAAAACACAGGCCTATAATTTGCACGTTTTTGTTTTTTTCTGAATTGTGTGAAATGGCTAATAAAAATAGGTAATACAAAACGATTATGTGGAGGTGAATTGGTTTAGTCTTGACTTCTGGTCGTGATGAAGGATTAGTGCTATTTAGAATATTTATTCAATATTTTATTTGTATATTATTCATAATATTTTATATTGTTGTTCTCTGCTCTTGTTCAGGCCCGGAGTGGCCATCGGGAGAACCGGGAGAATTCCCGGTGGGCCGCTCTGCCCCGCTCATAAATTGGGCCGGCAGACTCGCCTGCTTTTTTAAAAAAAAATTACATACACAGAAAAATGTATATGTGTTTAAGTTACTGTGTGACTGATTACTAAGCTAATAACACTAGATTTGAATTTAACATTAAAATGTGATGTTTTCTGTTGTCAGAGCGCGTGCGCGCTCTCTCTCTCTTCCTCTACACAAGCGCGTGTCCCAGGTCGTTGCCATGGAGACAAACCGAAACCATTAATGCTGTGGTGTGAGTTAGCGAGAGTGTGCTAATCGCGGGAAGAATAAAATTGATAGTAAAAAAAAAAGATGTCTGGTGGAGCTGAAAAAGCCAGGTTAAAAAAAAGAAAGGCATTGGAGGATGACGCGGCCAAATATGCCAAACTGACAAATATTTTTTCAAGAAGACAAACGAGCACACGTGAACTGGCGACTCAAGGTACAGTGACTAGCAACATTTACAGTTATGCATTTATCCAAAGTGACTTACATTGAAGGAATTTTTTTTATTCAGTTTAGCCATTTTCAGTTCTGAGTGTAAACCAAAACTTGTGAAGAATGGTAGAAGGCCTTTCTTTCTTTCTTTCTTTCGAGATACTTACTTATTTTCCATTTAGTTATCAATTTTGAATTGAACTTTTTTTAATATAATGTTACAGATGTATGTTTTGTAGCAGAAATGTTTCATATAATTTATTTCATTATTTTATTTATTACATTGACATGGGTATAAAAAAAACAATAGTGCAAAAAGTACATTTCTTACTTTGAATGCAAACCATTTTTTCATAATGTAACAGTTGGACTCTTTGTTGCAGAAAACTCAGTGGGGGTCTCGCCCGGAGAGTAATTCAATGTAGAACCGCCACTGCGGACATGTCACCCATTGAGCATGTTTGGGATGCTCTGGATCGGCGTATACGACAGCGTGTTCAGTTCCTGCCAATATCCAGCAACTTCGCACAGCCATTGAAGAGGAGTGGACCAACATTCCACAGGCCACAATCAACAACCTGATCAACTCTATGCGAAGGAGATGTGTTGCACTGTGTGAGGCAAATGGTGGTCACACCAGATACTGACTGGTTTTCGGACCCCCCCCAATACAGTAAAACTGCACATTTTAGAGTGGCCTTTTATTGTGGCCAGCCTAAGGCACACCTGTGCAATAATAATGCTGTCTAATTAGCATCTTGATATGCCACACCTGTGAGGTAGATGGATTATCTCGGCAAAGGAGAAGTGCTCACTAACACAGATTTAGACAGATTTGTGAACAATATTTGAGAGAAATAGGCCTTTTGTGTACATAGAAAAAGTCTTAGATCTTTGAGTTCAGCTCATGAAAAATGGGGGCAAAAACAAAAGTGTTGCGTTTATAATTTTGGTCAGTGTAGATTAAATAACATGATCTGTAATTGTGCAAAATGCATTTAGTAATATTTGAGAATGGAAATATTTCATGATATAGTTAGTAAGTTTGGGAGTATTAAGAATAAAAAAGGAACACAAATTTCAACTGAGGAGAGCCTTTAATCAGTCCGTGCCCAGGACATCACTGTGTCATAATCCGTCCCTGACAAAGAGACATAAAAAATGTACAGTGCTGAGGGTGCTCTTGGACAGAACTTTAATTTTAGTAGCTCGATGCTTTATGTTGGTTTTAGTGCTTTTTAATGTTTTTTTCTGTTTGTTTGTTTTTTGCTTTAGACCTGATGGCACTGAAAGAAGAGAGTCAGAAAGATGAACTGAATGAAATGGAAGAGAACAATCAGGATGAGAAGTGTCATGATTTCAAGAGTGGAGAAAAATCCTTAAAGATTGAAGAGATTTCTTCACAAAAAAGAGGTCAGAAGACCGGATCTAACAGTTATTTCACCTGCTGTCAGTGTGGTAAGAATATAACTAATAAGCAAAACCTTGAAGTCCACATGAGAGTTCACACTGGAGAGAAGCCTTTCAGCTGCCAACAGTGTGGAAAGAGTTTCACTCAAAAACAAAACCTTAAAGTCCACATGAGAGTTCACACTGGAGAAAAGCCTTATACCTGCAAACTGTGTGGACAGAATTTTAAACTTAAAGGAAACCTTAATGCCCACATGAGGATTCACACTGGAGAAAAACCTTACACCTGCAAAATGTGTGGGAAGAGCTTCTCACGAAAAGAAAGTCTTAAGACTCACATGAATATTCACACGGGAGAGAAGCCTTGCAAATGTGGTCAATGTGGAAAGAGATTTAAATGTAAAGAAACCCTTAATCACCACATGAGGATTCACTCAAAAGAGGACTGTTTTATATGCCATCAGTGTGGAAAGAGTTTCCTGCATAAAAGAAGCCTCAACACTCACATTAGACTTCATACTGGAGAGAAGCCTTTCATCTGTCCTCAGTGTGGAAAGAATTGCACAAATAAAGCAAACCTTGAGATTCACATTAGAGTTCACACTGGAGAGAAACCTTTCACCTGCCCTCGGTGTGGAAAAAGCTTCTCACAAAAAGGAAACCTTCAGACTCACATAAGTATTCACACTGGAGAGAAGCCTTTCAAATGTCATCAGTGTGAAAAGAGTTTCACATATCATAAGGACCTGAAACATCATTTGCAAAGTCATTCGGTAAAGAAATTATGAGCAGTTTTACTCTGGAGGAAGCCAATTTAATTGTGGTGAGGGTAATAAAAAAATTGGAACCAGAAAATATGTACTGTGGAGAACAATTTATAAATAAATTGTTTTTGTGAAATATTGTTGATTATCATCACTCAAAATTTGAAGGAATGTGAACTGTAGATATACCACTGCTCTACTAACAAGGTTTACCAAGTAAACAGACAATTTCAAAAAAAAAAAAAAAAGAAAAGTGGAAATCATTGATCAAAATTAGAGAACAGTAACCGCTGTAGCACCAAAGAAGATTACAACTAAAATTTTGGAGGGTTACAGCTGTCAGAAATTAGGTGTAGAGGCTCTTGCTTTGATTGACTTAAGCACATCACTAGTCTCTCACACTGTGCTGGTGTGATCTGGGTCCACTCTTCTTCATAGTTCGGTAACTATAGTAGGTTTCTTAGCCATAACTTTGTTGCCAAGGATTTTCCAGAGATTTTCAATTGGGTTTAGATCAGGACCCTGTGTCTGCCAATTTATTATTTCAGTGTTCTTAGCTTCAAGGAACTGCTTTACCCATTTTGCAGTGTGACGGGGGCATTGTCTTGCATGATATTGCAGGGTGATTGGGGGATGCTTGCAGGGAAGGCACCACATATTGCTAAAGGAGGTTCTGATAAACATTTGCATTCACTCTGCAATGTAGCTGTACAAGAGGCCCAAAACATCCCCCAAACCACTTCCTCTTCAACCTTTCACTGACCTTTTACGCACTTGGGGTTCAGTCTTTCCCCAGTTTGACACCAAACAAAATGTTTCCCATCTGACTCAAATAAATTAAACTTGCTCTCATCACTAAAGTGAACTTTGGACCAGTTCTCCTCTGTCCACACAACATGTTCCTCTGCAAAGGTGAGCCTAGCATTTTGATTCTTTCTGCTGATGAGAGGCTTTGTCACTGCAGAGTGCACTTTCAGTCCGACTACTCTTAAACGTGTCGGGACAGATCCTTACCCTGATCAGCGCTGAACTGGCAAGCAATTCCAGCTGCAGTGTTGAACCAATTCCCTATTGAGAGTATCCATATTATTTTGTCTTCTCGTGCATTTGTCTTAAGCCCTATTCTCACGGGATTAGTATTACCTGGTGACCTCTAGTCATTTGTAATAATTGCAGGGGTTGTCTATGATCTTAATCCTGTGCGAATCGGGCATGTCTGTAATTTGTAAAGTAAAAATTCCCCCACAAATTACCTACCATATTTCGCTGTGATAATATTAGTCCCATGCAAATCTGCATCCCTGTGATTTGGCCAGGATTTAGTAGGCTCGTATATAATTTTTTTTTCAAGTGTTAGTGAGGTCAGCAGGGGGTGCTCACCCTGCAGTCTGTGTGGGTCCTAACACCCCAGTATAGTGATGGGGACACTATTCTGTCAAAAAGCACCGTCTTTCGGATGAGACGTTAAACCAAAGACCTCTGTGGTCATTAAAAATCCCAGAATGTCCTTCGAAAAAGAGTAGGGGTGTAACCCCGGCATCCTGGCCAAATTTGCCCATTGGCCTCTGACCATCATGGCCTCCTGATCATCCCCAAACACCGATTGGCTTCATCACTTTGTCTCCTCTCCACCAGTAAGCTGGTGTGTGGTGGGCTTTCTGGCGCAATATGGCTGCCGTCGCATCATCCAGGTGGATGCTGCATACTGGTGGTGGATGAGGAGATTCCCCCCTTCTATGTAAAGCGCTTTGAGTGCCCAGAAAAGCATTATATAACTGTAAGGAATTATTATTATTATTATTATTATTAAAACGCTTTGTGAAATACTCTTAGATCAAAAATTTAGGAGTCCTAAATTTAGGACTGACACGCCCATTTTTAAAAAGATTTTCTCCTAAGTCTGCAAGTTATTAGCTACTTTTATCCTTAAGATGATTTGTGAAAACAGGCCCAGAAGAGCAAAAACAAAAAGAATGAGGTGGATGACATGTATAGCAGAATGCAGTATGGAACATTCTTCTGTTTATGATATATAGGGCCAGATTTACTAAAATGGGCAAATTAGCACGAGAGCACAATTCCAAAACAGCACCGATGAGCGTGGAAATTTCGGCGGGTGATTTACTGACAACGCACAAATTAAAGAACACCGATGCAACATCTAATTTCCATAATGACCAACGCAATCCAGCAAGCGCAGCGCAAATATGTTCGGATTCAGATAATGTGTTCTTCTGGCATTCCAAATAAATGAATACATGTGGGAAAAAATCCTCTCCCTTCTACCACACGCTCTTTATTCTTTGCGGTGCCTCCTTCTAGCAACAACAAATGCAGCTGTTTTAAGCGCAAAATAGTTTAAAACCTGCTTTTTTTGGGCGTTAAATAATGGCGCAAATACCAGTAATTTGATGAGTGCAAACGTTAGTAAATCGCGTTGCATGATTAATTTAAATTCTCCTCCCATAAATTTTGCGTCTGAGAGGGAAACTCCTACAAATGCATCTTCTTCTTCGTGTTTTTATAATGGCGGGTGGCAACTAACATTTAAGGTGCATATCTGCCACCTACTGTGCTGGAGTGTGGACCAGAAATGTATACTTATCAGAGAAAGAGAGGGAGGAGAGAAAATAAGAAAAAAATAAATATATATATAAAAAAAATAACAAAAAAAAACAAACAAACCCAAGCAGTTAAATTATTTTCATTAAACCAGTTTCTTCCAAAAAATTAAACACAGCTTTATTTATCTGATCTCCAACTTTAAATAGATTTTTAAGATTTAATATGTTCACTCCATATTTCTTTAATTCATCTTTTAATTTTATCCTTTGATTTTCGTATTTGACACATTGACTAATCACGCTGATTCTTCCATTCCACACTCACACATTCCTGATGGATGCTTTTTCAATAAATGCATTGTTTTATTTAACCCAGTATGCCCCAATCTCAACCTCGAAATAATGATATGCTCTCTTCTATATCTTCCTGCTGATTTCATTCTCCCTACTTCGTTTAATATTGTATAAAATGACGTCCTTTCTTCCCTTCATCCCATTGTTTCTGCCAGGCCTTCATAATATTATTCCTTACTTTTGCTTTACTTTCAGCTTTACTAAATGATACTTCCATAATTCTATCATGTTTCAAAGCTTGCTTAACCAACGCGTCTGCAGCTTCATTCTCCTCATTAGCTGGAATCCACATAAGTGATTTCTGTTTTTATATGCTGAAGTCTGAACAAAGTTTCATATATTTCATAAACAATATCAGGTCTATTATAAATTAATAAAGACTATAGAGACATCATGGCTATCTGAACATGTTACAACCTTGATCATTTTATTTTGTTCTATACACTGTAATACCATTAAGACAGCTAACATCTCAACAGTAAACACTGATAGATGATCAGAAGTTCTTTCTTTAATACTTATCTTCAACTCTGGAATAGTGAACGCAAAACCAGTTTGATCCATCGGTGAATACTGCTATAAAAGATTTATATATAGAACTTAATCTGTCATCCACTATTTCTGCCCAGTTACCTTTCCCTTTAAGTCTTTTTATTTCCTCTTGTAAATGTAGATCTACAATTAGTGGCAGAAACAACCAAGGTGGTGTGATTGGATAAGGGACAGTAGGGCTGTACTTTCTTTCTTGTAATTCCATTTCAATTGCTATTTTACTAGATGCCCAAGCAAAGCATTCTACCTTTCCCTTTGTACTTTCCCAACATGGGTTTAGATACTTTACTGTAGGGTGCCTTCTTTCATTATGACCTTTTAAGTTTACCCAATAATTCATCATCAACTGTTTGAATCTTAAATTTAGAGGCAACTCACCCATCTCCACTTGAACCACACAAGCTGGAAAGGTCCTTATGGCCCCGCAACAAATTCTCAGTGCTTTATTTTGTATAACTTCTAATTTCTTTAATGATGTTTTCGACACTGATCTATACACTATATCTATACCATTCCATATTCTATCACTGGTCTTATTAAAACAACATATACATCTCTCAAGGCTCTTTTGCTAGCGCCCCACTCTGACCCAGTTAAGCACCTCATTATATTTAAAATCATCTTGCATTTTTCCTCTACTTTTCTTACATGTTCTATCCAGGTTAATTTAGAGTCAAATATTACCCCTAAAAACCTAAAAATGTTTACCTGTTCAATTTGTTTTCCATACATCAATATTCTAGCTTATTTAACCCTCTTCTGAGTAAAAACCAACATCTTTGTCTTCTCTACTGAAAATTTAAAACCCCATGAATAAGACCATTCTTCAATCAATCTTACTGCTTCCTGCATTTTCTCTTAAATTAATGTTAAACTCTTGCCATTCTTCCAAAGGGCAGCATCATCAGCAAACAATGATTTCTCACTGTCATACTTTATTTTACAGAACACGTCATTAATCATAATAGAAAAAAAGTAATGGGCTTATCACACAGAGTCCCATTATCCACTCTAAATTTATTGGACACTGAAGTACCAATTTTAACCTGAATATACCTTTCAAATAAAAAGCTTTTAATCCAGTTAAAAGTTCTTCCCTTAATACCAATTTTATCTAATTTAATCAGTAACCCCTCTTTCCATACCATATCATAAGATTTTTCTACATCTAAAAAAACTGCCATAATGGATTCCTTATTTACTTGAGCTTTTCTAATTTCAGTTTCCAAGCAAACCACAGGGTCCATTGTTCCCCGTTCTTTCCGAAAACCACTCTGGTAAGGGGATAAAAGTCCCTTACTCTCTATATAAAATGTCATTCTTTCTACAATCATCCTTTCCATTATTTTCCCAACATGCGACGTGAGAGCAATTAGGCCTGTAGTTCGCTGGATTTGTTGAATCCTTACCTGGTTTTGCTATAGGTATAATAAATGCACATTCAATAAGGACAGGTGCAAAAATAACTGTGTCCACACCTTTTCAGCGCTAATTCTTCACTACACGTCTTTAGTAAATGCTGACAGTACTATTTTAATGCCAAAAGAGGCTGTTAGTAAATCTGTTCCATAATGTTATGCAAAGTCTTGACATCATATCCGGGTGAGTCAGTAAGTTTGAGTAAAACCACAGGCTTCGCTTATCCTTTGCAAATGTGCCACACGAAATTTAGATGTGGTGGGGTAATTTCTAAATCACACGAGGTCCTCAGATAATACTAATCCCGTGTGAACAGGGCTTTATGTGAGTGACCATCTTTTTTGGTGAACTTGAATGGATTAGTGTTATTGTAAAGCTGCAATATTCAAGAAATCACAGATTTAGAACAGGCTCTTGCAGTGGCTGAAAGGGTCTTCCCTTTGGCCTTTATCTTGAAAACCTGCTGTTGCAGGGTTTCAGTCACCTTAGAGCGGCTAGCCATCTTGCAATCTCAGTGAAAATTGCCGAAAGCAGTAGACGAAGTGGTCAAAAATAAGCAAAGTTTATTGAATAAACTTAGCTGCGTATGTATGTTTCAGTGCTCAGACAAATTTTATTCATACTTTGTTTTAACAGCATGTCTTACCTTGAAATGGAGACATTCTCTTAGTTGTGAAGACAAATATCCTTGAAATCACACAATCATAAGGTTAAATTTCAAAAGCAAGAAAAATAGGTAAAGAATATAATACAAATGAATAAGTGATTATATGATTAAATGGAATAAATAAATGGGTAACACTTTACTTGAAGGGGTGTGCATAAGACTGATATGACACCTTCATAATCATGACATGACACATGTCATGAATATGAAGGAGGTTTTATGCATGTTTATGACAACTGCCATTAAGTGTCATTCGCTCAGTTATGTCATTTTTAATGCAAAGATGACATTATTTGACCTACCCCTACCCCTACCCTTACCCCTAACCCATAACAAAGACATCTCAAACAATGTCATCTTTGCATTAAAAATTACATAACTGAGCGAATGACACTTAATGACAGTTGTCATAAACATGCTTAATAAAAATTCATATTCATGACATGTTATGTTATGATTATGAAGGTGTCATGTCAGTCTTATGCACACCCCTTCAAGTAAAGTGTAACCATTAAATGATATATGATTATAATAAAAAAGCATAAATAAAAACAAAGAAAATGGTCATGCTCTTGAAACAACACACAGAGGTTGCTGTTGAGAATCCTCAGATTCATTTCCCCCCTCTTAATCATATATGAAACATTACATTATTTAAATGGAAGTGATCTTTCATAGTCATTATGAAAATATACTGTGAAAAGTTCAAGTGATTGCTTCATTGAGCTGAAGCACAAGGCTGCTTGAAAGAACTTCTCTTGTTCAGAGCAGATTTGAATATTGTCTTTTTCTTTTGGATGACATTGTTGGATGATGATTATTAAAGGAGGGTATAGATGAGAAATCAATCAAAAGCATAAAGACTTCACTGTCGACTTACAAATCAACAGTGTCAGAGGCAGAACAACATATATCCGTTATCGAAAAGCACTGGGGAATCATAAGCCGTGCAAGCAAAGTTAACTGATCTAGACAAGAAGATTCTGGCCGGGGGCGCAGATGGCTGTAGCGGACTTCCTCTCTAGAAATGGGGGGGGGGGGGGGCTGCAGGCCGGATGGTTCCCCAGCCTGAGTCGGGCGGTGGGGGTATGTGGCGAGGGGGGCGTGGGAATGCGAAGGATGCAGCGGGAGATCAGGTGCGGAGACGAGCGGTAAAAAAGGAGGTCAAGTGAATGATGATTAACACCTGTGTTTAATTCCAGTGATTGGGGAGAGATGAGTGAAAAGCGCCCCGCGGACCTGGGAGAGGGAGAGAGAGAGCCTGAGCGCGAGCACACCAGAGTGGATAGCGAGTCTTTGGAAGAACGGCAGAGAGCCAACTTCAGTTTTGTTTTTGTTTTGTGTGTGGACTTTTAGGTCCAATAAGGACTTTTGCTCGCCACCCCTGACTTCCTCGTCCTTAGTCCAATTCGAACTTTGTTACAATCTCCAAAAAATATGTTGGGGAATATCACCAAAATCACTTATTTCTTTCCTGAGATATTGAATGTCAAATAAGAATGATCTGAAAATTTTCCCTTGACCACACTAATTTTTCTCACATTTTATCACCTATTTCTCAGCATGTGAATGTCCAATTGTAAAGATTTTTCTTTTTTTTTAATTATAGAGAGATTTCTATAAAATTATACCTACCTTTTGACTCTCCTTGCTATGGTTTTGGAGTTATGAGTCATTAATTTTGTGTATGTCACTCAGAAAACAACACCTTCAGGGAGGCAAAAATGCCTTAAGGGCTCAAAACTCAATTGATTAAAAACTAGTACTCAACTCAGATTCCTCAAGGTGGACTTGGACCCAACACTACTAGAAACACCGAAGATCAGTGGTGTTATTTGCTGGTTATTTCCAGTTCCTGTCTGCCATGCTGCTGAGTAGTTTGTGATTGTAGCTCTGTGTAGCTTTGTTTTTCTGTAGAATCTTTATCCTACTATCACTCTGTTGTTTAAACTGCAAAAATTTTACTTAATTATCACCATACTTCGTTTATTATCTAACAAACTAATTTGACATGGTTTGCTTTTTAATCTAGTGTAATAAATGTTAATGATAAATCCCTACTGACATTTTTTCTGGCTACTGTACACTGTAAAAAGTGATAAGTTGACTTAACTTAAAAAAATTGAGGAAACCTGTTGCCTTAAAATTATTAAGTAAATAATAATTAAAAAAAAAAGTTAAGTGAACTTGACAATTCATTTAACTTTATTTTTTTTAATTATTATTTACATAAAAATTTTAAGGCCAGGGGTTTCCTCAATTTTTTTAAGTTAAGTCAACTTATCACTTTTTACAGTGATACAGGCCACCAGGGCACCATACAGAGTTTTTCAAAGAATTTGCTGATTTTCTTTCTGAGATAGTGCTGGCTGCAGACAGAATCTTAATTGTTGTCGATTCTAATATCCATATAGATAATGAAAAAGATGCACTGGGATTAGCGTTTATAGACATTCTGAACTCTACTGGGGTTAGACAACATGTGTCAGGGCCTACTCCTTGTAATCATACTCTAGATTTAATTCTGTCAAATGGAATTGATGTCAATGGTGTCGAAATTCTGCAGTAGAGCGAATGTATCTCAGATAATTATCTAGTCTCGTGCAAATTCAACTCCTTGTTGCAAATATGGTAGAACCATCACTTCTACCACAAAAGACTGATTTGTAAGTAATCTTCCTGTCTTGTCTCAATTCCTCAGCATATCCAATAGCTCAGAATAACTTGATGTTGTAACAGAAACTATGGACTCTCTCTTTTCTAGTATTTTGGACACGGTTGCTCTTTTACATTTATGCATTTAGCAGACGCTTTTATCCAAAGCGACTTACAGTGCATTCAGGCTATACATGTTTTATCACTATGTGTGTTCCCTGGGAATCGAACCCACAACCTTTTGCGCTGCTAACGCAATGCTCTACCACTGAGCCACAGGAACACTTCTGGAAGTACTTTTTTTAGTAGCTTAGAAGGTATAGGGTCTAACATACATGTTGTTGGTTTAGATGAGTTTAACGAGTTTATACAGTTCTTCCTCTTCTATAGCAGAGAATGAATGAAATTGTTCCTCAAAGTAATCTATAGTGTGAATAAATCTGAATCTGATGCGAAACTGTATCTGACGACAGCATGGTTATAATTATATCACTAATAGTATCGATCTTGGAAGTAAAGAAGATTAAATAAAACAGTCCAACACCATGGTATAACAAGCATAGTTGTGCCCCAAAGAGAGCAGACCAGAAAATATAGCGCAGCTGGAAGAAAACAAAACTTGAGGTATTTAATATTACATGGAGCGAAAGTACTTCCTCCTACAAAAAAGTCTTAAAAACTGCTAGATCTGCTTACTTTTTGTCTCTTTTAGAAGAAAACAAACACAACCCCAAATATTTATTCAGTACAGTAGCTAAATTTCCAAAATATAAAGCATTAACCGACACCTTATGAACTTCTTTACTTCCAAGATCGATACTATTAGTGATATAATTATAACCATGCTGTCGTCAGATACAGTTTCACATCAGATTCAGATCTATTCACACTATAGATTACTTTGAGGAACAATTTCATTCATTCTCTGCTATAGGAGAGGAAGAATTGTATAAACTCGTTAAATCATCTAAACCAACAACATGTATGTTAGACCCTATACCTTCTAAGCTACTAAAAAAAGTACTTCCAGAAGTCATAGATCCTTTTCTGAATATTATTAATTCGTAATTGCCATTAGAATATGTGACCCTGGACAACAAAACCCAGTCATAAGGGTCAATTTATTCAAATTGAGATTTGTACATCATCTGAAAGCTGAATTTGTTAGGATAGGACAATATTTGGCCGGGATACAACTAATCTAATCGCCTTTAAAGTTGTCCAAATGAAGTCCTTAGCAATGCACATTATGAATCAAAAATTAAGTTTTGATATATTTACGATAGGATATTTACAAAATATCTTCATGGAACATGATCTTTACTTAACCTGTTAACCTGCACCCCCCATATTGGGAATCACAGCTGAAAATGACTAACTAACTTAAAATGGTAACAGCTCCTGACTTCAGTGTGCCACACACACAATTGTGGTGTATGTGGAAAGAAGACCCTTTGGCCTTTACTATCCATCATCCAGAGTTGATGATGCTCAAAAATATAAAAAGTTATAGACACTGAAGTGCCTTGATAAAAATTGTACCACACTGAATTTTTTTTTATTTCATATAAAAATACATGAAATCAGTCCTGGAGCAATCTAGAAAAGTAATGGGTTGAAAGTCACATGTCTCATTAGCTTATATTTCAAATCTGAAGAAGATACCATGAAAAATGAGATTCCTGCAGACATTTTTCTAGCCCCCCCCCCCCCCCCCCCCCCCCGTTTGAGGAAAAATATTTACCAAATTATTGAAGAGTTCTACTACATACTTTTTAGTCTTTATACATGCCACTGCAGTTTTTCAATTATAAAACAGTAGACATAATCTTAGACATCGTATAAGTGATTTATTTGAGCACTAGAAAAATACAATAATAATAATTTTTGAGTGATAAAAAAAACAATAATAATAAAAAAAATAACTTAATTACATACTGATTTCCTGACAAACAGATGCTCTCTGCTCATACATTAGTAATCACATGCTGAAGATCATTCATACAGATGCTAATCATACTGATGGCTGCCCAGTATAGTCAATATTCACATTATAATGGCCTTTTATATAGACTGCATTCACACTGATATCTGTGAACAGTCAGTAATTACCTGCTGATTATCAGTCATAGAGATGTTAATCACACAGATACAGGCAATTCCCCACAAAACACGCAAACATATATGAAAACAAAAAAAAAGAAATGTTTTTTTTTGTGCTAAAAAGATCGTTAAGTTACGCCCCCATCAGATGACAGGTGCGTCACAGCGTGCGTCACGCGCCGTCGCGAGGGAGCGCCAGAATTCAAATAATCAATCTTCCGTGTATCTTTGACTTTTTTTTTTGTGGATGATTTCATTCTGTTTGGGACATTGCCTGCTACAAAATCATGCTGTTTTTTTACCACCAAGACGCTGTTTTTGAGCGTAATTTGTTCCATAACGGACACAAACAATAACTCTCTCAAGAGATGAGACGTAAACAAAGGATTAACGATCTAAATTACAGCGTTGTTGTTTCTTTGGACTAAAAGTGCTCGATGGAATGTTGTTCACTGGACCCTTATCTTTCAAATGAAACCAGGATTTACAGCAGTGGATACATTTGAGAGTCGTTATCAGGATGAATAAGGTATGTGCTGCGGTTTTTTAATACATGTTTTGATGTGTACTGCTTACACAAATTTAGCAAATACATTCCGTATAAGCTTTCTATCGAAAAACAGCGATCTGTTGTCGATGCTAGAGGCTTAGACCTTCAAAATGATATATAGTTTGTCAAGATTCATTTTGTCCTGTTTTACTTTATCTGTTTGAAAGCAATGACGTGTGCAAACAAAGAGCTATCAAAGAGCTTTCAGTGCGTCCGCGTCCTGGTGCGGGTTAACAGGTTAATGTCCTAATGATTTTTGGCATAAAAGAAAAATCTATAATTTTGACCCATACAATGTATTTTTGGCTATTGCTACAAATATATCCGTGCTACTTAAGACTGGTTTTGTGGTCCAGGGTCACATATGTCCCAAAAACCTTATTAAGCCTCTCATTAAAAAAAAATTCATTCATTCATTCAAATTTTCCTTTTCTGTCAAAGATACTAGAAAATGCAGTATCCTCACAACTGGAGGGTTGTTTCTCAGTTCTATGATATGGTCTAAAACCTGACTGGAAATACTCACACAAGTTTGAGTTACAAATGACCTGGGGTCTCATGTATAAAACTGTGTGTAGGATCCTTACTAAAAGTGTACGTGTGCCCGAAAGCGTAAAATACCGGATGGCAAAAAAATATTCACTTATAAAACCATGCTTACACACACCTGTAAGCAATGCTCCCTTTATAAATCACAGATCACCTGCAAGTGTGCGTACGTGAATCAGCCTCATATCCTGCACTGTACACGCCCATTTTTAACCATAAATAGTCAATGCAAAGCATCTCATTAATGATGAATATTAATGAGCCTGGCATGCAATTGTTCATTTGTTACGGTGAATAATGGTGACAGGTGAGAAAAGAGCAAAGAAACGTAACTTCTCCGACACTGAGATACACACACTTGTAGGGGAGGTGGAGGCCCGGAAAACAACATTATTTGGTGGCCACAGCAGCGGGATCACCTAATAAAAAGAAGCAGTGCGAGTGGCAACGTGTTGCTGCTTCTGTCAACTGTGTCAATGTGACAGAATGGACAGTTGCAGAACTAAAGAAAAAGTGGTCCAATCTGAAGGTATAGCCTACTACATCTTTGTACCCCTTTACCATATGTCCTAAAAACCTTCAAACACACACATATATTATGTATATGCAGTGTTTGGCTAGTTACTCAAAGAATGCAATATATTACTCATTACTAGTTACTCCTTTCAAAAGTAATATTGTTACTTATTACTTTCTGGCAACAGTAATTAGTTACACTATTAGTTACATTACTTTTTCTTCAGGCCCCACAGAAGTTAACTGTGTATCTTCCACATAAAATTCTTCTAGAATGTTACTAATAACATATTTCTGCCTCATCATTTGACCAAAATCCACATTGGATCGCAGTCAGAAGTTATTACTCAATCACTCAATAGTGATTGATAGTGACATTCAAGTAGAAATGTTGTATTAATCTCATTAATTGTCATGTGTAGCTTGAAGCTAATTGTAATTTCTCCATTACCCATATACGATTATATTTCATTATGTATTTTATCAAATCACTTAAGTTTGTAAGAAACTGTTTAATTTTTCAAAAAGATTTTTAACAATAGTAATATAATGTACCACATGCTGATCAGAGGGATGTGGGTGGGATGTAATGCCAGAGTAAAGTAAAGCCGCAACTTACACAACAGTGTTCAGATCATCTTTTTTTCCTGACAAAATCAATATAATGTAATATTTCTATCTGCTAAATGTTAGCTTTCCCATATTCCAAGCTTGCCTGCTGCACAGGGGACATCACATGCATGTGCGAGTCATGAAAATTTCGACAATAAATCTAGGAATTATTTGATTGTTGGATTTTAAATCAGCGGGGTTGAGGCATCAAAAGTAACTAAATAACTAAGCTGTTTTATGGATGGTACCTGTAAAATATGTAGTTAAAAAATGAACCTTGATTTTTGTCTTCCTTACAAACACAGCATGACATTCTCACGGATTCTTGCACCTTATTGATATCCCTCATGTCGAGCAGGGGTCTGTGCCTCAGGGTCATAATGCTGGGGGGAGGGAGGTCAGGAGGGAGCAGGGGTGGACTTAACCATTAGGCAAAGGTAGGCGACTGCCTTGGGCCCCCAAAAGCCAAGGGCCCCCTAAAATGCTTTTCATACGAGATGCGCATTAAGCGCGGACACGCGAACGGTTGCGGTTTACAGTGTTTATTACCACGACAACCGTCTGCGTGTCCGAGTTGAACGTGCTTCTTGTGTATCCTGCTTGTAGCAAATTAAAATATTATGCAACTGAAGCTGACTGCCGCGCGAGCGTGAGGTCTCTCTTTCCCAGCGCGTGCACACCTCTCTCTCTCTCTCTCTCTCTCTCTCTCTCTCTCTCTCTCTCTCTCTGCGTCTGCTCTGTACAGCGAGCAGCTGAAAGTAGCTGCGCTTTCAGTTAAAACACAGATATGTTGCTTCTCTAATTTTACATGCAAGTATAGCCAAAATCACAGCACAGCTATGGTCTTTATCTTATGTGTAGCCTATATGATTTTATCAGACGACGGCACGATTATAAATCAGGATTTTTGTGCAGATTAACATCTTGGAAGGGAGAGTTGGTTATGTAGTCTAGTCTTAATGGGTCGCGTTTCAGTCACTATTTCATATTCATCCTGTTGTCTGACAACAGAAACAGAAAAAAAATATACCAATGAAAACAGTTTTATTGATAATTTAGCTGCATCAAAATACAGTATGTGGCCCAGAGATGCAAACAAATGTAATAATAAATATACATTTTGCATGTTCAGAAGAAGAGCTGCCCTGTCCTATTAAAATGTAAACAGGTTTGTGTCAGTTAATTGCTCAGAGCAAAGAAAGAGAAGTGATGGGAACCTGGTATTTCTATGTTCTTTTTTTCATGTGTCTAATAGACATGAACAAGTTCTTTGAAAAACATCTATGACCTTTGAAACATGTCTAGTCTTCATGCTCTATGTTAACTATGGTTTCACTAATAATACACATATATTGCATAAAGCATCCATATTTGTCCATGCCCATGTTGATTAGAGTATTAAAAACTTATTAGTATTTATTAGAAAAGTATTAATTTAAGGTACATTTAGAACAGATAAAAAATTTAATTGAAATTTTACCTGATAAAGTACAGACTATAGAATGAATGTGCATTTTCAATAATCCAGTCTGCAGTTTTTTAGACCAATGCGAAAATCCACCCACATAAACCCGTTTTAAATAATATAATAATTTATACTTCTGACTCATCCCTTTTCTTTTTAAAAAAATGGTTTAAATGTTCAATTGTGAGGTTTATCATTTTATAATTTATTTTGTTTTTTTGTTAAAACTTGTGTCTCAACGGTAAATCAATTGCTATTTCGTGGTCTACAACATGAAAGAATAAACGTGTCTGCTAAATGAATAAATGTAAATATAAATGAAAGAATCCCATTATAACATGCAAAATGTAGAAACATTGGACTCAACTGTGGGGCACCATTGTGCAGCAGCAAGTATCACAACAAAAAAAGAAACCTCAAGGTTGATCTAGGTAAATTTGTGCAAATGTATAGGGCCCCATTCCTATATTTGCCTTGGGCCCCCAATTCACTAAATCCGCCCCTGGGAGGGAGAGGTCCTCAGTGCCACATTGTGCAAAACACCACACGCCCTGATAATCTTGCACACTTTTGCCAGGTGGTATAGAAGTCTGCTACCTGAGGCATCCAGAGCATGCCATCTGCATTTCAGGAGGCCGATGGCACGCTCCACAACAGTGCGCGCACGAGCGTGGACCTCGTTGTAGCACATTTTCTGTGCGCTCTGCAGGTTTAAAAATGGGGTGAGGAGCCAGTGTCTGAGGGGGTAGCCACTGTCACCTGCAGGTTATAATATATTATAGGCTACATCAGGACAAATAGCTACAATTTATACATGTTGTTAAGCTCACCAAGAAGCCAGCCATCACGTACTGCACCTGCCTGTAGTCTGTTCCGTACGCATGTCCTGATTCTGCCGAGTTCTACGCGTTCCTGGGTCAACAGGGGAGGTCCTTAGAGTAAAATTGATCAACCAATCAGATTAATCACGTGACATCATCCAGATGCGGTGCCACTTTTTGATTTTCTGCCGCCAACGTCGTCTTCATCTCTCACAGAGCAGGTAAGTGCATTTTATTTAAAATGTGCATTTCAGATGTGTCCGTCCCTGCTTAGAATAATGTAATAATTTCCATTTCACGGTGGATTCATAACTAACTAACTGTAAGGCTAACATTAGCTAAACTGGTCATAAATGGCGCAAATCGCCGAACAGGAAGGCGCCGCGGTCGTTTCGCAGCCCGACCCGGTGTGGAGCTTTCCCCGTGGCCGTGATCCCGTCGTTGGATTGTTTCTTCTCATGATTTATGACGCTTTTTTCACTTTTATTCGTTTAGCAGATGTGTATAGCCTATGAATACTTTTGCAAATGAGAAGCAAAACACTTTCGTGAATGGACTGGGACCAATAATGCGGTAAATATAATAAACAAATAATGTTTGTTTTCCAACCGGAGACATAATTACTTATAAATCATCTAATATAAGACAAATATTAATCAATAACTGTATTTAAATAATACGAAATATCTTGAGTTGACCCAGGGACTTCATTCCTTCATCTAATATAAGACAAACTATAATCAATCGCTTTATTTTAATGATGTTAACAACAACAACAATAATAATAATAATGATAATAATAATAATAATAATGAAATATCTTGAGTTGACCCAGGGACATAATATTCTTATGTTGACCCAGGGACTTCATTCCTTCATCTAATATAAGACAAACTATAATCAATCGCTTTGTTTTAAATAATGTTAACAACAACAACAACAATAATAATAATAATAATGAAATATCTTGAGTTGACCCAGGGACATAATATTGTAATGTTGACCCAGGGACTTCATTCCTCATAATTCATCTAATATAAGACAAACTGTAATAAATCGCTTTATTTTTATAATGTTAATACTACTAATAATAATAATGATAATAATAAAAATAATGAAATATCTTGAGTTGACCCAGGGACATAATATTCTAATGTTGACCCAGGGACTTCATTCCTCATAGTTCATCTAATATAAGACAAACTATAATCAATCGCTTTATTTTAATAATGTTAATAATAATAATAATGAAATATCTTGAGTTGACCCAGGGACATAATATTCTTATGTTGACCCAGGGACTTCATTCCTCATAATTCATCTAATATAAGACAAACTGTAATCAATCGCTTTATTTTAATAATGTTAATAATAATAATGATAATAATAATAATAATAATGAAATATCTTGAGTTGACCCAGGGACATAATATTCTAATGTTGACCCAGGGACTTCATTCCTCATAATTCATCTAATATAAGACAAACTGTAATCAATCGCTTTATTTAAATAATGTTAACAACAACAACAACAACAATAATAACGAAATATATTGAGTTGACCCAGGGATATAATATTCTTATGTTGACCCAGGGACTTCATTCCTTCATCTAAAATAAGACAAACTGTAATCAATCGCTTTATTTTAATAATGTTAATAATAATAATAATGATAATAATAATAATAATGAAATATCTTGAGTTGACCCAGGGACATAATATTCTAATGTTGACCCAGGGACTTCATTCCTCATAATTCATCTAATATAAGACAAACTGTAATCAATCGCTTTATTTTAATAATGTTAATAATGTCAATAATAATAATAATGAAATATCTTGAGTTGACCCAGGGACATAATATTCTTATGTTGACCCAGGGACTTCATTCCTCATAATTCATCTAATATAAGACAAACTGTAATCAATCGCTTTATTTTAATAATGTTAATAATAATAATGATAATAATAATAATAATGAAATATCTTGAGTTGACCCAGGGACATAATATTCTAATGTTGACCCAGGGACTTCATTCCTCATAATTCATCTAATATAAGACAAACTGTAATAAATCGCTTTATTTTAATAATGTTAATACTACTAATAATAATAATGATAATAATAAAAATAACGAAATATCTTGAGTTGACCCAGGGACATAATATTCTTATGTTGACCCAGGGACTTCATTCCTTCATCTAATATAAGACAAACTATAATCAATCGCATTTGCTTTATTTTATTAATATTATTAATAATAATAATAATACTAATATCTTGAGTTGACCCAGGGACATAACATTCTTATTCCTTCATCTAATATAAGACTGCATCACTTTATTTTATTAATGTTAATAATAATAATAATAATAATAGCAATAATAATAATAATAATTAAATATCTTGAGTTGACCCAGGGACTTCATTCCTTCATCTAATATAAGACAAACTATAATCAATCGCATTTGCTTTATTTTATTAATATTATTAATAATAATAATACTAATATCTTGAGTTGACCCAGGGACATAACATTCTTATTCCTTCATCTAATATAAGACTGCATCACTTTATTTTATTAATGTTAATAATAATAATAATAATAATAATAATAGCAATAACAATAATAATAATGAAATATCTTGTGCTGACCCAGGGTGTTATGAATAAAATTTGAATATTATGTAGAGCATTTTCAGTCTAATGTTGGCCTGGGAACATCATAAATTTGTATTAAATGTAATAATAATGGTTACATCTTAAGAACATAATGCTTGTTAATATTTATTATTATTATTAAGAGCTTGTTATTACTAAGAGCATACATTGCATTTTCTCCCCAGAATGTAAAGAGAAATGGAGGATTGTATTAAGAAAACAGTCTTGCGGGAAGAAAGACAAAGAGGAAAAAACAAAAATATTACAGTTGATGTGCATGTCCTGAATAAAGAAGAAAATCATGAGATGTTCATTCAAGAAAAACTTAAAACGTTGACAAACTTTAGAAACACAAATTCTGCAAGTCAAAAGGACAAGGATAAAGAATACTACCTCTTCTACTGCATCCGGTCAGGGAACCCCGTTGATGGAAGTTACAAGCTCTCAGGATGTATGGCTTACACATCATTTAAGGTTAAGAATGATTGGCTGAGCCACAAAGTCATTGTACAACGCACCAGCAAAGAGCACAATGGGCACAATGCAACTGTTGAACAAGAAGGACACTTTCAAACAGTGTGTCATGATTTAGTCAAACAAATTGAAGAATGGATCTCATTGGGTGTCAAGCCAGATATCATTCTACTGGAAGCCCACAAATGGTCCAGATCTCGCGGACACACAGACTTGAACAACCGTCAGTACTTTGTCACTCCAAAGGACATTGAGAATATACACACATGCTTAGTACGCCAAAGCCATCTGGATAAAGATGATGCTGTTAGTTCAGCCAAATTATTGACCGGTCACCTGAAGGACAATGTTGTTTTTTTTCAGCCTTTTTCCCATGAGAAGGATCTCATAATTATCCTTCAGACTCCCAACATGAGAGAGAATCTACACAGACATGGAAAGAATGTTATATTTTTGGATGCCACTCATTGTGTAAACCAGTATAATTTTCCACTTTATACCCTGGCTATAAGAGATGACTATGGCCATGGAGTTCCAGTCGCTTTTATAGTAACAAGCAATGAGAAAGAGGCAACTCTAGAGATAGCTTTACAGCAATTAAGGAGAGTGTGTCCTTCTGCCCCAAGGTGTGTATATTTTTATTTATTTATTTATTTATTTTTGGTTTATTTAAACTGACATACTTGTAGTAGAGTCATTGGTCTGGCCACAGATACCAGAAACTATTTTCTATTTGTATATATCTAACTGTAAAACTGTAATTTATTCCTTATAAAAATATTTATTTTAAAGCAATAAGCCGCCTTCCTTCCACTGTAAAAAAAACAACAACAAAAAAAAACCAGTCCCTGACCAGGAACAGCAACAGAAAGATAACAAGATATTTCAGCATATATTTAAACAGTTTTTATTATTATTAGTTTTATTATAAACAGGACTAACTTGAAGAAAAATGCTATATAAATGCAGGAAATATAAGCTTCAGTGAACAGTATCAGTGACAACTTAAGCTGTTGTGCAGTGATACACAGAACCACTGGGTGAAGCGGTCAGCTGTGTTTGACTGGAACTAATCATTTTATAATCATCATATTAACATGAATTCTGAAGGATCATAAGACACTGAAGATTGGAGTAATAATGCTGGACATTCAGCTTTGCCAACACAGGAATAAATTACATTTTAAAATATATTCAAATAGAAAATAGTTGTTTTTAATGTAATTGTAATATTTCATTATCACTTACAAGATTTTTTTTTTCTTCCTATGTTTAATCAAATAAATGCAGTCTTGGAGAGCATAAGAGATGTCTTTTAAAAATATTTAAAATCTTACTGATTCTGATATGAGGATTGAAATGGTGTGTGTGTGTTTTCAATTTCTGGTATGCTATGTTGTTTACTCTAGGTGCTTCATGGTGGACAAGGATATGTGTGAGATAAATGCCTTGCGGAAAGTCTTCCCAGAGTCAGATATCTTGCTGTGCTGGTATCATGTTATGCAGGTATGTGTATATATGCAATTTTCATATTGTTAATATTTTAAAAATGTACCAAAATTATTTGATGTCTCTGTTATCAGGCTGTTGTTCGTTGGCTTTCAAAGACAGACTCTGGAGTGAGTGGACCATCAAATACTGATTTTAGAACAGAAATAATTTCCTTCATCAGAAAGATGAAGATTTGTGCAACAGTGCGTAAAATTAACAATTCAGTTTTGCTTTCTTAATTGTACTTTTACTATTATGTAATAATTTTGAAGCAAATTTTAATGTAAGTCATTAATTCTTTTTTCATTTTGTTAAAATAGCATCAAGATTTTAAGTCAACTGCTGAGCAGTTCCTCAAGAGATTTGAAGATTTCCCAGCTCTTTGCTCATACTTCAAGGATCACCGGCTGGAAATAGGACATACGTGGTCTGACTTTGGATGTTGCTACAACCATGCTGATTCTGATACAAATAATCTTGTTGAAAGGTAATATTTGAAATTAAACTTATGCAACTTGATTATGAGTTAATGTAAATTAATAAAATGCAATCACAAGCATTTGCAATTATCATTTAAAAAATCAAACACAATCACATTAAATTCTTCTTTTTTTTTTCTTTGCTTGTCCAATTAGATTTTTCCATCGCCTAAAATATCAGTTTTTGGGTGGCATTAGGAACCGTAGACTGGACGATCTTATCAGCATTCTCATCAGGAAGACAGACGGATACTTCCAGGTCATCCAAGATTTGCAGGCAGTTGGAAGAATGAAAAATGCCTCTTTGAAGTCAGGAGAAATACTTAAGTCAGCCTCAAGATTGGTGGAAAAAGGTTGGCAAGATAGCATTAATCTTATATCCCATGACACGTACCTTTATGAAGTTCCATCAGAACAAACCCCTGGTCTATCCTACAAAGTTTGTCCATCTGAAAGTTTTTGTAGCTGCCCAATTGGAATCAGAGGGCATCGCTGTAAACACCTTGTACTTACTGATTTGATGAGTGAACGTGATTTTCAGAAGTTTCCTGCTTTGGATTATCAACTGAACGCACATGCTAGTGTAATTAAGCAAAATTAACAGAATGCAGAATTAACAAATTTTGCCTAAGTTAATATATTAAGTTTCTACAATGTATATATATATTGTAGAAACTTAATTTCCTGTAAAGCGCTTTGCAACGATTGTATCGTAAAAAGCGCTATAGAAATAAACTTGAATTGAATTGAATAATAAGCTTTACTCCATTCTGTGCTTTGACACAAAAGAGGTAGATGTACAAAGTTTATGTAATGAGAGGATTTACCACACTTCTGCTACGACATTTCAGTGTACCTGTTGTACATATTCTTACAAGGAGAAATGTGCTTGCCTTCTACTGGCATGTGAATTATTTGATGTCATATTAGCAAGAGATGTACCTACTCTGTCACAAGAAGACACATTGATGCAGTTAAATGTCAACACTGCAGCAAACCACTCAAAAACTGAAGTGCAGATGTTAAATGAAATACTGGAGACTGCAGAAATTGCAGAATATTCCTCAGCATATTAGCCAATTAGAAAACCTGCATGACAGTGTAACAAATGCCAGCATGACTGGAATGGCATTTATAGCAGTAACTACAGATTTGAAAAGAAAGATAAGACCATTGTTTCCACACAGAGCAAAAAACATGAAACGAAAGTATAGAAAGAATTTCAAAAGACGACTAACCAAATTGTAAAAATGAATGTAGATATGACAAAACAAACAAGGCTAAGGCACTGTAATAATGCAATGTAATATACATTTAAAATTAGCATGCTACAAGTATGTGTGCATATAAGAAATTAAGTGAAAGACTCTGTGGTTTTTTTTGTTTATTTGTTTGTTTTTATTTCAGTATATACATTTTTACATGTACTGTATTAAAACAAAACAGAAAAAAAATTATTCCATCTTCTATTGTACATTAAGCTAAGTAAACCACGAACGTTTAACACTACTCTGCTGTCTGTGTTCGCTAACAGTGATATGTGTTAGAATTAAATCAATTCAGTGTAACATTGCTTAACAGAGATGACAATTTTTGTTACAGTTTAACATTCATTTCTCTTTGTGCTCTGGCTGAGGGTACCACTACACTGAAAAAAAAGATTTGTTGGATTTACTCAATTGAATTATGGACATTGGTTCCACACATTTAGTTTAAGTTCACAGTCTCCTACACATTTATGTGGTTTCATTATAATACTTTTGTGTTAATCAGATGTATTTTCAAAAAGTAATGTGTACATAGTCTTTTTAAGTTATCCTAACATAATTCAGTTATGTTAGCTTAACATTATTTTGTAAATATGCTTTGATCATGTTAATCCTGTGCAATTAAATTAAGTTATCTTAACATAATTTTGATAACTTCTCTAAAATTAAATTTTAATACAAATTATTATTGTTGTTTCATTTTCAATAACACAAAAACCTTCTGTAAAGCCTTTATTTAATCATTTGAACAATGCGTCATTTAAATGACATGTCTAAACAACATTTTGCTTTCAAAAACTTAGCATGAATAACTTCTCTGATGATTAAATGTAATAAAATTACATATTAGTTTTAATGAAGACTAGTATAAAAACAAAGACAATTACTGTTGTATGCATAACATATAGTGCACCAATATATGTAAACCTTCATAAGCACTTTTTGTAAACAAGATCATAAACACAAGTAACATTACACTGCATGTTTAAAAACTAATAAAAAATTGTAACACTAATCATTTTATTTCATAAAATTAGTGCTCTCAGAAACCTTAAAACTGTACCCAAGAAAACCAGTACCTGGAACTGTTATTTCAAGAAAAACACTTTTGTTTCAAAGATATTTATATATAGATTCATTACAAAATCTACTAGCAGTCTATGCTGAAGATCATAGCTTGAATATTTTTTATTATTTAATGCTGTATTGATCAATTTGCCCTGGAGCATTTTTAGAAGACTTGCTCCAAAAGGTCAGCCAAATTGTACTCTTCTGTCATTTTCTCCAAGAGCACTTTCTATATTAATCCTCCTCTTAATGTTTTAATAACTGAAATGCATGTAAAAAATAATGTTGACATACAGTATCTGACCCTTACCCAAACTATAACTATAAACAATTTATCTTATTTATGCTAGATCATCCATGTGTCAAAGATTCAGCTCTCTAATCAATCAACTTTTGAGCCAGTCCAAAGAAGGGCCAAATTCAGACAAAAAGGGATTAAGAAACAAGAGAGGCAAAATTAAAATTAAAAAAGATTGATTAAAAATGAGATGACAATTTCTAAAATTTGTGGGCCAAATGTATGAGTGAACAGACTAAAATGTGATTCCTTTCCCAGTTTCTCCCTCAGTAAGCACTGGAGAGTGAAGAGTGCATTCCTGTAAATATAAATGAACAGATTTGTAAGCAAGAAGCACACTGAAAACATGATAGTTGGATTAACATAAAGCAATTACTCTAATTTGTTACAGCCAAATTGTTTAGTTTGTCTCTAATTAAATTTACAATCTTAAATTGTAAATATAATTTGTGGCAAAAGAAAAAAGAAAATTGGCTGTAAAAATTATTATTATTATTTGTAATTTGGTGTGAAAAAGTGTAACTTTTTTCAGTGCAAGTTTTAAAAAAGAAAACAAATATGCAGAAAGCAACTTACTTTGCAATGTCTGCCTCATCACTTGAAACACTTGCAGTTGTGCCTAGGTTGACATGCCGCCCAAGCATGGCTCCCAGCTCCCAGGCTAAATCTGTGGCCTCCCCTTCACTGAGAGCAGAGAACATGCTTATTTTTGTCTTGGCTTTTATCGGTCGTTGTTCTCTGAGCTCCTTGGGGAGATCTTCTTTACGAACCTTTGGGTAAAACAAATATGTTACAGTTATAAATATTTTCTTCTGAAATAAAAGTAAAGCAAACAGCTAAATGTTTTACACATAGCATATACAAACCCTAATCAGGCTTCTTAACATATTGTTTGACAAGTTTTCTGCCATGATCCTTCTCTTTAGTTCATCTTGAGTGACTGTGTACTTTCTTTTGGTGCCTGGCACTGACAGCCTTCCCAGAACTGTATAATTTCTTCCCTGAGCTGTTTTGCCATATTCTCTTTCCTCAGGTATGTTGTCTTCCTCTATGCCTTCTATTTTTCTTTTCTTGGCTATGTTTTCCTCCTGCCCTATCTCAACAACCTTTTTCTCTTCTTCACCTTCTGTTTCTTCTGCTTCACTTCCCTGTGCTGCATAAGCAAAACTCATAGTCAATCACCAGTATTACAAGATTAATGCAGCACAAGTTAAATACATATCATCTGCCATATCAAAACAACAGAAAGTTATGCTTGTGCACCGCACCCTATGCTGTATTTAAAATAACTTCCTAAAATTTAAGAAAATAGTGACATCATTTTAGATATTTTAACTGAATTAATTTCATCAGGATTATTTAATGTTCATTAAAAAATAAACAAATACACCTTCTAAACTACTACGCATGTTGTCCCTGATCTGTGCACGCCTTGAAAATGCATCAGCCAGTGTAAACCAGGATGTACAGTCAACCTCATCGCTTAGTTCTTTGGGAGGATCCTACAGGAAGGAATTGAAACATAAATGATTTGTTTTCTTTTAGTGACATGCAAAAATACATTTTACTTAATTTCAGAACTTACCTTCAGAAAGTGCTCGGCATAGAGTAACACAAATATGCCACACTCAGACATGTTTGCTTGCTGTCCAGGTACCTTCAGGTTCAGGGCTGGCATGGACGCTGCAGAAAATATCCGGGGCGTTTTTCTTGTGTGTTTCCACATTTCTGTCAAGTAACTGAAAGAAGAAAAAAAAAAAATTATTAAATGTTAATTTCTATTACAACCACATTGTATTGAACTTTTTGTTAAAGCTTATCTTGTCCTAGTTTTGCAACATTACACTTACTCATATCTAAAAGGGGTAGTTTGCCCTAAAACAAAAAAAAAACTATGATTGATCTATTAATCTATAAACACAACATGAGAACATTGTCATCTTTGAAGATTGTCCTTTTCAGATTACAGCCAATAACAACTGCCACTATAAAGCTTAATTATTTTCAATGGAGAATGAACAGTCCTTAAATTAATCTCTGTGACTGCCCTAGACTAATAAAAGTATCTATGGACTACAGTCTAATTCTTTGTTTAGCCAAACAGAAGGAAATTGTTTTATCACTTTAACAGGACAGCTGTTACTTTATAACATTAACAGGACACCTAGGAAACTAAGATTATTCACTGATCGTTATCGATTTTTCAAGCTTGCTGATGTCAAATTAAATGTTAATTTTACTCTCATTCTGTTACATACTTGATGCATGGTTTAAGAAGGCTTGGAATATAATACATGGGTAATGACTGCTACTTAGTTTGCAACTTTTCATCACAACTTATCCTGTGGTCTTTTACATGCTACATGGAGTTCAAAAGCCAGTATACTTATATTTCTCACTGTATGGTAATGACTAATTCCAGGTAAACATTTAAATGTCCTCCTTTGTTTTCCATAGAAGACAGTCATGAATGATTAAAATAAATTAATTTTGGGAATTTTGTGCAGTATTTAAGTAAAATGTGGGCCAATATACAACAGAACCAACCTTTGAATGTTCTGGAAAACATCCATGCTGTCACTCAGTTGCTGGGACCGGGAGTCTAGCATTAAAATGCAAGGCCTAAATGTAAAAAACTGATTAAAAACAGAGAAATCTAATAATATAAATGTTTGGTAAGGGACTAAAAGTAGCAGCATTATTTCATTGTAGGGGCAACATCACTAAATATAATTACCCAAATTGAATTACCCTAATGCAATATGCAGATCTACCTCCTTCTTTGCACCAGTTTTCGCCCCCTTTTAATGTGTTCAGTGTTGCCAGGTTGGGCAGGTTGCCGCCCAATTGGGCTTCTTTTAATCGGCTTGGACCGGAGAATAACGCATTGGGCGGGTAGACAAAATGTGGGCTGCTTTTAAAAAATTAAAAGCCGCCCAATCAGCTGCTTTTTTTCTTCGCATTTATCTTTAGTCATGTTATTTTAATATGTTCGAGCTCAAAGTATCACAGTAAAATAATGTGTAGTGCAGTCATCAACTCATTTTTCCTGAACGCAACCCTTATTGGTTCAGTTTAACCGAGACCTGTCAGTGAATTCACCATCTTTTATGTTGGTGAGATGTGATGACTCGTGAGTGACGGGGTTTTGGCGCTATAAAGGGCAAGATTTAAATGTGCAGCTATATATTCATTCATTCATTCATTTTAAGTGATTGCGATGGCAAAGTGGCCTAAATATAAGTTACACGAGAAAGAGTCTATAGTGACTCAAATCTCACAATGTGGATTACACGTGATGAGAGATGAAAAGAAGATTTCTAAATATAACTGTATCTGAAATGAGAGAACAGTTGAATGATTTATTAAAAATCAAAACTGAATATGGCGATGCTGTTCTGCATCAGAACATCTTTTAAACCGTCCAGACTCTACTCTGGTATACTTGGCATTGACAGCTGCTGCTGGACTTGAACAGTTTTGACTGCAAACTTCTGCATTATGTTCTAAAATGTGTACTTTGTGAAATACGTGCTGTAGTTCTGTCTGAAGATAAAGCACAAGACAAAGGTAAGCGCATTATTGTTGCTAATTGTTATTATTATTATTATTATATTTTTGCTGTCAGATTATCATACAGTATGCATCAATTAATATTTTTTGGCTGTCGGGGGTGTGTGCATGAACGAGAGTAAATGCCAGCTAATTTACATTGCTTTCTGATCACGTTATTGTGCACTTTTTGCACAAAAATTAGCTTATTCTTACTGTAGACATTGAAAATGATGCATTTTTTCAGGGTTAAAGTCATCAGTTAATTTCTTGATTGCCGCTTTTAACGCATTTGCCCTCCATGTTCCTGTGAAATTGATTTATCTTTATTTTATTTTGTCATCATTATTTTATTTTAAGGAGATAAAAATGGTCCTTATCAACCTTGATTGACATGGCAATTAAATTCTCTCATCATTTTGGCAGTTAAAATTTTGGGCTGGTTTTTGTTGAAATGGGCGGGTTTTGGTGAGCTTTGGGCTGGAAATCGTCAACCCGATCTGGCAACACTGAATGTGTTCTCCTTCTTCGTTTCCAGGGAAGCATACAATCATGAGTCTCCAGTGGTTTCTGAAAATAAATCATTAAAAGACAATATAAGTAAGATATATTTTGATAATTGAATGTGTTCCATACACTTTGCTATTTTTCAAGGGACACAATCACTTACTTTATTATAAACATTTAATATGTAATATGAAAAGTACATTACATTGGTAATTGCATAATACAACCCTATAGGTGTTGTTACTGAGAATCAACAGTCTGCTAGAAGTTAAGACTGACCAGTCATATTTGAGGTTTCCAGAGAGATGTGTAATAAGTAACAACCAGTAATAAAATAATGTAACGTTCTCACCCAAGATAATTCTCAACTATCAAAAGGTAGTCCTTTCGGAAAATGTCCTCGTTTTTCGTCCAGTCGATGACACCTGAAAATCCACTGGAATTGCATAGAATTGCAAATATAGAAAGAGATGAAGTCAAATGAATTTATTGAGCTTTCTTAACATATCAGCAACTCCTACCTGTTTTTTAATTTTGTATAAAAATGCACTGGGTAGATCAGAGATTTTCTTCTTTTATGACATCCTAATTCGTCATGAACAGACCTAGAAAGATTTATTAGAAAATTATTGCTAAGAATATTATGATTTGCAGTTTTATGATGCTTCAAGTGAATTACCTCAATACAATGTCCATGACAATGTCATCAAGCCACATTCCATCGTCTAGAGTTGCAAGTGACTCCTTTGTCAAAAAAGGCACACAGGAGGACCTCAAAGGAAAAAATACAAAAACACATTTTTGTATAAATGTTACAATGAGTGAAATTTCTTGTATATACAGACAATATTTTAATGAATATTTACCGTTTTTCTTTCTCCATAGATAAGCGCTATCTGTACAAAGAGGAAAATTAATGTTAAGATTACGATATTTCAAGTGGATTCAACCAGTGATCAACTTCAAATGAGAGAAAAAAAATCAACTTATTGAATGAGCTATCAGGAACGAAGGCCCTGGGTCAGCACAAGAAATGTAATAATAACAACAACAACAATAATTATTATTATTAATTTGTTGTTGTTGTTGTTGTTAAAATACAGTGATAGATTACATTTTGTCTTATATTAGACAAACTACAAAGACTGAAGTCCCTGGGTCAACTCAAGATATTTCATTATTATTATTATTATTGTTGTTGTTGTTGTTAACATTATTTAAAATAAAGCGATTGATTATAGTTTGTCTTATATTAGATGAAGGAATGAAGTCCCTGGGTCAACATAAGAATATTATGTCCCTGGGTCAACTCAAGATATTTCATTATTATTATTATTATTATTATCATTATTGTTGTTGTTAACATTATTAAAATAAAGCGATTTATTACAGTTTGTCTTATATTAGATGAATTATGAGGAATGAAGTCCCTGGGTCAACATTAGAATATTATGTCCCTGGGTCAACTCAAGATATTTCATTATTATTATTGTTGTTGTTATTGTTGTTATTATTATTATTATTATTAACATTATTTAAATAAAGCGATTGATTACAGTTTGTCTTATATTAGATGAACTATGAGGAATGAAGTCCCTGGGTCAACATAAGAATATTATGTCCCTGGGTCAACTCAAGATATTTCATTATTATTATTATTGTTGTTGTTGTTGTTGTTGTTAACATTATTAAAATAAAGCGATTGATTATAGTTTGTCTTATATTAGATGAAGGAATGAAGTCCCTGGGTCAACATAATATTATGTCCCTGGGTCAACTCAAGATATTTCATTATTATTATTATTATTAACATTATTAAAATAAAGCGAATGATTACTGTTTGTCTTATATTAGATGAAGGAATGAAGTCCCTGGGTCAACTCAAGATATTTCGTATTATTTAAATACAGTTATTGATTAATATTTGTCTTATATTAGATGATTTATAAGTAATTATGTCTCCGGTTGGAAAACAAACATTATTTGTTTCTTATATTTACCGCATTATTGGTCCCAGTCCATTCAGGAAAGTGTTTTGCTTCTCATTTGCAAAAGTATTCATAGGCTATACACATCTGCTAAACGAATAAAAGTGAAAAAAGCGTCATAAATCATGAGAAGAAACAATCCAACGACGGGATCACGGCCACGGGGAAAGCTCCACACCGGGTCGGGCTGCGAAACGACCGCGGCGCCTTCCTGTTCGGCGATTTGCGCCATTTATGACCAGTTTAGCTAATGTTAGCCTTACAGTTAGTTAGTTATGAATCCACCGTGAAATGGAAATTATTACATTATTCTAAGCAGGGACGGACACATCTGAAATGCACATTTTAAATAAAATGCACTTACCTGCTCTGTGAGAGATGAAGACGACGTTGGCGGCAGAAAATCAAAAAGTGGCACCGCATCTGGATGATGTCACGTGATTAATCTGATTGGTTGATCAATTTTACTCTAAGGACCTCCCCTGTTGACCCAGGAACGCGTAGAACTCGGCAGAATCAGGACATGCGTTCCGTACACTGCTATGTGTCAGGATAAAGGGATCATGTGCTGAACCAGGCCAGCGTGCCACAATGTTTGTGAGGGTCATGTTAGAGTCACATATGACTTGCACATTAATAAAATGCACATGCTTTCTATTAACATAAATTCATTTTCATATGGAGCCCTTATAGCAATCTGAGTGCAATCAATTGCGCCGATTACATTTGGGAAACCGGACATTTCTACAACTTGCATTTTAATTTCGGCCTGTTCTGGCAGTGTAGGGAAACCTGATGTATCGACTACCCATATTAATAACACCATCCAAAACAGCAGGTATTATGACACTCGGACGGCTGTAATATACCAGACCTATAGGATGAGATTTAATAGAATTATATTATATCCAAAGAAGGTCTTAGTGAGAACGTTTAAGATTATATATAATATTTATATAAAACACTTCCCTGTCTGCCAATTCCCACTGGAAACAACCGGTTGCCATTAACCCCAGAGTGGTGAGGATGGCATGGTTCCAGCGTGTTGCCCTCTCTAGTACTGGACCCAATTCAGCACATAGATCCAAGAGCACAGCTCTAGGGACTTTAAATCGGCTTATTAGCCAATCATCATCATGGTCCCTGAAGACTCTTTCTCTCCTTATTCTTCTATTGGCATAATCCTCCAGTAGTGCCATCATGCAGCATTACGCACAGGGGTTCCGGCAGCATTTATATGTTTACAGCAATTAGAGTGATCGTTAACACCTTGCCAAAATCACAGCATGAATTAGTTTTATCCTCCACCCCAGATTAAATTTGAAGATGAAAATGTAATAGGTGAACACGTTTCTTCATGCCGGTTTTGTATTAACACTATTATAGTTAGAAGTGATAACAAGGACATAGAGAGTAACGATTGTGCGAGAGCTTAATGGCTGTATTTCCAGACTTTGAAATTTGATGATATATGCACAGTATTTAAGGAAAATATTTAGTTATTTACACTGTGTTCTGCAGTTATCTAATGGTAGGGTATTTGATGCTATACTGTACTCCATGCTGTCGGGCCATCTCCTCCTCCTGCGCTCCCATAAGTGATGGTGACACAGCGCTGATTAAATGTTTAGAATGAATTTTGATTTAAGATGCGAGTTGGATTTTACAATAAGGTGTTTATGAAACAATTCTCACTCAGTACAAGCACAAATAACACTTCTGGATTTAATCTTCATAACGTGAATGTAACCTATGATATGGAGTGAAATTAAATGTGTGTGAGGCATCAATACTTCTAATCATTATTCTCACATTTACTTCATCTGACTTCAGTTCACCACCTCACCAACTTTTTCTTCTACTATAATAATAATAACAATAATAATCATAAAGTACAGCGTTTTCTTTACTGAGAAAGAAAAAAAACACGAAGAGAGTCTTGATCTCGTATCTTGCCAATACAGCATCATTTTTTCTAGATTTTGGCCAAAAGTACTAAACGAAAGAAAAAACTGTCAGTGCTTTAAAGACATTAAAGTATTTTTTCAAAATGTTTAAATATGTTTGCTGCATGGTTTAAAAAAATGCTACTCATATAAAATTGCATTTTGAGATGAAAATTAATTTAAAAGCGAAACTGAAGCCTACCTCTCTCATTCGGCACAAATCCAAATGTTTCCATATTCGTGACATATCTAGATGCTAAAATATTATGTATTGTGTAAACTAGGCTATATGCTTTGCACTTCACTCGCATTATCGACGTAAAACATAATCCGTCACATAACTTAGGCTATATCAGCCATATACAGGTGCATCTCAAAAAATTTGAATATCGTGAAAAAGTTCATTTTTTTCTTGTAACTTATTTCAAAAAGTGAAACTTTCATATATTTTAGATTCATTACATGTAAAGTAAAACATTTCAAAGTTTTTTTTGTTATTTTTGATGATTAGAGCTTACAGCTCATGAAAGTCAAAAATCCAGTATCTCAAAATATTAGAATATTTTCATTTGAGTTTCAATAAATGACCATCCCTACAGTATAAATTCTGGGTATCTCTTGTTCTTTGAAACCACAATAATGGGGAAATCTGCTGACTTGGCAATGGTCCAGAAGACAATCATTGACACCCTCCACAAAGAGGGTAAGTCACAGAAGGTCATTACTGATAGGTGTGGCTGTTCACAGAGTGCTGTATCAAAGCATATTAAATGCAAAATTGACTGTAAGGAAGAAATTGGGTAGGAAAAGGTGCACAAGCAACAGGGATGACCGCAAGCTTGAGATTAATGTCAAGCAAAGCCGATTCAAACACTTGTGAGAGCTTCATAAGGAGTGGACTGAAGCTGGAGTCAGTGCATCAAGAGTCACCACGCTCAGACGTCTTCAGGAAAAGGGCTACCAAGCCACTTCTGAACCAGAGACAACGTCAGAAGCATCTTACCTGGGCTGTGGAGAAAAATAACTGGACTGTTGCTCAGTGGTCCAAAGTCCTCTTTTCAGATAAAAGTAAATTTTGCATTTCATTTGGAAATCAAGGTCTGGAGTCTGGAGGAATAATGGAGAGGCACAGAATCCAAGCTGCTTGAAGTCCAGTGTGAAGTTTCTGAAGTCAGTGATGATTTGGGGTGCCGTGACGTCTGCTGGTGTTGGTCCATTGTGTTTTATCAAGTCCAAAGTCAATGCAGTCGTCTACCAGGAGATTTTGGAGCACTTTATGCTTCCATCTGCTGACAAGCTTTATGGAGATGCTGATTTCCTTTTCCAGCACGACTTTAGCACCTGCCCACAGTGTCAAAACCACTTCCAAGTGGTTTGCTGACCATGACATTACTGTGCTTGATTGGCCAGCCAACATGCCTGACCTGAACCCCATATGGAATCTATGGGATATTTTCAAGAGAAAGATGAGAAACAGTCGATCCAACAATCCAGATGAGCTGAAGGCTCAATAGTGCCTCAGCAGTGCCACAGGCTGATCGCTTCCATGCCACACTTTACTGATGCTGTCATTTGTGCTAAAGGAGCCCTGACCAAGTATTGAGTTCATAAATTAACACACTTTTAAACATAACTTTACATAACTTGAACTTTTCTGTTTTGCAAATCCTTTTTTTGAGTGATTTTAGGAAATATTCTAATATTTTGAGATACTGGATGTTTTTACTTTCATGAGCTGTAAGCTCTAATCATTAAAATTAAAACAAAAAACTTATGAATATAGAATATATGAAAGTTTAATTTTTTGAAACAAGTTACCAAAAAAAAAACTTTTTCACAATATTATAATTTTTTGAGATGCACCTGTATTAGGCTATACAAATCTATGATATTAGGCGGAGGCGGTGGTCACACAGAATGGCACAGATTGAACTACAGACTATTTAAATTGAGTAGTGTACCTTTTTATGTTTCTTTAAAGGGCACCTATTATGCAAAATCCACTTTTACATGGTTTTTGGACATGAATGTGCGTTGGCAGTGTGTGAACACAACCACCCAACAATGATAAAAATCCACCCATTCCTTATTTTTTAATCCCCATTAAACAAAATCAGTCTCACTAGGCCTGCCGATTTGATTCTCTAAGCAATATGACATCACATTGCATAGGGCTGGGCCACGGCGGCTGATTGACAGCCCTGCATTGCTATAGATTTTGCTCAGCGGTTGTACGCTGTCCTCCATTTTCTCTGCTCTTGAGCAACTGTAACGTCAACAATGTCTCGTAAGCAATGCCGGTGTTCTGTGTTTGGATGTAAGACTGAACATTAGTCTTCATTTTCTCCCAACATCTAAGCCACTGAGGATGCAGTGGATTACTTCTATTTTTCAAGGTAATTTGCCTCAAAATCTACCTAAATTTGTTTGTCTGCGAAAATCATTTCACTAAAGACTGCTTTGTGAATGTCATCGTTATAGTGCTTAGCGTTTTAACCGTATTTGTGTGTGCATGTTATTGAAGTAGTTTAATTGATCAGCGCTGTGCTGTCAATTAGGTAGACGGGTGAACGCGGTGCAAGCTCTGTAACAGTGTGCTGTTTCGTCCCACTTTCAGTGCATTTGGCTTCCCATATGTACGGCTGAACACCAGTTCTTTCGTTCACAGTCACATTCTGGGGCAGGGGTCACCACACTCGGTCCTGGAGGGCCGGTGTCCTGCAGAGTTTAGCTCCAACTTGCCTCAACACACCTGCCTTGAAGTTTCAAGTATACTAAGTAAGACCTTGATTAGCTGGTTCAGGTGTGTTTGATTAGGGTTGGAGCTAAACTCTGCAGGACACCGGCCCTCCAGGAACAAGTTTGGTGACCCCTGTTCTGGGGTGTCCCAAGTTGATTTTGTGTGTGTGTGAGTTTTGGTTCCTTGCCACTGTCACCTTTGGCTTGCTTAGTTGGGGACACTTCATTTCTGGCAATATTGTCGACGAGTTTACTATTGTCGTCTTGCATTATCAACACACTGTTTACCTGTTTAGTACTGTAAAGCTGCTTTGACACAATCTGTATTGTATAACGTGCTATATAAATAAAGCTGACTTGACTCGACTTGAATGTTTAGCCATATCAGCAGCTAGAACCAGCTCCCAGATGTCATCACATGAGCCCCAGCAGTAGCAACATGTTTACCTGTTCATGGTCTCATGAATCAAATAATGCAGAGCAGTGTTTGTTATTTATGTACAATTTGTGTCCTTTTATTTATAATCTTTTTTACATTGTGGCATTTCACAGCAATTTCATGAATAGTTTGATTCTGAGTAACAATATATGTAATGGAGCGATGCCTCTATACTATCAAAATTAGAGGGTGTCTACTTCAACTGCTCAATATTTGAAACTATAGCAAAGGAGATGGACAATGTACATGACAAAGGAAAATAAAAAGGCTCACGGCAAAGTATAAAGAGGTGAAGACTGCAAATACAATAAGTGGTCATAAAGGTAGACAATCACAGTTTCTTTACAGTTTGCAAATGACGTTTTAGGTCTCTTTTATATGTGAAACTATTATCGCACTGAAGACACTTAAAAGGCTTCTCTCCTGTGTGAATACTTATGTGAGTCTGAAGGTTTCATTTTTGTGAGAAGCTTTTTCCACACTGAGGACAGATGAAAGGCTTCTCTCCAGTATGAAGTCTAATGTGAGTGTTGAGGCTTCTTTTATGCAGGAAACTCTTTTCCACACTGATGGCATATAAAACAGTCCTCTTTTGAGTGAATCCTAATGTGGCGATTAAGCTTTTCTTTAAATTTGAATCTCTTTCCACATTGACCACATGTGAAAGGCTTTTCTCCTGTGTGAATGTTCATGTGAGTCATAAGACTTTCTTGAGAAGCTCTTCCCTCACATTTTGCAGGTGTAAGGGGTCTCTCCAGTGTGAATCCTCATGTGGGCATTAAGGTTTCCCTTAAGTGTAAAATTCTGTCCACACAGTTTGCAGGTGTATGGCTTTTCTCCAGTGTGAATTATCATATGGACTTTAAGGTTTTGTTTTTGAGTGAAACTCTTTCCACACTGTTGGCAGCTGAAAAAGACAAGAAGCAGGCAGACAAGAAGCAGACAGACAAGAAGCAGGCAGACAAGAAGCAGACAGACAATAAGCAGGCAGACAAGAAGAACAGAGTGAGGGAGAGGTCAGAGAGGATAAGGATGAAGATGAAATGGTAGAGAGAGGAGCAGAGAACTCAGACGTGGCTGTTACTCGCCATCAGTTCAGTAAGCCCAATCAACCAGATCCAAAATGAATTGCTAAACAGTCCTTGCCCAAATATACTCTGAGTTTTCAAACTCAGTGGTACCAGAAATTTCCATGGCTCCATGTGAGTCCTGGTGTTGAGGGTGTATTGTGCTTTTACTGCTCCAAAGCCTTTAACTCTGAGACATCACCTCTTGCCAAGAATGCTGATTCAGCATTCATTTCATCTGGGTTTAAAAATTGGAAAAAAGCCCTTGAGCGATTTACTGTGCATGAGAGATCTGATAGTCATAAGACAGCCATGACAATGCACATCTATGAAGATCGATCAGTACAGGTTCAGCTATCTAGTGTGAGTGTGAAACAGCAAGAGGAAGCAAGGGGATGTCTTCTCAAAATCATTGGTGCTGTGCAGATGTTGGCTAGGCAGGGCTTACCTTTTAGGGGCCATGAATGTGGTGAGGGAAATTTTGAACAGGTTCTGAAGTACAAATCAGAGGATGACCCCTCTCTAACCAAGGGGTTGACATGTGGTAGAAAGGATGTATATACTTCAGCTATGGTTCAAAATTAAATCCTGACTTTGTTCAGCAGCGTGATCATACGTGAAATAGTTGAAAACATCAGATCACTTCCACACCTGCAGTACTCTGTGATGATGGATGGGACACGAGACGTGTCTGGAAAAGAGCAAGAGGCAGTGTGTTTGAGATATGTTGACAAGAATTTAGTCCCTCGTGAAGAATTTATTGGTCTTTATGAGGTTTCTTTGACAACAGGAGAAAATCTAGCAAAAGTAGTCATGGATGTTTTGCAGCGCCTAAACTTGCCTATCACTGGGTTGCGTGGCCAAGCATACGATGGGGCCGCAAATATGGCTGGCAAATACAATGGAGCACAGGCCATTGTAAGAAAAATACAACCTCTGGCTCCCTATGTTCATTGTGCTGCCCACTGTGTTAACCTAATTACACAGAGGTCCTGTACTGCCTCAATATTTATCCGGAATTCTCTGGATTGGGTCAATGAGTTGGGAGTGTTGTTTGGGCAGTCAGGGAAACTGAAGGACATATTTAAGGGAATTGCAAGGTCTGAGGAGGGTGAGGGTCCATGTCACACTATGAGACCTCTGTGTCCAACAAGGTGGACAGTCTGCACTAGTGCCATCCGCACTGTGCTAAACCAGTACGAGTGCATAATCAAGGCTTTGGCTGAGATGGCAGTGAGTGAGTCAGCTGTTGCCTGTGTTAAGGAAAGTTTCAGCAAAAAGAGAAACACAGAGAGTTTTCAGGCTCTTTACACGAAAGCAACAAGGATGTGTGAGACACTCCATCTCACTCCTATTGCCTCTCCTCGTGTCCGTATCCCACCTCAGCGCTTCACAGGTAGTGCTCCTGCACATGTACATGTGTCCCCTTCTGACTACTACAGGACTGAATTCTACAAAGTTCTGGATGTTGCTGACATGCAGTTTAGAGAAAGATTTGAGCAGGAGGGAATGCAAATGTTAAGGCACCTGAAACAAGTTCTCTTAACTGGAAAGATACATGGTGTTGTCCAACAGTACCCAGAAATCAACCCAGACATCCTCAAAGTTCAGCTTGCATTGTTCAGAATGAAGTACAGCTTTCAGTCTAGTACTGAAATTGTTGCTGTTCTTCAAAGGATGACCCCAGAGGTCCATGGTCTCTTTGACCAAGTCGAAACAGTTGCCGACTCCTCCTAGTTGTGCCTGTGTCATCAGCAGAGTCAGAAAGGAGTTTCAGCAGCCTCCGGAGGCTGAAAACATGGCTACGCAGCACCATGACCCAAACCCGCCTCAACAGTGTTGCTGTGTGCCATGTGCATAAAGACAAGCTGGACAGGGTAAACAGAAAAAAAGATTGCTGAACAGTTTGTCTCCTGTAAGGAGGGCAGAAAGAGCACTTTTGGTTCTTTTAAATGAGAGGTAGTTGGTCATATGTTCATTGGTCAGTTGCTTGTTGTTGTTGGTTGCATTTATATATGTATATAGTTATATATATATATATATATATATGTTTATATTTTGTTCTTAATATATGTTGTTTGTATATCTGGAGTTTGTAAAAAAAATAATTTCCCCCTGGGATTATTAAAGTATTTCTGATTCTGATTCTTTAGCAAGTCTACTGTTGTGTATTTTCACAACAGAGTTTTGACATATTTTCTGTGTTCCGAGTGCGTTTTATACTTTTCTAGTATCACTCATTTAAATGGGAAGCTTTTTATATCTTGTATGTTATACCTTTTGTACCCTTCTGTCATTGTATTCATCGTTTTTATTGTTAACAAACAAACCACATCCATCCCCCGCACTTTTGAAAAGCTTGCTACGTCCCTGGGGAGAGGAGTAGAGAAAGTGTGGGGTACAGAAAGAAAGAGGGGGGATAGAGATTAGTAGATTCATATCTCCCAAAGCTTACTTATTAAAGGGATAGTTCACCCAAAAATGAAAATTCTGTCATCATTTACTCACCCTCAAGTAGTTCCAAACCTGTATGGATTCTTCCTCAAGGCTCAGTTCTAGGGCCGTTACTTTTCACGCTTTATATGTTACCCTTGGGAAATATCATTAGGAAACACGGGGTTAGCTTTCACTGTTATGCTGATGATACTCAGCTCTATATTTCTTCACGGCCTGGTGAAACACACCAAATTGAGAAACTTATGGAATGCATAGTCGATATAAAAAAATGGATGACGAGTAATTTCTTACTGCTAAATTCTGAAAAGACAGAGGTGTTAATTATCGGACCTAAAACCCCCACAAGTAATAACCTAGAACACTGTCTAACACTTGATGGCTGCTCTGTAAATTCTTCGTCATCAGTCAGGAACCTAGGTGTGCTATTTAATAGTAATCTCTCCTTTGACAGCCACGTTTCTAGCATTTGTAAAACTGCATTTTTTCATCTTAAAAATATATCTAAACTGAGACCTATGCTCTCAATGTCAAATGCAGAAATATTAATTCATGCGTTTATGACCTCAACGTTAGATTATTGTAATGCTTTATTGGGTGGTTGTTCTGCACGCTTAACAAACAAATTACAGATGGTTCAAAATGCAGCAGCTAGAGTTCTTACTAGAACCAGGAAGTATGACCACATTAGCCCGGTTCTGTCAACACTGCACTGGCTCCCTAAGAAACATCGTATAGATTTTAAAATCTTGTTAATTACTTATAAAGCCCTGAATGGTTTAGCTCCTCAGTACTTGAGCGAGCTCTTATCGCATTATAGTCCTTCACGTCCGCTGCGTTCTCAAAACTCTGGCCATTTGATAATACCTAGAATATCAAAATCAACTGCGGGTGGCAGATCTTTTTCCTATTTAGCGCCCAAACTCTGGAACAATCTACCGAACACTGTTCGGGAGGCAGACACACTCTTGTCAGTTTAAATCTAGATTACAGACCCATCTCTTTAACCTGGCGTACACATAACACACTAATACACTTCTATTATTCAAATCCGTTAAAGGATTGTTAGGCTGCATTAATTAGATCAACCGGAACCGGGAACACTTCCCATAACACATGATGTACTTGTTACATCGTAAAAAGATTGACATCCACGCTAATATTAGTCTGTTTCTTTCTTATTCCGAGGTCACTGCATTCACCAGATCAGATGGTGGATCAGCACCTAGAGGCGACCACTACAGCCCTGAACGTCAGCGGAGACCAGGACAACTAGATGGGCCCCAGAGACAGACCCCCAGTGAGGACCCCGTCACCTAGACAGCCATCAGGACAAGACCTCGGGAACCAGTTGAGCCCTCCAATCTGACTTTGCAGCAGTTGGAATTGAACTGCTGTGTCGTCTGGCCAGAGGAGAAATGGCCCCCCGACTGAGCCTGGTTTCTCCCAAGGTTTTTTTCTCCGTTCTGTCACCGATGGAGTTTTGGTTCCTTGCCGCTGTCGCCTCTGGCTTGCTTAGTTGGAGACACTTCATTTTCAGCAATATCGTCGACTTGATTGAACAGAAACTTTTTGAACTGAACTGAGCTGGACGATGCCATCACTGAATTCAATAATGAAATGCCTTTAACTGAAAATTGAGTGTTTAATCTTGTCATTTTACATTATTGACACTATTTTCCCATTTTGATATTGTGCAGTTGCTTTGTCACAATTTGTATTGTTAAAAGCGCTATATAAATAAAGGTGACTTGACTTGACTTGAATGTCTTTGTTCTGCTGAACACAAAGGAAGATATTCTGAAGAATGAGAGAAACAGAGCAGTTCTGGGGCACCATTAACTTCCATAGTATTTTTTTCCTACTATGGAAGTCAATGGTGCCCCAAAACAGCCTGGGTACAAACTTTCTTCAAAATATCTTCCTTTGTGTTCGGCAGAAAAAAATAAATTCATACAGGTTTGGAACTACTTGAGGGTGATTAAATGATGACAGAATTTTCAATTTTGGGTTAACTATCCCTTTAAGCTTCGATAGCATATTTTTCCTTATAAATATAAGCGTCTCAGCATTTTTGGCAGCCATTTTGTTCCTCTTCTCATCTATATTCCCTGCGGTCACTATCTACACTTGTACAAGGTGCACAAAGGTAGGTTTGTGCTGTTTGTGCGAGAGGACAGCAGCTTTTATTGTCCTGTCAGAAAACGAGGCCGTCTGCTTTGTGGGTTAAATGGCTCTGAAAGGTAGAGGTTCTGATAGGCTGCGATGATGTTGACCTGCTGATGTCACTGCCAACATGTTCCCAATCTTCATTCATCAACTCATCAGACATTAGGGCTGGGCGATATATTGCATGCGATATGCATGCGCATCTCGTCAGTAAAGCCGGTTCCTTGATTAGCGGTTAATCTCCATCACCTGTTTTCAAATGGAGCGGCATTTAATACACACAGCCGTAGTTCACTGACAAGCTACGCATATATCGACTGATATATCGCCTTTGATATGAACGCGATATATGCGTAGCTTGTCAGTGATTTACGGCTCTGTGTATTAAATGCCGCTCCATTTGAAAACAGGTGATGGAGATTAACCGCTAATCAAGGAACCGGCTTTACTGACGAGATGCACATGCATATCGCATGCAATATATCGCCCAGCCCTATCAGACATAGCATGCAAAGAGACAATTTGTGGTCCTTCCACTGGGGGTTTAGAGCCACTCGCTGCCAAACTCTTCTCACCATCCTGCTGCTCCAGTCCAGTAGCTATAGAGCATCAGAAAGCAGCCCATATATCGGAGTCTTGCTTGCGGTGGGAAATATCTGCCTTTTTACTTGTTTATTAGGGATCCAAGCACTGAAGGTGCCAGAAAGCTATTGGATTCGTACTGATTCCTTCTTTTTTCTGCCCTAAAAGCATCTGGCCATCCAAAACTGTAAGTCCTAGAAACACCAAATTTGTCAGGATGGTCCCAAATCTCCCCCACTACTCGGGTGCACACACACACACACGCCTGTCGGACCATAGTTGGTGCCATTATAAGTACTTTTACACTTTTGCTTCTATCTCCGCAACAATACAGGTTACAATCAATTTTTATATATATTTTTTTATTCTCTGAGTCAAGCTAAACAAACATTATGGCTACATCACACTGTCAGTTTTTGGGATTGACAACCGCATTTTCTTTACAGGCGTGAGTCTCGAAATGTCCCGTTCACACAGCAGCTTAAAGTTGTGTTTAGAATACTGTCTGTATGAACGTGCAACGGGAGTCAAGCCCGTATTCCTTACCAGTAACCATAGCGACAGTGACCAAAGTAAAATGGAGACGGATGGCGACGTGCATACAACTGAAAGTTGTATCACTTTCTGACACGACAAGAGTCCAATCGAGCTGCGAGTTGTCAAATCTTCATTAACCGACAGCAGCTTTTAAATTTGGGTGGATAGTGGAGCATATTTGAATCGCGCACAGAACACAGACGGGAGCGGCTCTGGTGGAAAACTGATGGGATCTAAAACTTTCAGATGACACACAGCTCATTTATCCATCACTGTAAGTTACCGAAAACACACACCACACGGAAGGCACACGTTTGTGCTGTATGACGTGACGGACAACTAGTTGTCCAGTCCTGTTCCGTTCACACAGCGCGTGTGTTCCGAGAATGCGGTTGTGAGTCCTGAAAATTTACGGGTGTGAGTTCGGTTACAGAATGCGGTCGTCACACCCGTAAATAACCGAAATGTGTGTGAACGTAATCGTATTAAGGACTCAAATACAGGATTGACAACTGTATTCTGCTGCTGTGTGAACGTGACCTATTTCTCCATTTTGAGCTTTTTTTGTAAACCTACTTTTTTGAACTCCTCCTAGACCATTTGTCCATTGTGGCAAATTTGTATGTGTCATCTAGAGACCATGATGACAAAACCTTATCAAAAGAATTTGGATTCATCAAATGGTTTAGAAGATAAGAGTTTAATAAGTGTATGGAGCCATGGCTACAACATTAATTGTCTTATATCTTCTAAACGGTTTGACTAATTGAAATTATGATACATTTTTGACATCAGTGTCTATAGATGATGCATGCAAAATTTAGTTTGAATCAGTTAAGTGGTTTAAGAGGAGATTGGAAAAAGTTTTTACTACAACACATTGTACTAATGTTGTCCGCTAGAGGGAACCACAGGATTAGAAATGCATTTTTTTCTACCAGTTTCCACCACTCTAAAAAACAAATACATTTTACAGAGATAAATGTTTACAGAGGTAATAAATAAACCCTGTGCTTCATATTCTTAGGTATATTTTTGTCTTCCTTTACTTTACATTTAAATTTACTTTGGTTCCCACAGACAATACTCACAGAAGGTATCAGATAATTGATATAGTGCAAGTATAGAGGTTTCAGCAATTTTTTAGGGATCAGCTGTTAATCTCAATGTGAATGACACATGAATGCTCATAAATTGAAATCTGTGAAAATTGTTCAGAATAATGAAGTAAACAAGATTCAAACATATACTTTATAGTTTCATATGGATGAATAAACGTTTTGCAAAGAAATTATGTGATCTCCAAAACACTTACAGACCATTAAATGTTATCGTTATTAACTGATATAAAACATTTGTAAAGCTTCATGACATGACATTATTTACTGCTGTCCAGTTCATTTTTGATGCCCAGGGTGCTAACAGCAATTTATAAAATGTAGCATTTATATCAATAGAAATGAGAGATGAGTTTTAAAATCTAAAATGGATTAAAATCTGTGTAAATGGTTCAACAGATTTACTTTACACAAAATTATTTTGTTTCATATAGTCTAATAAAGGCTAGAACAATCTAAGTCTAATCAGTTTCCAAAGAAATCTGGTCTCCAAAATACCTTCATATTTATATATCCTAAATTCAGAAAACATTTGTCAAGTTGTCAGACATGACTGCATATATTGCAGTCCAGTTCAAATGAAGAGACAATATTATTTGTCTATTGTAATATGGTACAAAAAAATAATACTTCCACAGAAAGTTTGAAAAGAGACATGGCCATTGTAAGATAACTGTATACTCTACACAAGGCGATTGCGCTTGGATCCTGATGATCGCCACTTGCGGCTATATTTGACAAGAAAAACAAAACATTAATGAATTTATTCTAATTCAATTCAATGCAATATGAATTTATCAACACTTTATTTATCCCTCGTGAAATTGGGTGACAGTTGTTCAATTTTAGAAAGGAAACATGTAACAGCACTGAAATATTATAAGAAAATAGAGAATAAGACATTTTCTGTCATTTAATGCATTTTGGAAGTTATGCTTGGCTCTTGTTTTGATTAGTCATAGCCTTGGCCTCATAGAATTGTCCAAATTTGCATTTTTTAGCATTTTATGCTCGCGGGTGCGAATTGGAATCGCAACCTTGGCTGCATTCGAGTCTTAGAGGCATATTGAGGATACAACAATTTCAAGTAAATAATTATTAGCTGTTTGATAACATAGTGAAGCCAAGGGCCAATTATAAAGATTAAATTAGGTGTCTGAGCAATAAAACGAATTAACATTCTGATACATTGACTTGTATTGACATTGTATGTACAATGACCCTGTATAATTCTCTCTTCCTCCTCTTCTTCTGAATAAGTTTCTGGTTCAAACATATATGGCTTAATTAAAACAATATTTCCACTTGCCATTGTGTTGCATTTACTACAGTTCAGTTAGTGGATCAGGAGGCCCTGGCAGGTGTGACTGAGTGGAGGCGGGGCTAATTTGTGTATTCATAGATCCGCGAATAGTAAATGAGGCAAGGGTATAGAGTTACATTCAAGCTATTTTAAGGCATAAGAAAATTATTTTCACAAGAAAAAACATTTAAATATGTAATTTTGACGATCAAAGATGAATTTTAAGGGATAAAAAAAAAAAAAAAAAAAATTGTCTACTGGGGGACTTTAATGAGTGCAAATTAATTCTCACACTAATCATTTGTAGCTCAGAATTTAATCAAATAATCCGTGCGCCTATATGGTTTATAGGTTTGGCCCACATTCAGCTGCGATATGAACGCAGTCTTAATTTTACACAGATTCGTACTTTCTGGTGCCATTTTAAATTGCCGAGCCATTTGAAACGCTTTCTACACAAAGAACAAGAATAGGGTCTCACATCTGCATGACTTTTCAGGTGTATCTGTAAGTGTGATGCCAAAATACATTTTTTATTACACTGATGACAATTAAATGGCCTTCCTCCAGAGTGGACACTTATGTAAGACTGAAGATTTCTTTTTTGTGAGAAGCTCTTTCCACACAGTTTGCCACTGTAAAGGCTCTGTCCAGTGTGAACTCTCATGTGAGTCTTAAGTGTTTTTTTTAATCGAAAACTCTTTCCACACTGGTGACATTTGAAAGGTCTCCCTCCAGAGTGAATTATTGTGTGCTTATTGAAGTGTGTCATGTCTGGGAAACTCATTCCGCACTGATTACATATAAAACAGTCCTCTCTTGAGTGAATCCTCATGTGGGAATTCAGGGTTACATTATATCTGAAACACTTTCCACACAGTTCACAGGTGAAAGGCTTCTCTACAGTGTGAATTTTCATGTGTTTTTTAAGGTTTCCTTTTTGAGTGAAACACTGTCCACACTGTTGGCAGGAAAAAGGGAACTCCCCAGTGTGAATTCGCATGTGGACTCTAAGGTTTTGTTTTTGATTGAAACACTTTCCACATTCTTTGCAGGAGTAAGGCTTCTCTCCAGTGTGAATTATCATGTGGGCATTAAGAGCTGGTTTATGTGTAAAACTCTTTCCACATTGAGGGCACGTGTAAGGCTTCTCTCCAGTGTGAATTCTCATGTGGCTTTTAAGGCTTCCTTTTCGAACGAAATATTTTCCACAAAGTTTGCAGTTGAAAGGGTTCTCTCCAGTGTGAATACTCATATGCCTGTTAAGGTTTCCTATTTGAGTGAAGCTTATTCCACATTGGGGGCATGTGTACGGCTTTTCTCCAGTATGAATTCTCATGTGGGAATTAAGGCTTCCTATTCTGTTGAATTTTTTTCCACACTGTGGGCAGATGAAAAAGGTCTTTTCAGAGTGAACTCTCATGTGGACTTGTAGGTTTGCTTTTTTGTTAAAATGTTTTCCACACTGATGACAGATGAACGAGCTGCCTTCAGTGTGAACTCTCATGTGGGTCTTAAGGTTTCCTTTTTGAGTGAAACTCTTTCCACACTGTTGGCAGGTGTAAGGCTTCTCTCCAGTGTGAACTCTCATGTGGACTGAAAGGTTTCCATGTTGACTGAAAATCTTTCCACACTGAAAGCAGGAGAAATCATTTCTAGTTCCAGTATTTTGAGCTCTTTGTTGTGAGGAAGTTTTTTCAGTCTGTGGGCAACTAAACGATTTTTCTCCAGTTATGAAATCATGATGTTTCCCATTCTGTTCTTTCACTTCCATTTCACTCAGTACTTCACTCTCCTCTTTCAGCTGCATTGGGTCTAGAGTGAAAAGAGACAAACTGTTAACTCCAAAAAAGTTAACTTGTTTAAGTGCTTTAAACTGACATTTATACGTGTAAAGCAGGGGTGTCAAACTCCGTTCTTGGAAGGCCACTGTATATTATAGACTGATGTCATATGCCATTTATGAACAGTTAAGATTAAACCCTATTATAATACAGAAACTTTGCTTATTAAAGTAGTATCTCTCTTCTAGTGCTATTGTCAACATAGCTTTAAAATTATGTTGACATTTTTGGACAGAAAGTCTAAGTACACACATCCAAAGTGTCTTGTCCAGGTGCAAGATCAAAAATACATAAAAAAATAAAAAAAGATCTGCACACTGTTAAGCCCCGTTCACACCAAGCACGATAACGATAAAGATAACTATAACGATAACGATAACTATATTTACGTCCACACCAGCGAACGATATCGTCTGTTTATTCTAAGTGCACGTGCGTCTGCCGCTTTAAATTCTCGTGCACATTATAGCAGGATGGATTCTGATTGGCTATCAGTGTTTTTATTGTTCATCAGCTGGAAGAAAATTGTTCTGGAAGTGATTCCAACGATATCGTTTCTCTGTGCCTTTATCGTTATAGTTGTGGTGTGGACTCTGTTATTCTTTAATACTGAGAACGATTTATAGAACTATATCTTTATCGTTATCATGCTTGGTGTGAACGGGGCTTTATTCTCCCTTTATTTGGAAAAAGTTAAAAGTGGCAACGTTTCGGTCAGTGTGTGCCTGCCGAAGGAGTATGCAGTGTGCAAATCTTATTTGTATTATTTGACATTTGTGGACAAACATTAGCATATATGAATACATATATATATATATATATATATATATATATATATATATATATATATATATATATATATATATATTTACATTTACATTCAGCAGATGCTTTTATCTAAAGTGACTTACAAATGAGGACAATGGAAGCAATCAAAATCAACAAAAGAGCAATGATATGCAAGTGCTATAACAAGTCTCAGTTAGCTTAACGCAGTACACGTAGCAAGGGTTTTTAATTTTTTTAATTATATAATAAATAAAAAGAAAACCAATTGAATAGGAAAAAGAACAGAGCAAGCTAGTGTTAGAGGCCTTTTTTTCTTTTGTAAATTATATAATAAATAAAAAGAAAACAGTTAGAATACAAAAAGATTAGAAAAGCTAGTGTTAGTTTTTTTAAAAGAAAACAGTTAGTAAATGAATAGAGTGCAAGTCTAAAAGGGACAAGTTTTTTGAATTTTTTAATAAACAATTAGAATAGAGAGTGCTAGAGTTAGAGGGTCATATAGCGTGTGTGTGTGTGTATATTAGGGCTGCAACGATTAGTCGACATTATCGACAACGTCGACAATAAAAAATTGTCGACAAATATTTTTGTTGTCCAGTAGTCGTTTGATCTCATATGACCTAATGTAAGAGCCTGCAATACTGCGGTTTGACCAGTGTGGCGCTGTAGCGCAAGACTCTAGTTCAGCCCTCCTGGATGCAGATCAAGAGAAGAACACGCACACAGCACTTCAGAGCAAATGCATCCAAACTTGAGCGGCGTTTGGATGAATATGTAAATATATATTGCGCGCTTTCCTCCCAGTAACGAAATAAACAACAAAAACTGACAGCAGTGTGAAAGCAACAGTTAAAAATGCATCTGATTACAACGATGTGGATGTTTGCATGAGTTCTGCAGTTCAGTAACAACATTACTCCAGTAGAGTTCGGTCACATTATGTTTATTTATATAACGTTAGTACTTTATGCAATAGATAGCCTTAATTGAAGCAGCTTTACGGTATTAAACATGAAAAACATGAAAGTCAGTGTCGCTTTCAGTTAGAATTACAACTTGATTTTCTGTTATAAAGCAGCTCTCCAGTGTGAGCTAGCTAATGATAAAATATTTTTATTAGTGGGAAAAAATAATAATTTCATTAAAGTGACAGTTTGGTTTTCAGAGATCAAAGCTTGATCTAGCTCAGGGCTGTTTTGATTATCATAACCCTATAAGGTATTTTAAGACATTATGTTGTGAATAAAATAGTTTATCCAAAGCATCTTATCACTTACCTTTATTTTGTTTCTTATCTATATGACTTACAAAAGGAGATGTTAGGCAGAATGATGTGTCATTCAGTTACTTTTTCATGTAGCTAATTAAATGGTGAGAGAGTGTCTCTGTCTGTCATCTCATTTTGTGTGCCAAATACATCTATTTTTATAATGAATTGGTAACATTACAATAAGGTATCATTTGTTAACATTAGTTAATGTATTAATTAACATGAATGAACAATACATTTATTACATTTAAGTATTAACCTTTGTTGATGTCGGTTAATAAAAATACAGTTGTTCATGTTAGTTCACAATGCATTTATCAATGTAAAAAAAACAACTTGTGATTTTAATAATGCATTAGTAAATGCTGAAATTAACATTAAGATTAACAAATGCTATAGAAGTATTGTTCATTATTAATTCATGTTAGGCAAGGCAAGTTTATTTATATAGCACATTTCATACACAAAAAAATCAAAAACACAAAAGTGCTTTACATAAAAGGAAGTGAAATAGACATTAAAAATAATAATCACAACAATAAAAACAAGGAATTAAAAAAATAATCACAACAATAAAAACAAGGAAATTATATAAAAATTTATTTAAAATGAATTTAAAACCGTTACGAATAGAAAATGATTATACATAAAATACAGTGCAGTCATGTTAACTAATGTTAACTAATGAACCTTAATGTAAAGTGTTACCAATTAATTGTGTAATAATTGTAATTACATAATATGCTTTTCTAAAGCTGAAGTGACCTTTATTTATGTTAGAATATGTATAACTTAATATTCTAACTAATTGCAAAAACTGAATAATCAATCAAAGTCTACTGATTAACCAGTGGATTAATCGACGATTAGTCGATTAATCGTTCTAATAATCGTTAGATTAATCGATTATCAAAATAATCGTTTGTTGCAGCCCTAGTGTATATATATTATATATATACAGGGTGCGATTTGTGAAAAAAGCAGGATGCTTTTGAAAACTTTTTTCTCTCCAAGGTAAGGTTATAGCCTAACCTAATGTTAGTGTAATCTGTTAACAACGCACATCATAAATTCGTCTTTTTAGGCAAGTAAATGGGTGTCACGTCATGAAATGTTTTTAATACGACGGAAACTGTATTTAACGTGATCACAATTTAATAAAAACATTTTAAGTTAGGCCTATTGATTGTAATGATTTCATTTTCCCGGTGATCCAAACAACGAATAAATTATATAGAGAAAGCGAACAAAGAACATTACCAATGGAGCTTTTTGAAACTCTGAGTCAGTTTAACCATTGTATCGCAAAATGATTCACTGTTTCGAAGCGCTCCAATCAGATCACATATCGCGAATCATTTGATTCAGAACGGGACTTCATAGTGCGTTTCACGAATCATTTTATCCCCACCGGGGATAAAAATAATTAAGCAGAGGCAGGGATGCATAGACCAGAGGGGGGAAATCCCCCCCCTACAAATCGCACCCTGTGTATATATGTATATAGAGAGAGAGATTGAGAGAGAGTGTTCTGGCATGAAACTCTAGATGGCGCAGTCTGATAGGTCTAACTCAATCTGACCTAATGACATCATTATCACATGGCACAGCTGATTGGTTCTCTCCTGTATCGGTAGCCAATGAGCTCTCTGCTCAACATTCAAATATATGACTAGTGCTTGTTGTAGCAGTTCGCAGCGTGCTTCAGAAACCCTCCACCTTCCCCAGCTCTACCTGTATAAATCTGCTACGAGGTGATACATGTATGCTATATGGGGGTTATTTCATGCATGTTATATTTGCAGTAGCAATATTTCTTACATGCTCACAGCAGCATGTTGTGGATATATACAGCAGCAGCAGCGTAGCAGATCTATTCCGCCAAGACCAAATACATTAGCATCGTCATGAACATTACCATGCCAAACCCTCCGAGAGTTGTCATGACAGAAATATATATATATTAGGGGTGGCACGGTACACAGATGTCACGGTTCAATACGATTTCGGTACAACATGGAAAAAAAAAAAGAAATCTACTATGCTCAGTTTCTTTTCATTTATTTTGAACAGACAGTAGTGCAAACACACACACACACACACACACACACACACACAAACCCACACATCAGTTCCAGCATTGCTAACTTGACAGCGCAGTTGGTACTTTATCAAAATAAAATACAGTGAACCAAACATCAGCACACCCACCTCTGTGTCACCGTTGGAACGCGACTGAAGTACAAAGCCTACAATTTACATAATAAATAATAGTTTGGCATTCAGATACGTTACATCGCAAATATGGAAATATTATATAATATTTGGATTTGTGACGAATGAGAGAGGTAGGATACACGAGCACACAGCCCCATTTCGCAAACAGTTGAGTGTGCAAGCCTTTGTCAGTCTATGTGAGAGATGCATTCAGAATCAGCACATGGTCACTGTCTAGGGGGCTTTGTTTTCAAGTGCGCAACTCATGGCATTCGCTGTTCTTCTGCTGTCGGTTATCAAACAGCATTGCATTACTGCGGGCGCCCCCTTCTGGATTGGGGGTGAATTGCCTATATTCGTCGTAAGGCCTCATGCACCGAACCGAGATGGTTCGGTACGAATACATGTACCGTGCCACCCCTAATATATATATATATATATATATATATATATATATACTGGATATGTACTAAATTACAGAAAACAAGTAGAATGGAAATAGAGAGTGTTAAGGCCGGGACACACCAAGCCGACGGTTGGCCGTCTGGCAACGTCGGGCCGACGGCGAGCGACGGTCAGGCAAGTTAGTTTGGTGTGTTCCACTCGTTGGCTCTCGTCAGGCTCACGTCGGCAGCAGTTTGCGTCGGGGATGTCGGCAAGAGAGGGAACTCTGATTGGATGTTCAGTTTAGCAAACGAGTCAGTGCCCGAGAATTAAAGCAAAAGTGATGAAACCAGCATGTAAATGAAGGTGGTACAGACAGAAGGCTGTTTAAATGTTACTTGATCTTTCCCAATCATTCTAATATGCAAATGTTTTCATAACAACATGAGCCGCTTAAAATGATTAAAGTTATCAACATACTGATATTCAAAATGGTAAGCAAGCGCTGCTTTGTTTACATTATGTATATCTGCGTTCATTTTGTATATCTTTGTTTCGGTTTCTCCTTTTGAATGACGAATATACAGTGGGCACGGAAAGTATTCAGACCCCCTTAAATTTTTCACTCTTTGTTATATTGCAGCCATTATTTCATATTGCAGATATTTCAGTTTTTCTTTTTTAATAAATCTGCAAAAATGTCAACAATTCTGTGTTTTTCTGTCAATATGGGGTGCTGTGTGTACATTAATGAGGAAAAGAAATTAACTTAAATGATTTTAGCAAATGGCTGCAATATAACAAAGAGTGAAAAATTTAAGGGGGTCTGAATACTTTCCATACCCACTGTATACTATTGATAGCTGCTGGACAGTTCGTTCCTCTCACGCATGCGCAGGATGCACGTGTTAGTTTGCCGTCGGCTGTAGTCTGTGCGGTGTGTTCGAGCGCAGCTTTTTGGTCCGACGCCGTCGGCTTTCGTCGCCGCTAGTTCTTTGAAGTTGGCTTGGTGTGTCCCGGCCTTTAGTGGTACAAGTTTTTTTTTTTTAAAGGGTCATGAAACCCTAAAACACATTTTTTGAGATGTTAACAAATGTACAGGTTGCACGTCAGTGAAAACAACAATAGCACTCATTGAGCCTCATTCATGAAACACGAGCAGAACAAATTTTTGTGTAAATCGTTCGTAAAGCTGTTCTGACAAATTTTCGGATTCATGAAAGTGTTCTTATTTTCAAAATGTTAGTTGGTACGAAAGAAATGTACACCTGCTCCTTACCATGTGTAAATGGTGCGTAAAACTGCTGGCTGCAGATAGAGTCCTAATTGTGGGTGATTTTAATATCCATGTTGATAATGAAAAAGATGCATTAGGATCAGCATTCAGAGACATTCTGAACTCTATTGGGGTTAGACAACACGTTTCAGGACCTACTCATAGTCGAAATCATACTCTAGATTTAATACTGTCACATGGAATTGATGTTAATGGTGTTGAAATTCTGCAGCAAAGCGATGATATATCAGATCATTATCTAGTCTTGTGTAAACTCCATATAGTTAAAGCTGTAAATTCAACTCCTTCTTATAAATATGGTAGAACCATCACTTCTACCACAAAAGACTGCTTTGTAAGTAATCTTCCTGATTTATCTCAATTCCTCAGCATATCCAACAGCTCAGAACAACTTGATGATGTAACAGAAACTATGAACTCTCTCTTTTCTAGCACTTTAGATACAGTTGCTACTTTATGCTTAAGGAAGATTAAGGAAAAGAGTCCACCACCATGGTATAATGAGCAAACTCTGGAACAATCTACCTAACACTGTTCGGGAGGCAGACACACTCTGTCAGTTTAAATCTAGATTAAAGACCCATCGCTTTAATCTGGTGTACACATAACACACTAATACACTTCTATTATTCAAATCCGTTAAAGGATTGTTAGGCTGCATTAATTAGATCAACCGGAACCGGGAACACTTCCAATAACACATGATGTACTTGTTACATCATAAGAAGATTGACATCTACGCTAATTTTAGTCTGTTTCTTTCTTATTCCGAGGTCACTGCAGTCACCAGATCAGATGGTGGATCAGCACCTAGAGACGACCTCTACTACAGCCCTGAACGTCAGCGGAGACCAGGACACCTAGATGAGCCCCAGAGACAGACCCCCAGTGAGGACCCCGTCACCTAGAGAGCCATCAGGAAAAGACCTCGTTAACCAGTTGAGCCATCCAATCTGACTTTGCAGCAGTTGGAATTGAACTGCTGTGTCGTCTGGCCAGAGGAGAAATGGCCCCCCGACTGAGCCTGGTTTCTCCCAAGGTTTTTTTCTCCGTTCTGTCACCGATGGAGTTTTGGTTCCTTGCCGCTGTCGCCTCTGGCTTGCTCAGTTGGGGACACTTCATTTCCAGCAATATCGTCGACTTGATTGAACAGAAACTTTTTGAACTGAACTTAGCTGGACGATGCCATCACTGAATTCAACAATGAAATGCCTTTAACTGAAAATTGAGTGTTTAATCTTGTCATTTTACATTATTGACACTATTTTCCCATTTTGATATTGTGCAGTTGCTTTGACACAATTTGTATTGTTAAAAGCGCTATATAAATAAAGGTGATTATAACACTAATAGCCTGTTAGGCACACTTGGTTCAATAGCCTATATCTTAATCTTGGCCTATGTGACAGTATCTTAATCTTGGCCTATGTGACAGTATCTTAGTCTTGGCCTATGTGACAGTATCTTAATCTTGGCCTATGTGCAGTAATTTCCATTAGTTTTAATTTACAGTGCAGTGCAAATGAAGGCATAAAACATTAATTTCATTTATCTTTTAATCAAATTAGTTAAACTATTTTTGGCAAACAAATGGATTTACTGTTAAAATTAAAACATGGAAGAAATAGCGTATTGTGTGATTATTCTTTTAAACAAAGTTGTAATAATTGCTATAGTGGTATTACTAGATAAACCGAACTTTTATTTTGACGGGTTGCCATGAGGACCTCTTAAGTTTCTGTAGCCTCTGTATGATATGACGATCGTTTTACTCAAATGAAACGGTCAAATGCTCTCAGAGCAGTTCTGGGGATGTTGTTCATGTATTTATGTCATCATTTAGTGAGACGACAGATGCTGAAAACACTGCGACCGTCGTGTGTGTGTGTGTGCCGCGCGTCTGTGCCATTCACATATACAGAGACATGCAGAGCATGCAGAATTCATATTTAAATAGTCTTTTTGCGGCTTAATGTTTACAGATACTAGTCCATAGCGCGAGTCGATTTAAATGTACTGACCTACTTTTGATTAATTCATCCAAACTTTGACAAATACCGTGACTCCACGTTATACAGTAACCTCCATTTATATGACTGGATTCCGCGATTCCGTCTGCGTTTATCCCATCACAGAAACCATAAATAGATAATATTGAGGTGTTTTGCAACTTCAGTGTAGTGGATTGTGATTTATTGCAACTTGAGCAACGCCTGCTGCTGCCTTTGAGAGACAACTGATGCGTGATCACTGAAACAAGCAGCTCCAGTTAGCAAGCGCTTTCGGTGTGAGAGTGCCTTTAGTCTCCCACGCTGATTGGTCAGACTCGTGACTCCAAACAAATCAGATGCGCGGTGGGCGGAGACTGCTCTAGCCCACAGAGTGGTGAGTTCTGACAGGCTGCGTCAGAGCCAAATAGCGCGTTTCAAAATTTTATTATTTTATCGGCACATCAAAATGCTTAATATCGACAGCGATAATCGGCCAGGCCGATAATCGGTCGACCCCTAATTTTAATTGACAGTCTTCTAATTATAATTAGTTAATAATTAGTCTAATTAATAATACATTCACATTTATCCAAAAATGAGTGCAACAAAAGTAACTATTCAAGAAATTATAACAGGGTGGACACTAACAGAGCTAAAGTCAGCCAGTGTACCATGTCTGAGCAAAAAATAGCTAAATTAGAAGATGCATCAAATGAAGAATTGCTTTGTTCTACATTTTTTATTTTTTCAAAATATTTTCTACTTTCTACTAACCCCATAACAGAGTGGACATATTGAGGTTGGCCATATCAAACCTCAAAATTAATAAACAATTGAAATAACAGGATCTCACTTACATTACCAAATTGTTTTCCTTTCAAAAAAGTAATGTCAGCTTTATGACTTAATTGTCATTTAATTCTGGAATCTTTTATTCTGCGATCCTCAAATCGGGCTCGCAAGATTCAATTTCCTGCAGAGTTTAGCTCCAACCCTGATCAAACTCACAGACCTGTGATTTTTTAATGATCCTGAAGACATTGATTAGCATACTCAGATGTGTTTGATTAGGGTTTGATCTAAACTCTGCAGGAACGTGGATCTCGCGAGCCAGATTTGAGAATCCCTGATTTAAAGGGACAGTTGTCAACATAACATAATGGATAATAACTTGAGTGACACGCTAAAAACCTTTCTTATAATTGTTAAATTAACAATTAAACTAACAATGTGGAAAAAAACGGGGGGGAGGGGGGTTGAAGTATCAATCATGGTGGTGTAGTCAGTGGTGTAGTGGAGGGTATACGCAGGTATACGGCGTATACCCACTTCTTTATCAGTCGGCATTCCGTATAGCCACTTCTAAATCCCCTCTGATGCGCGTCCTGCACTAGGCAAATCACGACAGTCCAGCATATGAGTAACTAATCCAATCGCATGTGAATAAATGCAAATATTTTCTAAAAACATCCAGTAAAGACAGTAATGCGGTCAGGAACGAGGCGTAAACACTCTCATGCAGTGTATGTTTCTTGTATAGGCTACTCGAAGCCGGATGGTGCTCTCGCGCAGAAAGTCGGCCTCATAGAAGTACTAACTTATGAGTCACAACGTGCAATAATCCAGCTATTGCTGTAGCCAAAGCTAGCTAAGCTGAATAAAAAAATAATGTGAAGACAGTAAACACATGTGACAATATATGGTTTATGTGTGTTTTTCAAGTCATCTCCAGGTAATAAAAAAAGCATCTGATTCTGAATAATGCAGTGCTAATTGATAGTATTACACTTGGCAATAGATAGGCTACTAGGCTATAAAATATATATTCTGCCTTATTCTGTGATAAAAATGGAGAAAAAATGTAGTAGCCTATATAGGCTAAACAAATCATAAAATTGTCATTAGGAAAATACAGGAAAAATATGATAAATTATTGGTTATTGTCGCAGTGTATTTGATTTCTCAGCCAATTACAAGCAAGAGGTAATAATTAATAAACAGTAATAAAACCTGTCAATTAGACAAAAAAGTTATTATATTTGACATTTCTGTCCCCCTCACTTCTGAACTGATTGAGAATCACGATGTTTTGTTCGTTTCAAATAGAGATCACAATTCTGAACAGACAACTAAACAAAGCCTGTAGTTTACTAGAGATTCTGACAAAATGTCAGTTGCTGCAGTCTATTTATATATTTATTTGAAATATTTATTGCATAATCTGCACCTCTTCTGTGGATAATATTATTTTCATAATGATCATTACTTAAGCAGCAGAAGTTAAGTGACAGTGTGCAAATATTACGATAGTGAACAAAATATGCAAGACTAGTTTACATGTCACTGTTTTTTTTTTTTTTTAAAACTGGGGACATAAATTAAGAGTATACCCACTTCTCCTGGCACCACTACACCACTGGGTGTAGTTATCATGAAGAAGGGATATGCAAGCCATGTCTGTCCACATGAGGTAACCCTTTTCATATCAAATAAAACACATGACATTCTTTGAGAATGAAAACTAACCTGTTTGTTCCTCAGTATCTTCTTGTTTCATTTTGAATGTTTCTTCAATCCTCATGTCTTCACTCTCCTCTTTAATAAATGCCATCTTGATAATGGTACGTCACGTGGATCCCAGTTGTTTCATCAGGAGATTTTTTTCCCCTGTTGTCATTACATTTCATCTGTTTTAACCCCCCCCCCCCTGGCCAGTTGCAATCAGTAACAGCATTTTCCGGGTTGGTTCATTTAATACAATAGGATTTGAAACCTCGAAACGGATTCAGTTCAGTCGGAGTTTAACAGCGTTTCTCTTATCACTGCTTGCCAATGTGACCAAGTTCGTATTTACAATAAACTGATATAGTGAGCAAAATAAGACGCACCTTTTCTGTTAGTCATGTGCTGATGTGCTTTACTCACAACATAACGTTTCTAAATGTTAGATGAATTATTGCAATGTTACATTCGATAATCATGCATTCATTTCACATTGCTTGTAAAAACTTAAAATGCTTCTTCTTCTTTTTATTTTTAACGGCGGTTGGCATCCAGCTTATTGGTGCATTACCGCCCCCTTCTGTTCCGGAGTGTGGATCAGTGTTTATTAAAAAAGAAAAAAAACCTTAAAACTTAAAATGCTCAATAAGCACCAACCTTTTCTTAACAAGAAAGCTGCTAAAACAACCGTATTGATGGAAAAAATAATGACTTCGTTGTAAGGGTTACCTCCTGAGTATTTTTTGAAGTTGATATTTTATGTATAATTTTATTTTTATTTTAATTATAGTTTATTTTAATTAATTTATGATTTATTTCTTTAATTATTTCATAAGATGTTAATGGTAACTATTATTTATTTGTTTTTGTAGTTATTTATTTTTTGTTATTATTGTTTAGGTATTTACTGTTTTGTATTCTGGTTATGTACTTTTTTGCTTTGAACGATTCCCCTGTGAATGTTATGTTTAATAAAAAAAATAAAAAAATAAGCACCAACCTTTCTTCAGCAGAATCCCAGCGCGGCGCAGCCTTAAGACGTCCCATCGTCAGATCAAAATAAAAGTCCTGTGTAGTGCACTTCTATTAGAGATCAAAAATGTACCAACTTGTTTATAAGAAGCATTTTCATTAATAGACTTTACCCAAATCGACTCAGACAGACGTCACCATATTTTTTTTAAGATTTTAATTCAAAGGAATTAAAAGGGATAATAATGAGCTACCTCTCTTTTCCAATTTACCCAAAAGTAAAAGAGCTTCAATTTAAAATAATGAATGATGCGAATGATTTTGCGAAAGTGATATTGAAACCACTGAGCACATTTTCTTCACAGATGTTTTGGTCTCACTTGAATAACAGAATATCCTGTCAATATCCATGTTAACCTTATAAACAAGTTAAGTTTGGAGTGTTTAAAAAAGATTGTATGCAACACTACTTAATTAACAACCTTTCTTGTTGTGCTAAACTCTTTATGCATAAGTGTAGATTTTTGAAAACCAACTTCATAAATTAACTTAGAATTATTGCGTCATCCCTCTGTACACTTTCGAGTAATAAGGCTATTACATTAGCTATTTTTTTTTCCAAAGAGTTTAGTGACTCATAGTATCTTATAACCCTTTCTGCAGATATTTATTTATTTATTATTATTATTTTCATTTATTAATACATTTCATCTTGATTTCTAATGCAAATTTAACTACTGTCATACAATGTATATAACTTATAGTTGTGTCTGCCTATTGTATTTGCAACTGTGTATTTTGATATTTCTTACTTTTGTTCAGTTAAAGCCTGTTTTGTTTGTACATTTTCTGATTTTCAATACATTTTTTTTTTTAAAAAAGGTCCTGTATAGGGCACAGACATATGCGTAAAAGAAAATATATATAAACAACAAAACATATGTCAGAGGTAATCAGAATGTTGTCCAATGATATGCTGAAAATAACTACCAATGAAAGAATCAGAGCAAAAACTATTGCTTTATTATTTACTTGTGACTGTGTGATTGTATGTGAACAAAACAATGTCTGCAATTGCCTTCTGTCAACATTCACCTGTACATCTGTAAAGCATCTGACCTCTGTATCTGAACATCTGTACTTTCACATTGCTTTTAGGGGCTAAAGACAAACATCTGATCATTTTGAGCCCTAAACATACTAATATCCTAATGTCAAACTAACAAAGAAAGGGTTCATTTTGATGATGATGATATAACTATTAAAAAAAAATACAGAGTAGAATGTATTAATAATACTGATGATACCTCTGCACAAGATGGATAAATTGTAAAGTCTAATGGCAGTAAGGCAAGGCAAGTTTATTTATATAGCACATTTCATACACAGTGGTAATTCAAAGTGCTTTACATAAAAGAAAGTGAAATAATCATTCACAGCAATAAAAACAAGGAATTAAAAATAATAAAACAAGGAATTTTAAAATGATATAGAAATTGATTTAAAATGAAATTTAAAACAGTTAAATAGAAAAGGATTATACATAAAATACAAAACAAATGCACAGCTAAACAGATGAGTTTTCAGTCTGGATTTAAATGTGTCTAATGTTTTAGCACATCTGATCTCTTCTGGAAGCTGGTTCCAGCTGTGGGCGGCATAATAGCTAAAAGCGGACTCCCCTTGTTTTGTGTGAACCCTTGGTATTTCTAACTGACTCGATCCTAATGATCTGAGTGGTCTGTTAGGTTTATATTCAGTGAGCATATCTGCAATGTATTTAGGTCCTAGGCCATTGAGTGACTTATAAACGAGTAAAAGTACTTTAAAATCAATCCTAAATGTAACTGGAATCCAGTGTAAGGACCTGAGGTGTGATATGCTCAGATTTTCTGGTTCTAGTCAGAATCCTGGCAGCAGCGTTCTGGATGAGCTGCAGCTGTCTAATGGTCTTCTTTGGAAGGCCGGTGAGGAGACCATTACAATAATCCACCCTGCTGGTGATAAAGGCATGAACAAGAATGTAGAAAGGCATGAAGATGAATGTAGAAGGTAATCTTTAATAAATCCAAAGGTTAATAATCCACAAAATGAGAACAGCAACACATCCACACATTGATGTAGAAGACCGGACAATAAAGAACAGAAAGAGAGCAACTTAAATACACAATCAACTGAGGACACTAATGACACACACCTAAACAGAATGACAAAATCAAATCAATAACCATGACAACTAAGAAGACCCCCTCCCTGAAGGTGCAACCTCACGCTGTGAAGGGATGGTGAAGGGGCAGAGAAGGGATGGCACGCCCGGTGGAGAGCTGCAGGAGGAGGTTTAGCAGGTGGACGGACGAGCGGGAGGAGGACAACAAACAACATACAGGGAGGTGCAGACAGAGGGAGTAGCCAGGAGCAGGAGGAATAAAGCGGGACCCATACCACAGCCAGGAAGGTGGCCCACGGTGGAGCCGATGGAGGGAGCTAGAGGGACTAAGGGAGCCCGGCGGAACTGGCGGAGTCCGGGTCTCGGAGGTTGGAGAAGGAGCCAGGGGATCCTTCCGACCACGGTGGTAGAGCCCTGCACGGGACTCAAATTTAAGCCCTAGCCCGGCCCTGGCCCGAGACACTCAGGCCCTAGCCTGGCCCGTGTCCGACAGCTTATCAGAATTACCGACCCGAGCCCGTCTTTTTTCCCCCTTCTCCCAAAACAGCTTAGCAACTGCTTCAGCTATTAAAATAGTTCAGTTTTGTATGTAATGGCAAAGTGATTATATTTAATTTCGTTCTTTTTATTAAGTTAATTTAGAAAAACTTTGGAGCATTTTTGTTCATTAAATATAAGTTTTTGTTTTTTTAAAGTAACGACCAAGCGGCCAGCGGCAGACAGAAAGCTGATCATAGCCTATGTTTGATCATCTCGAATCATCACGACTTGCCTAAAATAAAATCTATAGATCTAAAAGAGTTCAAGCATATAACAATGTTTAAACGTTAAACCTAGATGTGTGCTATATGCAATATAATGTGTGCTATATCCAATAGTTTGTGTGGAGAGTGGAAGCTAAAGCGCACTTTGCAGGACACGGAGGCGCCAGCGCGATCACTTGCATTTTTTTCAGTGGAAACAACTTAAATTATTATGGGTAATGAAATGGTGCTTTTCCACTGCGCGGTACGACTCGGCTCGGCACGGTTCAGAACGGCACGGCTCAGTTCGGCTCGGTTTGCGTTTCCACTGCAGTTTAGTACCGCTTTAGAGTGGGCGGGATTATTCACGTGTCGTTATAGTTGCACCGCCTCTAGTGCCGTGACTCCTGAAAAACTTTTTAATTCCGCGTCGCTCCATCACGCTCTCGCTGGATCCGCTCCTCGGCTATCAACGAGAGGACAGTCTGTACTTCCTCAACAGACAACAAAACAGCCATTTTTTGGTTGTTAAAAGAAAGGTGCGCTCATTCAAAACAGTTGCGTTCGATCCTTCGTGGCTGTGCTGATTTAAATCTAGCGGGTCTGTTGTCAAGTCAAGTCACCTTTATTTATATAGCACTATTAACAATACAAATTGTGTCAAAGCAACTGCACAATATCAAAATAGGAAAATAGTGTGTCAATAATGTAAAAAGACAAGATTAAACACTCAATTTTCAGTTAAAGGCATTTCATTGTTGAATTCAGTGATGGCATCGTCCAGCTCAGTTCAGTTCTAAAAGTCTCTGTTCAATCAAGTCGACGATATTGCTGGAAATGAAGTGTCCCCAACTAAGCAAGCCAGAGGCGACAGCGACAAGGAACCAAAACTCCATCGCTGACTAGGGTTGGATACTGTTCACTTTTGAACCTGGAATTCGGTACCGGTACCCAACGGTACCTTTTTTTCGGTACTTTACTCTCTGTGTAATAACAAAAACATTTATTTCAGTGAAAAAATAAGTTCAAAACTCTCAATTTCAACATTTTGAACAATAGGGCCCTACAAGTTTTTTTGTTTTTTTCTTCCATAAATTCTTGTTTTATTTTTTTCTGATAATCAAATGAAGGCATGAAACATTTATTTATTTTTAATCAAATGAAAATGAAACCCTTTTATTTTTTGGCAAACAAACAGAGGTTTACTGTTAAAATTAATGCATGGTATAAAAATTGTGTGAATATTCCTTTAAAAAAGTTTTAATAATAATTGTATTTTTTCTACAATTAAGTGGTTAATGTAGTTGTAATAATTATTTTTATCATTTAATTGTTTTATTTAAAATTTGACAGTAAATGGAATATATAAAGGCGTACATTATACTGTACAAATGTAATACAAGAGTAATATATTTATCTTACATGTTAAACCGCACTTTTATTTTGACAGGTTGCCGTGAAGTTTCTGTGTGTATACAGTATGATATGATGCTAGTTTTCTCAAATGAAACGGTAAAATTCTCATGAAATGACTCTCACAGCCTGTAAGTGTTCATGTAGTGAGATGCAGAGGCTAAGAATCACCACGAGTTCACGTGTGCTTCAGTGTTTGTGTAAGTTATTAAACAAAACCGCGTCTCCGCCATTCATACATACCGAGGCTAACGGAACATGCAGGATTCATATTTAAACCGTCTTTTTGCGTTTTAATATTCACATACACTAGTTCATATCGCGATTCGAAATTAAGTAACAGACCTTCTTTTATTCATCCAAAAATTTACGAATTCCGTGGCATTCCGCGCTTTAGAGTAAATTCAGTTTTTATGAATGGACTCCGCCGTCCTGTCCACGGAAACCATATGATCCTAGAAATGTAAGCACACTTCAGAACATTTGGGTTTGCCCTGTGTGTTGTGTTTTAAAGAGTTGCAGGGGTGACATCATGTCACAGGGTCTGTCTCTCTCTCTCTCTCTCTCTCGGTCTCTCTCGTATGCGCCCAGATGCGTTCTCAGGTACCGAAATTTGGAACTGAATGATTTAATGTGAATCGGTACTCGGTAGTACCGATGCAATTCGGTATGTACCCTTAAAAGTACCGAGTTCGGTACCCAACCCTATCGGTGACAGAACAGAGAAAAAAATGAATATGGTTCATATGGTTGTGTCTTGTGCCTCAAGTTCAATGACGCAAGCAGTGACGATTATCTCCGGCCAATCAGTGATCAGCAGAGTTTACACGTCACGTTTTGGTAATGGTACGGCTCGCTTGGAACCTCGGCCGAGGTGGTACTAAAAAAAGTACCAGGTACCAGGTACTGTACCCAGTGGAAAACTCCCCAAAAGTGAGCCGTACCGAACCGTACCGTGCTGTACCATGCAGTGGAAAAGCGCCAAAAGGTTCATATTTTGGTTTTGGGAGTCCCCAACAACAGGTTGAGATGCATGCAAGGTCAAAAAACACTTTCATTGTCTTATAATATGCATTTATTTTTACCTTACTTGCTCAACGACTCCCAAACGATTCGCTCAACAATTAATTTTTCCAAACCCCTCTGTTGCATGACGCTAATCTGCGGTGATTGGTCTGATTGGTCTCATTTTCATTTCATCATGCCTGTAATGCCTGATAAAGCAGTTTTTGTGAGCGCAGTGCTGCTTTGTCTACAGCGTTACCGGGGAAACAGCTATTTTACGCTCCAAAAGCGGCACCTAGTGGCAAAGAATGAATTTGCATTTTCATTCAGACCAACGCGAAAAGACTAGGGGCACTTTAAAATACATTGTCATTTTTGCTCTTAAAGGTAAGAGTAATACATCATTCGGAACTGTAAAGGGTCTACTTTTATTTGTGTGCACTCACAATATTAACAAAACGTTGTGCTTTTATAAAATAAAGAAAAAAACCATGATGCGCTTTCTGCCATCTCGGTCTTGAACAGGAGCGCTTCACAAAAATGAACTGAATCTCAGCGAATACATGCCTCAAAGACATGACAAATATATCTATAGAAAGCTTTAAGTTACTACTTAACGAAATAAAACAAATCGAAAACAAAAACTCTTTCATTATAATCATAATCAAGTCAGGATTGGCAACTTCATCCTTGCGACACGGACTCAGAAAACACTCCTTTATTAGTAAATAATTCAAATATCTCCTTACTATTTCCCCCGGACACATTCATGGTAATTACTTTTGCCGGTGCTTTGCGGCAAGCTTTAGCCTATTGCGTGTATTTGAACGCAGAACTCTTCTCTGCTGCTGGACACTAAACACTGTCGAGCCGCTCTTGTCTTGAAAGTCTCTGTAGTACGGTCTTGTGTTGTTTCCACCAGCACGGCCATTTTTTTTCATCACTAGGCTAATTGATGGATGTCTAAAATATAAAAATAAGGGGAAGCCTAAAACAGGCCCGAGGCCCGGCCCGCGTCTGAACTATGATGGGTGTAAAAAAGTCGGGGCCCGGGCTGAAATGCAGGGCTCTATGCTGTTTTACGTAGAGAAACATAAAAGTTTCAGAGTTTCTATTTGGTTGAAGGTAGGGGTGCAACGGATCATAGATGATCCGTGATCCGTACGGACCAGTCCCCACGGTTCGGCACGCATGTGATTCGCGGATCAACTGATAAGTTTAACATAGAGTGAAAGTTTATCATTTGCACGCGCTCCGTTTCTGCGCTCAGCCGCTGCCGCACACACTGATGCGCGCACACGCAGAGAGAGCGCGTGAGAAAGAGAGGCGTGATTTAGATACCGCGTTTCAGACAACGCCTCAACGGATGGATACATACACACACACAAAGTTATGTTAAAATACCCGTTTTGGCAAGTATTCTGGTAAACACAGTCAGTTATGTCTTAAGTTAACGTATACAGCCGAGAAAGAAACCGGATGTGTGTCAGTATTTGGTCCGTGCATTTAGTCTTAAAGAGACAGCAGCCTATAACACCTGCTTCTGTCTGCTAATCATCTGTATTTAACTTATACAGTAAGCATTATTGTGTTTTACACTTAATTTTTACATTTCTGCACCTGAATACTACTGTTACTGTCTTTAATTATAATTTTATGTTGTAGGCTGGAAATCTATCTATTGGTTGAAAATCTAATAAATTTGTGTAATTTTTCTTGGTTTATTACTGACTTTAGTAGTAAAGCAACTTTTTTTTGCTGATCCGAAAAATGATCCGATCCGTGACTCAAAATCCGAACCGTGATCCGAACCGTGAGTTTTGTCATCCGTTGCACCACTAGTTGAAGGTCTAAAATATTTTTACAAATTCACATAAAAATATATTATAGGTGGGCTAAAACATTTTATATTTACATGAATATATTTGCAATAAAACAAAGTTTAGAACATCAGAAATATATTAGTTTAAAACAGATATTTAAAATATATCTTGTAGGACAATAGGAGGAGTTGTCTTGACTGACAACCAGGTATATCAAACCACTAGGATTTAGCTTGAAATGAAATAGTTTCTGTATATAATCACTAACAGGCTAAATCCTAAATTATGCTACATAATGTTGTAGTCTCCTTAACCTTCTGAGCAACTGAGTATGCCACATAAAAGGTAAAAGCTTTATCTCTTACTGAAATGCCAACATCTCCAAGAAAATAACTATTAATTAATTAAAACACAACACACAATTTGCATGTGAGGATCTAAGGATCCTTCAATGTGTTATTGTATGTGTTGTTTAAAAAAAAAACAAAGATGTTTGTATGTGTCTAACAGTTCAGTAAGATATACAGAAAAAATGCAGATGGCAATAAGGCTTCTCAGTGTGCAGCAGTTTAGGTTGTCATGGATCTATCTGTCATAAGGCTTAGACAATACAAACTACTATGATTGTTTTGATGGTGATAACCCATTGTTGCAGATGTGACTGTAATCACAGTGTGGATCATTTTGATGACCAGTGCCTAACTGAGAATGATGACAGCGATAACAACCAAAACACATTCGAACAACAGAAGATTTTGCTGAATGGGCAACATGGTTAATTTCTCATTTTGCATTTTCATCTTCAGTGGTGGCTGGTGGGTTTTAAAATAGAGGAGACACACAAAGTTGTGGAGATCTGGTGGTCCTCTCCCAAAGATTTTTCAGTTGTTTGTTTTCGTTTAGTGAAGATGATTAAAGTAGCCTATGATGTCCAACTTAGGTGTGTGGTCTTCTTTTCGATCAAATATTCAATATCACTACCCTCCACAATTAACAAAATTGCTAGATTATTAGCAGGAGGAGTGCAAACTTTTATCACATAAATTGTCTATACGATGCTTTGTTCATATATGAAGGGAGGTTAGCCTCTTCTGCGATGTATTTTTCTAAACAGTCTAACTGCAGAAAGTTAAACACTCAACGGTGATTGGCTAGTTTATTTTTTACCAACGGAGGCAGTAGTACTATGGATTTGCCTCCCCCTCCCCTTCTCTCCCTCAGACTTGCTTTAGCACAGTTTTCTGGTTGTAAGTACAACTGCACATTTGACATGTTCACAAGAAAGAGCAAGAAAACTTCAGTTCTCGCATTTTCCCCTTAAAAATCTTGGGTAGGCTATGCCTCCCTTGTCACCCCTGATGAGCACTGGTCACCCTACAGAAAATACTGAGGAGAAAAAGTCTTGACATTCCAAGGGGTCTAATTGGATTTTGCTTTCCACAAATCATGAATGCCAAGTGAAATACATTGCAGGTGGTTGCTACTACCATTTTGATGTTGCAAATGCATTAATGACAGAGTTGCTTTCTGCATGTAACTTGAATTAACTGAATGACACACTTATACTACATGTAAATATAGGTGATGTAATCTACAGTACATTATAAGTAGGGCTGTGACGGTGGCAGATTTTTACCACCGCGTTGGTAATAACACAGCAAACGCCGGTGGCATGGTGTTGTGTATATTTATATATATATAATTCTGAAACGCAAAAATAAATAAATGAGGCTCAATCATCTATTAACAAACGTGCGTGTTTATTTTAGCACTTCCGTCAGTGAACACTCAGCCTGCAAAACACTAAAAGAAATATCAAAGAAATAATACAGTTAAATAGGAAAGTATAAGAAAGTTAAATACACCCTGTCTACCTCACGCGAGCGGCGCGGCGAGAACTCATTCTAATCAGTGATGCTGTCTACACCAGATGCGGCGCGATACAACACGACAAATCCCTCACAGTAAACTGCCTCGTCCTATTTATGACATACTGACACAGTTAAAATGTCCTGTAGACAGACTCAACCTGTTGTGTTGCGACGCAGCGTCCGGTTTATACACGGTTCACTGTTCCGCCACCAAGCAACTCCTCGTCTGCACGTGCTCTCTGTGGAATAGGAATCGCAGCGTATGTTGCCACATTTCTTGTTGGCATCTTCCATTTACCGCTGTCTCGTTTGTATTTGGCCAGTTTGGAGAAAGCCTCACCAACACAAACCTGACCAGCCGGGCGTTTGCGATCACGTGAACTTGAAGACACTTATACAAACGCAGATGGGTGACATGAATGGAAATTATTCCAGATCGGCGATGTAGTATTTGGTTTCCCAACAAGGTCCATCGCTCATCACTAAATACATTTGCTGAATGCAGAATAAACTGTATTTTCCTGCGCTCAAACCTGCCAATCTAAAGGAAACGTATGGCGTTTGAGGTAATTTGTGAATTAGCATAGATTTATAGTCTAAATAAAACAATTTGCAACTGTTACTATATTACACTTGTATACAAAACTTTGTATTATGCTTGTTAAAGTGTGTGACGTCACGTGCACTACCGCCGGTGGCAATAGACAAACGACCACCGCCGGTGGCGCGGTTGACACGGTGACCGTCACAGCCCTAGTTATAAGCAATCAACAGGACTACTGTCACCTCATCCACCCTCACACTGAGAGCAGGGCTTGAGAAAATCCCAAACAGGCTTTAAAGGGACATACAGTACACCCATACCATTACATTATAAGACCCTGTGCACAAAACAAATCTGTGGAATATATATGTCCCATGTCACAGTATGACTTTGAGAAAGTTTTGAAATTCACAGATGAGTCAATGACTAAACATGAAATTACAAACTGGGATGTAACCACCTCCAGACAAAGAAAGTTGCCTGATAGGCTCAATGACTCCATGGATGTGTTGAATCTTGGATGAAATTCTAATGTGAGGAACGATGATGACCTACGGCACTTATGGAATGAGATCCTGGAACGACAACTGACCGAGCTAAGTCGTTTTCAAGAGGATCAGTATGTAATTAATGAAAGTAGCCACGGCCTGTCAACCAGAATCCAGAGCGTTTGCTGACAAAGACCTGCTTGACTCACCAAGTCGTCACTATGGCATACAGATTGAAGATGCTGAGCTGACTGTGTTTACAAATCAGATGTGTAGGAAAGCTGAAGGACGGCAGACATTCTCATCTTTAATGAAAGTCATGGAAAGTTGCCCCTCTGACATATTTCCAAACATGAATAAACTCTTAAGAATAATTACCTCCCTCCTCATTCAGTGCTGAACAGCTGTTCTCGACTACTGACAGGATCAAGACATCCATTCAATCGTTCATGACAACTAGTCGCTTAAAGCACCTCGCCATCCTTTCACATGAGCGTGAGATTACAGTCTTTGAAATATGATGAAATTATTGTGATTTAATAATAATTTAAACAATTATTATAAACAATGTTTATAGTCTTATTCTTTAAGATTTGAGACTTGACGGATCCAAAAAATTATTTTTCATCATTTTAGACTTTTTAGTTGTGTATGGGACATGTAAATTTCCTTATAATTAATCCACAAGTTTTGACTCGTATCTTCCTTGTTGAACTCGTTTACTCACGACTCAGGAGTCCATGAAGTCCTTTTGTTTCTTCATTTATTTAACATGGGACGTTTTAACACTTCTTACAGTCTTCTTACATAAATCCTCTTACATTACAACAACTTATTTGCTGTATCTTGAAGAAATATAATTCCAGTTACAATCGTTTTTTGATTACGGTCAAAAGCTTGTGTTCTCCAAAACTTGCACAGCTTACTAACTTCTCACGTGCATTAATTAACCATGCACGTGAACTACGAAATGACATCACTAGACATGCACAGTAACAAACTAATATGAACTGAAAAATATACAGCATAATATAACACAAATAATTATGATAATCAATTTAAAATAATGAATTATGAAATATGGCTTTTACATTTCCGGCCCCTAATTGACAGGAAGGAGACTGATAATTACCTTCTTTTTTTTTTTTTTACAAGAGCCATTCAGTTTTAACATTCACATTATGCATCACTTTAAACTTCTTAAATGTCCACTATTTACTTTAAAGTGTCCATATCTTTGCATACCAAAGAAACAGTCTTAAACACCTCTGACATAATTAACAGTCCATTTCACATATGAGGCATAACTTGTCGATGGGTCTTTCCAGGGTATTGGTCTTAGTTTTAACCAACACACGTCTTACAAGTCCTTTTTTATCAGGGAACACTTTCATGATTCGTCCAAGAACCCATGAATTTCTTGGAGAAGATTCATCAATGATTAGAACAACATCTCCAACCGAAAGGTTTTTTCTCGCTTGAAACCATTTTTGACGCTCCTGAAGCAAAGGCAAATATTCACGCACCCACCGCTTCCAGAATAATTCAGCAAGGTACTGAATTTGCTTCCACTTGCGACGTGCGTATATGTCCTCTTTTTTGAAAAGTCCAGGAGGCAAGTTTGGTTGTCTTTTCATTAATAGCAGGTGATTAGGTGTCAAGGGTTCCAGATCTGTAGGATCATCCGTAGCAATGGTAAGTGGTCGGTCATTCATTATTGCTTCCACCTCACATAGGAATGTATGCATGCTCTCATCAGTTAGTGTTTGCTCTTTCAGTACAGATCTCAAGATCTTTCTGACTGATCTTATCTGCCGTTCCCATATTCCACCGAAATGAGACCCGGAAGGTGGGTTGAATATCCAATGTATTCCTTTTTGCATGAGAGTGCGTTCTATTTTTGACTGATTCCACTGTTGGATTGCTTTACGCAGTTCAACCTCAGCACCTACGAAGTTAGTGCCATTGTCACTTCTCATGATTGACACCTGACCTCTCCTGCACACAAAGCGTCGAATGGCATTCAAACAGGAGTCTGTGTCCAATGAATGTGCAACTTCAATATGCACAGCTCTTGTTGTCAAACAAGTAAACAATACACCATACCTTTTAACATTACTTCTACCTTGTCTGACATCAAACAGTCCAAAATAGTCTACTCCTACATTGGTGAAGGGTGGATGATCTGGTGTTACTCTGTCATGTGGTAGTTCTGACATCTTTTGTTCACCAGCCTTTGCTCTGATCTTTCTACATGTCACACAACTGGAAAGAAACTTTCTCACAATGGAATTAGCAGACGGAATCCAGAATTTTTGCCGCAATTTTGAAAGCATATAATTCCTTCCGCAATGTCCAATTTTTTCATGAATGTCTCTTAAGATTAAAGTAGTGACATGCGAGTCTTTAGGTATAATGACTGGGTGTTTTACATGCTCAGGCATTGCAGACCTACCAAGACGTCCTCCAACTCTCAGCACTCCGTCCTGCAGTACTGGATCCAGTTTGGTAAGGCAACTGTTCCTTTTTACAGATGCATTACCTTTTTGCAACATGGAAATTTCTTCTTTGAAGTTTTGGCTTTGAATGACTTTAATGATCTCATTTTCTGCTCTTATTAAGTCCTGCATTGTTAGAGACTTGTAGTTTTCTGCCGTGGGGTCCGATTCACATCTTTCAACCTTTTTTGTTTTTTGTTTAAGCATGTCCTTGACACGAAGAATCCAAGCAACAGACCTTTTCAACTTGTACCAATCTGAATGATAATTGATCAGTTTGCTTACAGTATCTGTGCTTTCAGTAGCACTAACAAGATTCACTGAAACTGAGTGTTTAATCTCATTGTCATTCTCTTTTATCGACATGTCATGAATGTTTTCAGGCCATCTACTCTCTGGTTCTTTGAGAAAAGAGGGGCCAATGATCCAGTTTGTGTTTTTCATGAATTTTTCGCAAGAAATTCCCCTGGATGCAGAATCAGCTGGATTTTTTGAAGTACTGACATACCTCCACTGCTGCGGCTTGGTTGACTCTCTTATAATGGCAATTCTATTGGCAACAAAAGTTTTGAAACGAAGTTTTTCGTTGTCGATATATCTCAAAACTGTTGTACTGTCAGTCCAAAATACAGAGTCTAGTAATTCCATTTCCAGTTCATCTTTCAACATCTTGTCTGTGTTCACAGCAACCACTGCTGCAGTCAATTCCATGCGAGGAATAGTGGTTTGTTTCACTGGTGCTACACGGGACTTCCCCATCATGAAAGCACAATGTGTGAGTCCATCAGCATTTACCAACCTGAGGTATGAGACAACTCCATATCCCATCTCACTTGCGTCTGAGAAGTGATGAAGTTGTGCTGTTGTTGTAAATCCAAAGTCAACTGGTTTTATGCATCTTGCCACATTAAACTCAGACAGTTGATGCAACTCTTGTAACCAGGCTTTCCATCTTTTTGCAAACTGTTCAGGAATGTCGTCATCCCATGTCAGTCTTTCTTTGCACAACTGCTGCATTAAGATCTTTGCTGGCAATATAACGGGTGCAAGGAAACCCAAAGGGTCATAGATCGAACTTGCAATTGACAAGATTCCTCTTCTGGTTACAGGTTGTTCTTTCAAACTGACCTTAAACTTGAACATGTCTGAGTTGACACACCACAGCACCCCTAGAGCTCTCTCAACAGGAAGTGCATCCTTACTCAAATCCAAGTCTCTCACATCTTTGACTCTTTCACCCTTAGGAATAGAAGTCAATAAAGCTCGACTATTACTTGCCCACTTGGTGAGGTGAAACCCTCCACTAGCACAAAGGTCTGTGAGATTATTATATAAGGCAACTGCTTGATCATGACTCGGAACAGACTTCAAACAGTCGTCTACATAAAAGTTCCTTAGTACTGTGTTGACTGCTTCAACAGATGCATTGTTGCGGTTTTCTTCTGCTGTTTTCCTAAGGGCAAAGTTAGCAACACTTGGAGATGATTTTGCACCAAACAGATGAACGACCATTTTGTACTCAACCAAGTCCTGGCTTACATCTCCATTCGGCCACCACAGGAAGCGCAGCATGTCTGTGTCCTTTTCAGTAACTCTCACCTGATAATACATGGCTTCAACATCTGCTATCATGGCAACTGACTCTTGCCTGAAACGTGTGAGCACTCCAATGAGTGAATTTGTCATGACCGGTCCTTGTAGGAGCTTGCTATTCAATGATACTCCCTGGAAGCTGGCAGCACAATCAAAAACCACTCTTAGCTTTTTCTTCTGAGGATGGTACACCCCATGGTGAGGTATATACCACACTTGACCATCTTGGCGACTTAGGTGAGGTGTAGGGACCTTGATTGCATAACCTTTTTTGAACATGTCATTCATAAAGTTTGAATACTCCTCATGAAAAGAGCTGTTTTTCTTGAATTTCTTTTTGAGATTTAGTGCGCGCTGCATTGCTGCACTCCGATTGTTGGGCATTTGACTAACTGCTTTCTTAAATGGAAGGCCAATGCAGTAGTGACCGTTGGTAAACTGCAGAGAGTTAGACACAGAATCCAAAAACTGATGATCCTCTTGCGACAACTCAACTCTATCATCACAATTCCGCTCAGGAAAATCGTGGTTGTACTGTTGAATCAGCATCTGTTCCACACTATCAATGGAAATTCTGTTTACTGTAATGCTTGTATGTTTGTCATCCAAGCATTCCTCAACAGGTTCTCTAAGAGGGCCATTCAGGATCCATCCAAGGGCGGTCTTTACTGCATATGGTCCATTTTGCTCACTGTTAATTACTTGCCATGGCTCTAGAAGCTTGTACTCTTTATTGCCTATGAGGATTTCAACTCCAGCATCAATCTGAGGCAATCTTACTTCACTGAGGTATGGCCACTTATCAATATCATGTTGTTGTGGAATGTTTTCCATTGAGACTGGGATGCTCTTTTGTGTAAACACTTTATCAAGTTCAACAAAGTTGTTTTCTTCCAGACCACTAACCTCCAAGTCAGTGAGCACATAGCTTTCTACTCGTTTTTTTGAGTTCATGGTGCTTAACATCATGTCAACTTTTCTGCCTTGGACATTTAACCGTCTTGCTAAAGATTCAGTGCAGAAAGTGGCAGAACTGCCTGGGTCCATAAATGCGTACACTTCTATTGTCTTGTCACTTTTTTGGGACTTTATTTTAACAGGTACTATAGCAAGAACACAATTGTCTCCGGCCCCAGTACAGGCACTTGTTTCATGACTCACTGAAGCAGGCAAGGTATTAACTGTTTCAGTTTCATCGACTTTCACCATTACCTTCCCAGGAGCTTTGTCTTGTGCGGCAATGTGTAGCATGCAAGGATGTTTCTTTGAGCACAACTGACACGTGATTCTTCTTGTGCAGTCTTTGCTTAAGTGTCCTTTCACTAAGCATCCAAAGCAAAATCCATTCTTTCTCAAAAAGTCCAATTTGTCTTTATATAACTTAGCACTGAACTGGTAACATGCATCTAAAGTGTGATTTTTCTCACAAAATGCACAAGGTTTAGTGAAAGCACTGATTTCTGATGCACCATTGCTCTTTGCTGTAGTCAAGTCTTTGTGGTTTTCACCAACCTGTTGTATGCCTGTTACAAAGCTGCTACCTCTTTTTCCTTCTTTCTTCAGCTTGGTTCCTTGAGACTTGTTAGTGTGTTTCTTATCATCTGCTAAAGCATCCAGATCTCCAAAGAGTGGATTTGATATTACCTTTGCTTGTCGCTCAACAAATTCCACCAACTGTACGAACTTGGCTCTTCTTCGATTGTACTCCTCATAATCATAGGCGTGGGCCCTCCATCTTTCACGCAGTTTGTAAGGCAGTTTTGAGATAATAATCCTCATGTTGGTAGGATTATCTAACTCATCCATGTATTCAATGTCCTCCATAACATTGCGGCAAGTTACTAGGAACAATGAAAAAGCACTTAAAGACTTTCCATCCTCAGATTTTATTTCAGGCCATTTGAATGCCTTTTGCATCAAAGCTGTTGCAATTTTTAGCTCATTTCCAAACCTCTCATGTAACAGTCTCATAGCTTCTGCATAACCACGATGTTCTGGCATATGCTGGCAGCTCTTCACAAGATCTCTAGGCTCTCCTCTAGTATACTGTTCCAGAAAGTATAACTTATCAGCACTATTATCAGCTCTGGATTCAACAGCATGTTCAAATGCTTTCATAAAAGACCTGAACTCAAGTGGATCTCCATGAAACAAAGGAACATCACGCTGAGGTAAAGAAGACTGCCTTTGATTCTTCACAAGCATTTCTGTGATATCTGTCTGACGTTGCATCACTCTCTGGAACTCTACTGTATCAATATTATGGCGTGAATTCTCAACGTCTTGGGTAGACCATTCCTTTACAGTACTTGAATTCTTAGGTCTGGCACTTACAGGTACACTTGACTGGACTGCTTCACGACGTAGTAACACTTTGCCATTCTTTGATACACTACACTCATCGTGCTCATAATGCTCCAATTTGGGAACATCTGCACCACTCAATTTGGTGACCACACTTTGACTGGCATAATGTTGTTGTTCTTCACAATCCTGATACACTTTTATTTTAGCGTTAGACATTGCAAGAGCTGTTTCTACTTCCAGCTTTTCCATTTCAGCCTTTAACTGTGCTTCCTTCATTTCCAGTGCCTGTCGTTCTTTCAAGGCTGCTGCTTTAGCCAACAAAGCTGCTCTGTTAGCTTCTTCCTTAAGACGAGCTGAGGATGCTGTTGACCTTGAGGACTTTTTGGATACAGATGTCACTCCACTTCCAGACTTATTAGAAGTGTGTGTCTTAGACGCCACCATTGACACACTGTCCATTGGCGACACTTCTTTGTCAGAAATTTGAGACATCTTAATGCTGTTCTTAATTTCCTCAATCCACAACTCTACTTTTTCCATGAATTTTTTGCAGCACAGCACTTTAGGTTGATACCAGAATTCCTGATCAGGCACATGCTCTTCCTCTTTTAAGTACAATAACACTGAAGCATTGCTTTCAACAAATTCTTCAAACAGCCTTTTGTAGTTCTTAAACTGCTTAAGTTCAACATCATTCAAATTACAATCATTTTCCATGAGCTGCTCAATTTCGTTGGATTTTGCAGTTAATTGTCTCAACTTGCCTCTTCTGGCGTTGATCTTGTTGTGAAGCTTCTCTTCCAAACCCTTGTCGGTGAGCGCCCTCCTATGCTCAGACTCGGTAATAGCAGCGTCATCGTCTTCGTCGTCTGCCATTTGTGAACTTCACTTACAAATCCACTTAGAATTAATTTCAACACTTATTGCAAGCGATAAAAGATGACCAATCTTCCTTTATTCAACATGCGCGAAACTGCACTACGTACTATTTTTTCCGCACCCAGCGCATTCTTCTGAGTTCGCGAGCTCGTTCTTCTTTTAGAATTCACGTGCAGGGAAAGTGCATTTTTTTAAATCGCTTATCTTCACTTGAACGATGGAGAAGCTTTTGACTTTACATGTATGGGACATGTAAATTTCCTTATAATTAATCCACAAGTTTTGACTCGTATCTTCCTTGTTGAACTCGTTTACTCACGACTCAGGAGTCCATGAAGTCCTTTTGTTTCTTCATTTATTTAACATGGGACGTTTTAACACTTCTTACAGTCTTCTTACTTAAATCCTCTTACATTACAACAACTTATTTGCTGTATCTTGAAGAAATATAATTCCAGTTACAATCGTTTTTTGATTACGGTCAAAAGCTTGTGTTCTCCAAAACTTGCACAGCTTACTAACTTCTCACGTGCATTAATTAACCATGCACGTGAACTACGAAATGACATCACTAGACATGCACAGTAACAAACTAATATGAACTGAAAAATATACAGCATAATATAACACAAATAATTATGATAATCAATTTAAAATAATGAATTATGAAATATGGCTCTTACAAGTTGCTAACACTGACTTTTTTTATTTACCATGACTCATGCTGTATTAATTATGATTTAAAGCAAATTTAAGAAAAAAAAGACATTAGAATCTCTAGAGTTCACATCCACAATATATAAACACATCAGTGAAGAAGCAAGTGCTCAAATCAAATTCACAAACTTTACAACATTGAATATGAAGGCTATAATAATATTAAAACAGATTATTCAAATTTATACTATTGAATAATAGTATAATAATAATTATTATAATAAAAATGCTGTTGAATGCTTGAATCTGATTGGCTGATGAACATTCTAAGGTGTGCATTTATTTTCAGGGAAATACATGCCTAAAATAATTCCAGGCATTACAATTCCATATCACCTCAAATAGTTAACTCTAAATTAATACAATTAATATACAGTACCTATACAGCACACAGGCCTAACAACAACAACAACATGACAGACAATTTTCCAAAAGTACATTTTAATATTTTTAGATTTATGGTGAGCATGAAAATTTCAACAACTGGGTGGCAGCAGTATGAGACAGTCTAGATGAAAAATGATATAAACATCAAGGCAGCCGGCAACAGCAAAAGACATAAAACACCCCCCAAAAAATAAATAAAAATGCTTGGGCAGTTAATGTGTTTAACGACTGGCTTAAGGCCAAAAATATGGGACAGACGCTTTAAATACCCAGCTGCGAGCTTTCTATGCCATTGTCTGAAACGCATCTGGCGAAAAGTATTCAGTGTCAAGTTTAGAGCTGAACTGAATCGCTATATATCCAAATATAACATCACTGGTCAATCAGAATTTAAATCATGCAACAGTATATTTGTGGCCATCCTCAAAAAGTTTTGCAAGGCTGGGAAAGACGTCAGTTCTCATCATCCTCCCATCTCCACTGCTGAAATACAATCGAGAGTTAAGAAAGCATTCATTCATTATTAAAAAAGACAAAAATGGAGTTGAATATGTTTGCTTGTTTTGCAGAAACAGAAAACCAAAAAAGTCCACCAATCCTAACAAAGACTGCTACCGAGGACTCATGTTTGCCAATCCAGGTGACTCCCTTTGCCCAGTTAAAAGTTAAAAAAATTACATCACTAAATGCCCACCTGAGGCCACGTCCTTCTATATTCATCCACTGAAAGCCCCACAGGAGGAGCTTGACAGGAGAAAGTTCCCACAAACCGATGGGTGTGAACTATCTTGGAAACATACTTCCTCGCTTCAGCAGTTTGTGTTATCCAAAAGATACACCAACCATTCCTTGAGAAGCACCACAGTTCAAATTCTGTCCGAAGCAGGGCTGGAGAGCAAGAAAATCATGCCTGTCACAGGGCACAAGTGTCTGTCACAGGGCACATGTGTGAAACAAGCCTGAGAAGCTACTGGGCACCTTCACCCTGGGCAAAAAGAAAGCAATGGAGTCTAATCCTCTCAGGAAACAACATTTCAAACGCCACAAAAAATCAAGCCAAGGATCAACAGGAAAAAACAATCTCTGTTAACACGCAGCACCCTGTGCTTGATCTGCTGTTTTCAATGTCCAATTTTACAATTAATGGAAATGTGCAGTTTAATTTCAATAAATAAAGCATGTAGGTCTAAATAAATTAAGTTGTATGAATCGAAAATTAAACAGAATATACTGATAGGCTTGCTGCATGGCTTTTCATTCTTATCGCAAGTAATACAACAAATAAATGAAATATTGATATGCTTAAGAACATTTGCGTTTCATTTATTTATGAACGAATACTCCACTTCGCATCATGGCCACATCACCACCTTGGATTTGTATTACTTTCTAATAATTCAATGGCCCGTCTTCAATTATTCTTTTACTAAACCACATATAGATGAGAGCGGGGTGATTTGAGCCTGTGGGGATGTTTAGTCACCCTTTGTTTCTAGGCAATCTTAAATCAAATTGGTGATGTAACCACAAATATATGAAGAGTTGTCCATTTTACTCACCCTGTGATGAAGAGAGGCCCATGGAATAATTGGTAACTACAATTAAGTTTAAAAACAAAACATTTTTTTGCTGTTCAAAGAGATATTTTATATTCAAGGACTCATGCCTCTTGTGTCTGAATAATTACAAACAGATCTGAAGAAAAAAAATCAAGTGTCTGTGCTTTAGAAAGCTATAAAATGAGCCTATAACGTCTGCATGGTGCTAGCTCTAAACTGCTGGGTGATTTGTTAAAATGGTAGGAGTGGTGTAAGTTAAGCCAGTGACTCACCCCTTATTATGATTATAAAGTATTATTTTACTGTAATTCTACATTATGTTTCATTAATTTTTTTAATCTTCAGTTTGAATTTATATTGTTCTGAAATTTTAAATACTTTAAAAAAAAAGTTGTGAACTGTATTTTAAATATGGAAGTCATCCATGCTATTATCCTAACCTCTCTGTCCTTATTAGGGATGCAGAGAGCTGGCACATCTTAAGCCACAGGTGGGGAAACTGACATGGAACTACCTGTGCATTAAATGGTTTTAATGCAAACATGCCAGCCAATCAGAATCAAGAATTCAGACAGACCATGGTATAAATTCATATGTTTCACGTTAAAAAAATTAAGACAATATATTATATTTGCCACATTTGTGAATTTCTAACATTGTCTCCTTATAGAATAAAGTCATGAGCTATGCCTTTGACATCAGAGTTTGGATCCACCACCAAACTTAAAAAGTGAAGAAGTAGTATTTAGGGTAAATTTCTGCATTTTATTACTTATATTTAAATGTTTTAGTCTAAGAGTCTCAGTATAATTGTAATTTCAATGTTGTAACAAGCTCTTTATCACAGATGTTGCGAAAAGGAGATGTGATACATGAATAAACCTCTTAACCTAATAAACCTCTTAAACCTCACAACCCTGGAGCTCCTCAGGGTTGTGTTCTCTCCCCACTGCTCTTCTCCCTCTACACCAGGGGTGGGGAACGTTGATCCTGGAGGGCCGGTGTCCAGGGCCGTTGCTAGTGGGGTGAAAGGTGGTGACAATTCTAGGGGCCCCCACTGCCCAGGGGGCCCCACAAAATCCAGGAATTTTACTATATAGGCCCATGTTCTGTGAATAATTCTAATATTTTATTAGTTGTATAACTGAGATATTATGAAAACCACAAAAAAAGCATGCAATTTGGTTCCATGCTTGTATATTGTACAGTATATGATATGTGTGTGTGTGGGGGGCCCACATCAATATTTTTTCAGGGGGCCCCCAATGCTCTAGCTACGGCCCTGCCGGTGTCCCTGCAGAGTTTAGCTCCAACCCTAATCAAACACACCTGAAGCAGCTAATCAAGGTCTTCAGGATGCAGTTAGGTATATTTTTTCCAGGGTTCTTCAGGGTTAGAGCTAAACTCAGCAGGAGAGTGGCCCTCCAGGATCAACGTTCCCCACCCCTGCTCTACACCAACGACTGCACCTCTAAAGACCCCTCTGTCAAACTCCTAAAGTTTGCAGATGACACCACACTCATCGGCCTCATCCAGGACGGTGACGAGTCTGCTTATAGACAGGAGGTTAAGGAGCTGGCTGTCTGGTGCAGTCTAAACAACCTGGAGCTCAACACGCTTAAAACTGTGGAGATGATCGTGGACTTCAGGAGAAACCCCCCAGCTCTCCCCCCACTCACTATCATGAACAACTCTGTGACTGCAGTGGAGTCATTCAGGTTCCTGGGAACCACCATCTCTCAGGACCTGAAGTGGGACACTCACATCGTCTCCATTGTGAAAAAGGCCCAGCAGAGAATGTACTTTCTTCGTCAACTGAAAAAGTTCAACCTGCCACAGGCGCACATGACACAGTTTTACTCTGCTGTTATTGAGTCGGTTCTGTGCTCTTCTATGACTGTATGGTTTGGGTCAGCCAGCAAATCAGATATAAGAAGACTGCAGCGGACTGTTAGGACAGCAGAAAGGATCATTGGTGTGCACCTGCCAAGCCTTCAGGACTTGTACTACTCCAGAGTGAAGAAACGGGCAGGTAACATCATCACAGACCCCTCTCACCCTGGACACGACCTGTTTGCGCTTCTCCCGTCAGGCAGACGCTACAGATCCCTGTGCACTAGAACATCTAGGCATAAAAACAGTTTTTTCCCCCATGCCATCTCCAGCCTAAACAACCAACACATAAATTATTACCTGTGTTCTGTAATTCATCCCCCATCTCTAATTATTTACTCTCTCTCTAGTACTATGTAAATATGTATGCATAATTTTTCTATACAGCTGGATATATAGAGTAAATAAGGCACAAATCTGTACATAAATCTTCTGTTCCAGATTCATACACATTATTATTATTATAATTGTTAAGTCTTATTTAAATGTTCTGTTCTCATGTCAGATATGTATGTATGTATGTGTACCAAGAGCTTCTTAAAAACCACAACAAATTCCTTGTGTGTTTGCGCACACTTGGCGAATAAAGCTGATTCTGATTCTGATTTTGAACACGAGTCAAGAAATAAGTGCTAAATACAAAAATATATGGTGAAATATTTGTTGACAAAGCTATTATTCATTTAGATTTTTACAATATTCCCTCTTTCTCTCTCTCTCTCTCTCTCTCTCAGCAACATGTCTGACAGGAGCCAGTCTGTGGCTTGCCAAAATGTGCCATCTTTATGTTTCTTATTCTGTTAATTCATTTTATTTCTTAATGGATGCTGTTTTAATGAAATTGTTTACTGACAATAAATCATATTTACCCAATCATCAATTATTCGAATACCTTTCAAAACAATCAACAGTTATGAACCTTGATAGCCTTTTAATCAAAAAGTTCAAAACCTCTCCATGCTTGTTGTATATCTAGCTGAGACCCTTTCAACAATTTTTGACTAAAAACTATCTGTCATGTATGATGCTTAAGAGATCACACATTCAAGTAAAGTCAAATTTTCAATTTAGTTACATATAAATAAATAAATATAATTTTTGGCTCATATCTTGACTTTTTTTTCTAAGCTATTCAGCCAAAATCGTTAATGCCCTTCTCAGCTGTCAAAATGTGCACCTCTATTTGTGTTATGTTTTATAAAATGTATTGTATTGTACTTTAATTTAAGAGTAGGCACTGAGGTCCACCCTAATTCACCAAAGTTCACTAAATTAAAAATTTCTGGCTTCGCTACTGGCTTATATTGCACCGACTATCTGCCTGCTTCTTCACTGCTACAAATAACTAAAATGAAATAATTGAAATCAGAAACCAGTTTACATCAGTTAACAACGTGTATTTAAATATGCATTTCTCTCAGAAAATAAACCCTGGTTTACTCTGACATATTTTATTGTTTGCCTGTATGTGCGTGTAATTTCGGGACTTTTATTCTGGGCTGGTGGTGTGACTTCATCAGGCTGCACCGCTGCGTCTGTTGCGACTCGGCTGAAGAAAGGTGTGTGTTTTTAACCATTTTAAGTTTTTAAACATATGCAAACTGTTCAGTCTGTTTTATAGTTTCTTTAACAGGTGATGCAAAATTAAGCAATCTTGATTTAATATAATATTGCAATACTTTATTTACATTAACGATCGTTATTTTGTGTAAGTAACGCGCGAGGAACAGAAAAGGCGCGTCTCATTTCGCTCCAAACATTGTTTATCATAAACATGAATTCAGAGCTGGTGAGTAGAGACAGGACATCACCGCACGCTGCAGACACCTGGTCAAAACAGTGCACATGCAGCATGCTTTTACAAACAAATGGCAAACGTTTTAATGAAAGTGCAGTCTCTTAAAGTGTAATGTCTTCTTATCTTCAAATAATTCAATTCAGATATAAACCATAACTAAACATGTTATTTTAACATTACTTAATCGGGCCTTACCAGTGCACTGACTACTAAACCAGGGAGCTGACCGAAGCACAACCAGAGATTTAGTTTGGATTTATGTTTGTTTCTGGTATTTATGCTTATCTTAAACCTGATTATGTTTCCAAACACAGAACAACTCTGATTGAAGCAACTGAAATCCATGTGACACTATTATAAAGATGGCCTTTATTAAAGAGGAGAGTGAAGACTTGATGATTGAAGAAGCATTCGGAGTCAAACATGAAGATACTGAGGAACAAACAGGTTGGTTTCCATCCTCAAAGCTGAACTCTGTCGTTATTAAAATGTTGTTGTACAGAAATGAATAATATTTTTGAAGAATGGCATATGAGCGTCCTAATTGAAGCTGATTTATTTTATATGGGGTATATGATATAAGGCTGCGTCCTCTTAAGGTCACATTTGTATGCCCTGCTAATTCATGCAACAATGCATTGTTTCTTCATGTAGCGTATGCATCTCGTATCGTCCGCTGCTCAATATACAGCATTAAATTAAGATAAATAACTTGTTTCTTCATCAGAAACACAAAATATCCATAATGCTTACAAGAATAGATCTGAAATAGAGGTACAATTAGCATCAAGCTACATTGAAAATGTATGTAATTAACGTTTTTGCTCAAAACTCACTTTAAATCGAGTACTTGTAATAACTTCCGATTGTGATCTAAAATGGATTTTGATTCTATAATAAGCAGACATGCACTCTGTTTGTTTTATAATGGACTGATCGATACCTGCTTGTCCATAAACATCCTTTACTGTTAAAAAAATACCATGAGCTGCATAAAAATATATACAGAAAACCTATCTTCATAATTATAGGTCTATTTGCTTTCATATTTCATGTGTAGAAAAAATATATCTCTTTATTTATATATAAATAGAGATATGATGTATGCAAGAGATATCCCATGATTGACAGGTCTAGAGTAAACTTGCGCTCGTGGAAGATAATGGACGGTGCTCTTCAGATCACATAATTCAGTGGAGAATTAATATAAATGTTATTCTGTATAAAGGACATGCGAGAATATTCTGTTCTTAAATACCAACAATAACAAGAACTCATTCACTCTTCTCTTTTGCGGAAAAAGTCCTCTACTTCGGTGGTTTTACGCTCGTGCTCAATACAGTCTTCTGAGCTTTTAGCGCCACCGCGTCAAACTTTTGGGTAACAGCAGTTGCTCTGGCCACGTGATGTAATGCTCAAATCTTATTGGACAACCCGTGTTTTCGCTTTGCGAAACTGAAAAGATTCGTCGGACTGGACGAAAAAAAAAAAAATTGCATTTTCGGTGCGTGAATGTTCGCGGTCTATGTGGAAGCATCGATAGGAAGCTGTTGTTTTATTCCAGTGCGTCATCGTGTCCAAAATTCGTTTAGCTTTTTCGTGCTCCGTGTGGAAAGGCCTTTAAGCCGTGGTTACTCTAGACTTTTCATTCCATTGACTTCCATTCATACGCGTGTGAGTGTGTCAGACCGGAAATGCAAGCCCGTGCGAAGATATTTCGCTGCATAGCAAAGTTCAAGTTTGGCGAACTCGTGTCTAGGGATGCAGCGATTAACCGGTTTTACTATTAACCGCGCTTTAAAACGTCACGGTTAATTAATCGTAAAGGCTCTGCTACACCGAGTGTTTCTGTTGCACGGAACTGTTGCAACTTGCGCAAAACGAAAGAAAAGTTACACTAGCGGTGCACCAGCTTAAAATGCCGTGCTTATCAGAGACACGGAGGCTACTACACACACTAGATTAACTATGACAGAGGAACCAAACAGTGATCCTTTATTTCCACCAGAGAATGACTTAAGTCGATAGTGTGGGACCATTTTGGGTACACCAAGAATGACCAGGGCATCATTTAAATATTGGCGTAAAAATGGCTGTTAAAGAGTATACATGAGGGATAATGTACGGCTAGCCAACCTGTTCTCGCTGTACAATAAACGGTTTTAATGCACGACGTGAAGGCAAGGACCACCTGACGTGAAGTTCGTTAGCTCTAGCATTCTGCCCGCTTCAGACAGAGATTAAATAGTGCAGAGAGAGAGAGCGCGAGAGAGTTGCGTGCGTGAATTAGCCTAACTGCATCTGCGCGTCACTACAAACAATGTAGATTTGAGTTTAGTTATTTAAACAGTCATTTTACCGCCTCTCTGCTGATTAATATAATGTAGCGATCCAGTATCTAAGCTATTTTATTAATGAAAGTCACTGGGCAGCCTTGACGACAAGTTTCTATCCTCCTAAATGTTTGTGTGGGCTGCTCGATCTCGATCTCACAAACCAAAATAATAGACATGATTTTCTCAGGCCATATGTAAAATCAGATGAATAAAGATTATTAAAATGAATAAGTATGGATGACAGTTGATTACAATAATAGTTTAGTTTATTCCCCTCATTAGTAACAGTGTCCTCTGTGGGATAAATAAAGTTATTAATATAAGACTAATATTAATACTTAATTAACATTGTGATTTATCATCCCAGTTATAGTATTATTCATAAGTCAAAATTTTTCACCATCTTTCCAAGTTCTGTACCTCAGGTCCAAAAGAAATGTGAAAACACCAAATACATTTGTGATCCATTTCCATTTGTTATATTCAAAAGAGAAATACTGACATGGATGTTTACAGAGCAGAGGTCACATTTTTTAATTGCAATAGGAGAGATGGACTTTTTTTCTTTAGTATTATTATTTTGTGCTGTATTATTGGTTACTGTGTTATTTCTGTTTCAAAAGGCAGCAATAACTAACACTTAATATCTTAAGTGTTTGTGATTTTATGTTGTGAATTGAATAAAAGCATAATAATCATGAAACCGTGATTATTCCTCAGACTATAATCGTACCAACAAAATCTATAATCGTTGCATCCCTACTCGTGTCACATGAATGCGTGAGAACAATAGAAGATCAAAATGTCACAAAGTGACCTCTCGGTACAGAAACTTAAAACATGGAGGAATCGCTAATTTTATCAGTGTCGCATCATCCTGTTTTATACAACACAACTTTAAAAGATTACAAAAATCACATAAAAAGAGAAGCGGCTTTGTTTGAGGTGGCAAAGTAAATGGGAGCGGATGGTACGTTTGAACAGTGACGCGTGTAATTTTGTGATTTTTTTTTTTTTTTTTTTTTTTTTTTTTTTTAATTGCATGAGATTTTTATGTGCGTGTGTGTACTTGATTAACTATACTTGTGACAGACACAGGGCAAGCACGTTGGAATCCATGTTGTGTGTACTGTGAAAACCTTGGTGCCTGATGTCAAATCCTGCTCCCGCCCCTTTTTGCAGCACCGTCCGAACGAATTTCGCATACTCAAAGTCTAGTGTGTCTACGGCTTTACACTGCTTTTGTATTTGAAGGCCTTTTTAAGCTTCATTTTTATAACTTTCATTTAAAGGGGTCATGCATAACTTTTCCCCCAAGTTAAGGTGCTCTAATAATGTTAGTAGGATTAAATCAAAATTAATCATTTATATTTAATTTATAAATAAAAAACCTCTTTCTATCCTGATTTTAGCTCTCTCATTTAAACACTCCATTTAAGAGTAGTTTTACTGTTACAGATGCCAAGATAAATGAAACAAAAGCATTGGTTATAGCATTGTTTAGATCTCCAACGCTGATCATTGTAGGTGATCACAGTCATGGCTGTTGAGCAGATGAGTGCAGTGATCTCACTATTGCAATTTGATATTGGAACTCTCAAGAATGCATTTGTTAAAACCAACATAGTGTGGACACGGTGTCAATTTAGAGATTAAACTCATTAAAGATGAGCAAAATCTGCTCCGAACCAGTCCGAGTTTCTCTTGTCATCCTGATGTGCCGTTCAGATAGATAGGACAAACTGTGCTAAAGCTTGTTCACAAATGGCAACATAATTCTCAAGTTATCCAAGAGAAGAGAGTTGTGGTCTGTTGTCAAAAGAGGTTATGGCACTAGAAGAGAGATTAACATTAATAAGCACACTGTTACTGCACTATGATTTGGTCGAAATTTGGACTGAAGTTGCTCATAAATACAGTTTCTCTGCAAAACTGAACATAGTAGAAAGGGCATTACTTTTCTAATATATTAGACACGAATGTTGATTTGGGATTGGTCATTGATACGGGGATTACACAAGGTCCTTAAATTTCTAAAAGCTAAAAAAAAGAAACCCGTGATTTAGGTATGCACGATTAATCATATTTTATTGGGATCATGATTTCTGCTTCTCTCAAGTTAATCACACGTTAAAGGTCCGTTCACACCAAGAACGATAACTAGGACTATTTTAACGTCCACTCCAGCGGACGATATCTGTTTATTCTAAGCACACGCTTGTCTGCCGCTTTAAATTACCAAGATTGTGATATCAGGATTGATTCTGATTGGATGTCAATGTTTTCATCAGCTGTTAAAAAAGTGATTCTACCGATATCGTTTCTCTGTGCCTTTATCGTTATAGCTGTGGTGTGGACTCTGCTATTCTTTAGTATTGAGAACAATTTTTCAAACTGTATCTTTGTTATCTTTATATATATATATATATATATATATATATATATATATATATATATATATATATATATATATATATATATATATATATATATATATCTTGGTGTGAACAGGCCTTAATAGTCGGCAATATTGGCTTTGCTGGTTATTTATCCTTTTTTTTTTTTTTTTTTTTTTTTTTTTTGCATTTCCATTATCATGCACTGGCAACAAGTCTACATTAATTTTAATGCTTGGAGTTTCTAGATGTTAACAAGTTAAATTCTCCAATCAGAGATTTTCTCTTAAATTGATATGTTTTCTGCCCAGTGTAAATGCTTGTTGAACCAATATTGATTATTAAATGTCAAGGTAATTACATTTATTTATTTTGCTGTCTTCAGTTGATGACTGAACAAAATTTCACTAAACATTATTTGCACTGCGCCTCTTATCCTTTAATCACAAAAAGCCTTGTGTTGTTACTTTCTTTTCTCATGAACGTCTGTTGCCAACCAGACCATCTCATTTGCTATAGTTTCAAATATTGTACGGTTGTGGAAGGCTTCCTTTTTGATTGTGTAAAGGCGGTCCCTCATATATTTGTTTGTTTAACACCTTGGAATCAAATTATTAGATGAACTAACTTGCTGTGAAATGACACTATGTAAAAGGAAAAGTATAAATAAAGAGACAAAATGAATGAAATTATAAACATTGCACTGTGTTGTTTGATTTATGGTGTGAGAATGTATAAGTAAGCATATGGTTTCAGTCTGTACTTGAATATGACAATTGTTGGGGCTACGTTTGTCATCTGGAAGTTGGTTCCAGGTGCAGGTTTTGTAACGGCTAAACATTCTAGCAGTCATATCTTTCCCTGCTGCCATTTTGAAGCACATTCCTCTTCAAGTGGACATGGGAGGTTTACATTGAAAGACCCTCATCCCCTTGATTTTCTGTAACTCAAACTGATGTGGTTTCTCTTACAGAAGCTCCAAAGTCTTGTCCGGCCAAACTTCGTATCATTCTTCAAGACCATGACATTCGCAAACTGGACTTGCCTCAGGGAATCCCTGGGACTGTGAGTGAACTTGAGTCTATTGTGAGGAAGACATTTGGCCTTAATGGGAACTTTACTTTGCATTATAAGGATGCTGATTTCGGGGAGGAATATTTTTCTCTTACCTCAACAAGTGACATCAAGGACAAGGACACAATTAAGGTGATTCACATTGTTGAACCGCCCACACTTACGCTGACTTTTACTGATGTGGAGAGTTCCATTAAAAGTGCATCAAAGAGCTGCATCCAAACCTCGGTCCATTCTTCAGTGACCGACATCTTTCCTTCGATCAGCGATTCCTTTTCTGGTTTGCAGGATACACTGTTTCTTCCATCACCTGAACACAACACTCAGCGTTCACAGCGTTGGCCTACTGAGTTCTCCGTACCTCGCTTTGCCTATGATACAGAACTTGTGCTTGCTGCAGGAACTGAAGCTTTCAAGAAGAATGGAATTCAACTCAACTTTTCACCAATCCTCCCAGACATCCTAGAGAAACTGGCTGAAAGCATCTTTCAGTATGTGGCCTACCCAACAAGCGCGCAGTTGTCTGATGTTGCTGAGGCGCTGGTTCAGAAATATCCCTGCCTTAAAGAACCAGGCTCATATAATGGATGCTACGGATGGCGACAGAGACTAAAATATAAAATGGGCAACTATAGAGCAAAGCTGAGAGGGCTTGGATGCCCTGAGCTCGATGTTAACTCTATCAAAAAGAAGCGAGCACATGAAAAAGCACCTGCAAAAAATATAAAAAAGCCAAGAAAAGCAGAGGTGAACTTTTTACCCCCTCTCCCACAAGGAGAAACTGAAGAAAGTTTGGAAAATGAAAGAGTGGAGCTCCTTAACGAAGTAAAGAGGGGTATGATGAACTATCAGATTATCAGTGAAAAAATGGCAAAGACATTCTCTATTCGCAGGCAGGAAATTGTCATTCAATCAACACCAATCAATAACTTAAAATACAGATGGCCTGCACTTTTTGATGCAGCTCAGGTAAATATATTTTCATAAAATATTTTCCAGTTTGTGCTAGATTACATTCAGTTTTCTACATTAACAAATTGTGCCTTTTTATTTGTGCCTTTTATTTTTACAGATAAACGAAGAATTCACAAGGATCACCACTGTTGACCTGGAGGAAACATTCATTGCAAAACTGGACCAGTACTCTCCTAAAATAATGTCCATGGTGTTCTCAAGGGGACGGTCTTCAAAAAGGAGTATTCAGCGTATTAAGAACATGCTGCTAGAGGTATGAATAAATGTAAAGGTTACAAATAGAAACTTAATATAGATGATATTGGATTGGTTGGGGGGATGGGGTGCTGTGCTGGGTCAAGTCAAGTGAATTTTATTTGTAGAATGCTTTTAACAATGCACATTGTGTCAAGGCAGCTTTTCAGAAGTTCATAATACAAACACAAACAAACAAACATTGGGTCTCATTCACTAATAATTGCGTGGACTGTTCCGTATTCGTACGCACAGGAGAACTTCTCACAAGAAATCTCCGCCTAATTCACAACACGTGCGTATGCACATGAATTTGTTCTTACCTCGTTCTTATGTTAGTGAATTTGGAGTAATTCTAAATGAGCGGCAGCGTGCATTAAGGTTAGTCATTTGGATAAAACACGCCCAAATTATCTCCATATAAGGGCTTTCCGCATTTATTCAGAGCAAACGCGCTCTCGCCAGATCTTTGAGCATTCAAGTGTACCATTCTCACCAGTTCAAACACAAAACAACTTTCATACAGACCTCTCGGGAGCCAGCTCTACATACGGCTTATTCAGAGAAACCTCGCATCTGAACAAAACACAACTTTTCTTACACTTTCACTATATGATGAAATGTATGATGACAAGATTAAATTGTATTATTAAATAAATAAGTTTATATAATTTTATATATGGATTACATAACACAATTATTTAGTAAACATGCTTTAATATAGGCTAATTATAGTCGTATTTAGATGAAATATAACATGATTATCTTAACATGATTATAAGGCCGTACAGAGTAAGTGCTTTCTGCGTACATGTGGTTTCAGTTGTTCCTATAATTTTTCGTAAATGTAGAATACATTTTTGGTGAATTGTGGTTTGTTTTTAAAATCATTTGTACGCACATTTCACGCACAGATTAGTGCGTACGCAGGCTTAGTGAATGAGACCCAATGTCTTTCAGAGCCTGTTTGCAGCTAGAAACACTATCCTTCAAAGCACATTGAAATACCTCTAATTTTGTACTCTTCCACCTGCACATCAACAGTTAAGAATGCATCATCAACATTATCTACTAGATCCTACAGAAAAACTGTGAATTCTTTAAGGAAGTCTGTCAGTTGTTCTTTTTGTGTCACTATACTGTGAATATTTGATGGGTGGCCAGAAATACAATTTCAAATAATAATACTATTATTATTATTATTATTATTATTTCAATGATCAATTAATTATGTGATTTTAATTAAACTGGGTAGAAATAAATAATTGGTACAGTTTAGTCATCAATCTCATATTGAAGTCTTTTTTTTTTTTATTCCATTTCAATGGACAAGCAGTCTTTTTTTTTTTTTTTCTTTACAGGATTATTCTTTGGTAAGAAGGAGAGAGGCTGCTATCCGTTCCTTAGTGGTGTATCTCAGAGAAAATGAGGAAGATCTGTTTAAAGAACATTCGGTAAGTCAGACATACTGTACTTTCTGTTAATCTGATTTTTAAAAATTATAACTTAAACTGACATTGATTTTGACCTGCTTAGGATGATGAGAATATTGCCAATGAAGTGATGAAGATCATTATAACTAGAGGTTCCACGATATCAGAACCAGCCAGTGCAAGAATTGTGATTGAGGGAACAGAAGTCCAGCAAGACCTGGACGTACCCAGGGCCTGTGCATTGCTAATGGGGCTAATATATGCACTCAACCTCAGCTACCCAAAAGAACTGAAAAACACTTTTGAGGCATTTCAAAAGATTTTCCTTGAGCTGGATGATATGAAAGCTTGCCCGAAGGTAATGTCTCTAAAAAACAAACTGCTGTACTAAAACTGTGATGAATTAGGTTGCTGTCATCAAATTCAAATGTGATGTGAAAAAGTTAAGTTGTGCATACAATTACAGCAGCTGTGCTCTTGATAGTTGGCAGTTTATTAGCAACACCTAGATAAAAATGTATGTTTAAAACAACAGCCCAAGCAAGAATGGCATTAGTATTAGCTAGGCGGACACAAGTGAACTGGCAATGAGTGTTGTTGAAATTTCTCATGTTTTATTTGTTCTTTTTGAAAGAAAAAACACATTTACTTACAAAATAGCTTGGAAAACATCATTTTTTTTTTTTTCATGGTGTGTGCCATCTGATGTGTTTTTGGCAACACTAAATCTATGGATACTCTTTTTTCACATAAATCGTGAAACACTGTATTTTCCCTCCAAAATCCACATTCATAAATTGAACTTGTTTTATTTGAAGAGAAATGTCCTGCTAAGAGCCTGCAAATTTTGTTTGTTTTGTTTGTTTTTGGTGCACAGATGATGTTCATGATTACCAAATTATTTGGACCAAACAAAAGTCGCCACTACTTTTTTATTAAACAGATGTTAATACTGGAATTGCAATGTTTTATTTGTTCCTACTGAAGTGAAATAAATGACCAGTACTCCAAAAGGATGGAAGTCAAATTTAAAATTTGCGGAAGTAATTTGACCATGTAATATCACCAAAACTTTGAAATTAAAATTAAGCTCTTTGGTAAATCCAGATCAAGTTGGCTGTACTAACGCAAACTGATATCTTGTAGTGTTTACTCAATGGCTTAGTTGGAATCAGAGGAGCAGTCAAAATCAGATGCATCAATACTAGACCCCCTAAGACCACACACATCCTGAAAAGTGAGGTCAAAATATTTTTATTGCCCCCTGGTGGCTAGCGTCATCATAAACTCCACCTTCACCATGTAAATTAAAGGGACATGAACCAAAAAAAAAAAAAACATTACACTGAAAATATTTTTTTTTTTCCACTAAGGTGTCTGTCATTTTAGTTTTTATCACACTGATGTATGTTTAAATGTTCATTTTTCTAACAAGTTTGTTTTAGTACTTTAATGCTATAAAATCAGGGTGTTTTGTCATGATTGACAGCTTCAGTCACAGAGGCACTGGCAGACTTATTTCAGGAGCTTCGGGAAGAGATTCAAGATTTAACTTTTAATTTTCCATACGTGTTATTTCACACTGACAAAATTAGTTGTTTTGCAGTAAACTGTACTAACAGACCTAAGGGATCTGAGGGATTATTTTAGTTTGTTTGGTAAGTTAAATGTTCTTTATACGCTAATTAGTAAATGTCATTGGCAAGCTAAAACAACTAGATTAATTTTAGCTATGTGGGAAAAAGGCAAATGATCGTTACTGGCAGTTACAAAATTGTTAGAAAATAATATGTAAAAAATCAATTCTGTGGGAACTTGATACCGTGGCTCCGCTTCATGATCACTACTGCAAGACTCAGGCTCCAAATGACGTCAACGCAAGATGGCAGTGGCTATCTTTGGTATATTTTGGCTTCACTTTTCTGAAGTGGAAGGAAGTGAGGACGTGTCGCCTGTCTTTCAAATCTAGACCCTTCAAAGCCCAATTTTTCACCCTCTTCAGACATTGGGGTTGGGGTGGTCTTTAAAATGGTGGATTTATAATCAATATTTAGGCATTCTCTGACGAATTTTCATAGTAGACCTACCTCATGTCAATAGATCACCAGGGTTAATAGATCACCTACAAAGACCATTACAGTTATCTAGTGCTTATATAGCCTGCACAGTATGTGTATTTTTTTTGTTTCCTTGTTTGCTTTTATTGTCCTCTTGAGGGGAACCTAGTTTTGCAGCATGGTGACAGACAATCACAATTATAACTAAAACTAAAAATACCTATGAAGAGTTCAATAAATTGTTGTTCTACCTCTTGGGACTCTGAAACTATCAAATTTTCTAAGAATTAAATGTGCCTTACTTAGGTTCTATCTATGATAAATGTCAATTGGTTAAATTTGACTTTTCTTGCCACTGATATAGTTATTCAACATATTTCTACTTGATAATATAAGAGTGCCAAGCTACTATACAAAATGTAAATAATGATTCAATAAAACACTCATAAAATAATCCTTTTGAAATATAAATTAAATGTTTTCATCCTCATTAAAAATTGATTACAAACAACTGATATTTTGCTTCAAAGTTTAGTTTGTTGCCAATAACTGCTCCAAGATATTTATACTTAAGTCAGTACAATATCCTCACCATTTGTCAACACTTGACCTAATGTCAACCTCTTAAAGTCCATTAACATGTCCTTAGTTTCCACATTTACTGAAGATGTAATTTTATTACTATCTCTGAGTCATCTGCATTGTTCTATCTGTCTACCCCCCTCCCCCCTCAAAAAAAATAAACCAAGATTATGAGAAAACCTGCCAGTTTTGGGGAAACACCACATTTTCATTGTAAAATGAGGCGCTGTAAAATCAAGCTTCCATGTTCACCATATTTGTTGAACTCTGTGTACGTGTTGATCTTTGTTTAGATGTAAATAAAACCACCACTTTGAAAGGAAGCAAAAACCTGGTAACTGTTAGGGAATGTTGGAAAGATTTTTCAAGTGTTTTTGTAATAACCTAACCTATAACAATTTTTGAGCAATACACTTTTTCTTCCATGTGTGCTGCTACAAACCATCCATGGTCTGCCTCATGAAACCAAGAGTAGACGAGCGTAACTAACAACTATTAATGAACACTATGAATAGATAAAGTGCATTAAATTGATGAATTCAAGTGACTCAGAAACTGTTGTTCCTGTGAGCCGAATAAGGTAAACCTTAGTCTGAATTCAACAAAGAGAATGATTTTTAATAAACTGACTACACAATCAGCTATACAAAATCTAATGCAAAAAATAAGAATCATATACTGACAATACACACTAAGGTGTTTGGTAAAGTGACATTAGGCGCTTTTGCACCACATACAGGTGCATCTCAATAAATTAGAATGTCGTGAAAGTTCATTTTTTCTTGTAACTTATTTCAAAAAGTGAAACTTTCATATATTTTAGATTCATTACATGTAAAGTAAAACATTTCAAAAGTTTTTTTTTAATTTTGATGATCAGAGCTTACATCTCATGAAAGTCAAAAATCAGTATCTCAAAATATTAGAATATTGTAATTCTAATATTGTATTAGTATATTGAAATACAGTATTAAATTCTGGGTATCTCTTGTTCTTTGAAACCACAATAATGGGGAAGACTGCTGACTTGGCAATGATCCAGAAGATGAACATTGATGCCCTCCACAAAGAGGGTAAGTCACAGAAGGTCATTACTGAAAGGTGTGGCTATTTACAGAGTGCTGTATCAAAGCATATTAAATGCAAAATTGACTGGAAGGAAGAATTTGGGTAGGAAAAGGTGCACAAGCAACAGGGATGACCGCAAGCTTGAGAATACAGTCAAGCAAAGCTGATTCAAACACTTGGGAGAGCTTCACAAGGAGTCAGTGCATCAAGAGTCACCACGCTCAGATGTCTTCAGGAAAAGGGCTACCAAGCCACTTCTGAACCAGAGACAACGTCAGAAGCATCTTACCTGGTCTGTGGAGAAAAAGAACTGGACTGTTGCTCAGTGGTCCAAAGTCCTCTTTTCAGATGAAAGTAAATTTAGCATTTCATTTGGAAGTCAAGGTCCCTGAGTCTGGAGGAAGAGTGGAGAGGCACAGAATCCAAGCTGCTTGAAGTCCAGTGTGAAGTTTCCACAGTCAGTGATGATTTGGGCTGCCATGTCATCTACTGGTGTTGGTCCACTTTGTTTTCTGAAGTCCACAGTCAACGCAGCCATCTACCAGGAAATTTTAGAGCACTTCATGCTTCCTTCTGCTGACAAGCTTTATGGAGATGCTGATGGAATGCAACACATTCCAAAAAAAAGTTGGGACAGGAGCAATTTAGGGCTAGTAATGAAGTAAATTGGTTAAATAATGATGTGATTTGAAACAGGTGATGTCAACAGGTGATTGTAATTATGATTTGGTACAAAAGCAGCATCCAAGAAAGGTCTAGTCCTTTAGGAGCAAAGATGGGCAGAGGATCGCCAGTTTGCCAACAAATACGTGAGAAAATTATTGAAATGTTTAAAAACAATGTTCCTCAAAGAAAGATAGGAAGAGATTTGGATATTTCACCTTCAACAGTGCATAACATAATTAAAAGATTCAAGGAATCTGGAGGAATTTCAGTGCGTAAAGGACAAGGGCGCAAGCCTAAGCTGAACAACCGTGATCTCCGATCCCTCAGGCGGCACTGCATCAAGAATCGTCATTCATCTATAAGCGATATCATCACATGGGCTCAGGACTACTTTGGCAAACCTTTGTCAAGTACCACAATACGTAGTTACATCCACAAATGCCAGTTAAAACTGTACTGTGCCAAAAGGAAGCCCTATGTTAACAGTATCCAGAAGCGCCGTCGACTTCTCTGGGCTCGGAGGCATCTGGGATGGACCATCACACAGTGGAAACGTGTACTGTGGTCAGATGAATCAGTATTTCAGGTATTTTTTGGGAGGAATAAACGCCGTGTGCTCCGGACCAAAGAAGAAAAGGATCATCCAGACTGTTACCAGCAACAAGTCCAAAAGCCAGGGTCATGGTATGGGGTTGTGTCAGTGCCCTTGGCAAAGGTAACTTGCACTTCTGTGATGGCACCATTAATGCTGAAAAGTACAGAGATTTTGGAGCACAATATGCTGCCTTCAAGAAGACATCTTTTCCAGGGACGTCCATGCATTTTTCAACAAGACAATGCAAAACCACATTCTGCACACATTACAAAGTCCTGGCTGCGGAGGAAGAGGGTACGGGTACTTGACTGGCCTGCCTGCAGTCCTGACCTGTCTCCAATAGAGAATGTATGGCCCATTTTGAAGCACAAAATGCGACAACGAAGACCCCGTACTGTTGCCCACCTTAAGACTTGTTTGTAGGAAGAATGGGACAAAATTACATCTGAAACACTTCATCACTTGGGGTCTTCAGTCCCTAAACGTCTTTTAAGTGTTGTGAAAAGGAATGGCAACATTACAAAGTGGTAAATGCTTTACTGTCCCAACTTTTTTTGGAATGTGTTGCAGGTCTGAATGACAGGAACGGATGTATATTTACAAATGACATGAAGTTGACCAGACAAAACATGAAATATTTTGTTCATATTGTCTGCAATGAAATACAAGTCAAAGTAAATTTAGAAATCACTACTTTCTTTTTTTATTTGCATTTTCCATACTGTCACAACTTTTTCTGGTGTTGTAGTAAGACGTAACAGTTTTCAATGTCAAGCAGCAACATGAGCTGTTTTGTAGAGCTAAAAATAGCTGGAAGTAGATGACACCAGAAGTCAGACATTCAATTTAAAAATGGCCGCGGCTGCTCTTATGGGAAAGATGAGGTGGATAGAGATGGAAAAGGTCCATGTTGTATAATAGAAATGTATGTGGAGATCTGCTCTACCGTTGGGGTTTCAAGTCAAATGGCAAAACATGTTTTACCTGGGCATCCTAACAAATTTGTGGATAAGGATGAAGCAGAACAAAGCAGTTCCTTCATGGGGGTCACTGTATGTTAATGTGATCCTCCCTGTTCTCCACAAGAGCTTGTGTTTGTTTTAGTGTTGTTTTATCTTAAGGCAAAAGGCTTTTGTTTATGTTGTCCATATAATCTTGATCACATTTAAGTTAGATTTTGTTTGCCTGCTGTTCACTTAAACTGATCAGTAATCCTTCCTGCTTAGGTATGGTACACACTAAAATACAATGAGGTGCAAATAGTATCTGCCCTATTGGCACTAAGTATAAACTGCAACACTATTTTCTAGGGATGCACAATATTGGATTTTTGCCGATATTTTTCAATTCATTGTGTCTGATACCGATATTTCTTTTTGTTTGGAAGCAACACCAAGTCTCTCCTGTGCAGAAATAAGCTAAATATTTTTTTTAACAAGAACTTACTTGTTAGAATTCAACAATGAAGGTTTTTTGACAGTACATTGAAGCTTTGAAAATAACTATAAATAAACTATATCAATCACTGCATTTCCCCCCCCCCAGAAAGATGCAGTGTTAACGCTAACATTTTATTTCAAGATTTAACATTTGTAGATGATCTAAAGCAGAAGAGTTGTAAAAATTCTGAAAATCTTTTAGAGCTTACGATTTGTTTAAAAAATAAAACACATTACCCGTTAATGAATAAATCAGTATATATAAAATTATTTAATTTACAAGTGTCATGTTTGTGATTTTTTTTTTTCCATGTAAGCTATAGCTTCTAACCTTTAAATCAAAACATACTCATTTTATGACATCAATTACTGCTTTATTTAATCAGAGACAGTCTAAATGTTATTTGTGTAGGCTAGTTTACTTTTAATTTAATTAGAAGTAGGCCAACAGTGCCCCTTACAGATTAAAACTCCTTACCGAATGTGCTTTAGGACCTGGGGGGAGGCTGCAGCTGCTGCCACTGCACGTGCTATTACTGTTTACTTGTTTAATGCAGCAATCCAAAAGAATGAATCTAATCATCATTCAGACAAAACTTTGCTTCAAGAATGAGCCACACTGCTGACGTGATCTAATCACTAGCACACCCTGAGCACATGTGAGTTAACGTATTCCTCTTATCGGCAAGACATATAAGCATAATTTTTCATATCGGACCGATGCCGATATTTACATTTAAAGCCATTATCGGCCGATTCCGATAATATCGTGCATCCCTACTATTTACTCATAGTGAAGATTAGTGACCAACCAATATTTACACGAAGAAAATATTTTTTTGTTATTTATACTTGCTGTAAATGATACTCATCGCTATATATTTACACTTAGTGTAAATAGCATCTAATGCGATTAGCACTTGTTGCAAATAGCTTTCATAAAGTTGCTGTAAGTGTGAACGGTGTAAATAAAAATGTTGATGTTCTTTTGTAATGTAAATGTACTTTGCTTGTTTTCTGTTTGAATAACTGAGGAAATGTAACCGTTTGATTAACTGCTCATCGTCAAACATTTCAAAGACATTCTTCCTCTCCTGAAAGATTTGCGCACGTCTCTGTCTCAGCGCCATCACAAGCCCCTGCTGGCAACTCCTAACCACTTGAGAGACCTCTCCAGCTGTCTTAAATAACTGGAAGAGTAAGACTGATTCTTAGCTTTAAGAAATTTGAGAACTTGCTTTTATACTTAAGTTTGAATGTAGGAGTAAATTTCATGATTTCTCAGCACTTAAGACTAAAATGGCACTACAGGCCCAGATGTCATCAGATGAGCCCCAACAGTAGCCATATTCAAGTCCAGACTGACATGTTTACCAGTGCATTCTTTCACTACAGATGAATCATATAATGCAGCACAATGTTCATTATTTCATGTAGTTTGTCATTTTATTCATAATCTCTCATTTACATTGTAGTATGAGTTTAACAAATATATCAGTTTATGGAATGGAGAGTCTCTACATGTGACCGTGGACCACAAAACCAGTCATAAGGGTAAATTTTTCGAAATTGAGATTTATACATAATCTGAAAGCTGAATAAATAAGCTTTCCATTGATGTATGGTTTGTTATGATAGGACAATATTTGGTCGAGATACAACTATTTGAAAATCTGGAATCTGAGGGTGCAAAAAAAAAATCAAAATACTAAAAAAATCGCCTTTAAAGTTGTCCAAATGAAGTTCTTAGCAATGCATATTTCTAATCAAAAATTAAGTTTTGATATTTACGGTAGGATTTTTTCAAAATATCTTCATGGAACATGACCTTTACTTAATGTCCTAATGATTTTTGGCATAAAAGAAAAATCAGTTATTTTGACCTATGCAATGTATTTTTGGCTATTGCTACAAATATACCCCAGCGACTTAAGACTGGTTTTGTGGTCCAGGGTCACATATGATCAAAACTGGAGGGTATCTATCACAACCTCTCAAGATTTGAAACTACCTTAAAGTAAATGGTTAGGTGTAGATACAGGTGTTAATGTGCAAAAAAGAAAACAAAAAGGCAAAAGCAAAGTATAAAGAGGTGATGCAAATAAAAGAAGGGGTTATAAAGGTGGACAATTACATTTTGACCACATTCAGTTGTGTTGTGAACGTTTCCTTAATTTCACACAGATACGTATTTTCTGGTGCAATTTTAATTTGCCGAACCATTTAAATCTCTTTCCACACAAAGAACACAAATAGGGTTTCACATTTTTATGCGTTTTCAAGTGTATCTGTAAGTGTGATGACAAAATAAATTTTTTGTTACACTGATCACAATTAAATGGCCTTCCTCCAGAGTGACTGCGCTGGTGATTTCTGAAATTTCTGTTTTTTTTAAACCTGTTGTCACACTGAGACCTCTGCAATTTCTGTCCAGAATGAGTTTGCAAATGACGTTTCACATCTCTTTGATATGTGAAATACTTGTCACACTGAAGACACTTGAAAGGTTTCTCTCCAGTGTGAAGCCTCAAGTGAGTTTTAAGATTTCCTTTTAGTGAGAAGCTCTTCCCACACAGTTTGCAGGTGTAAGGCTTCTCTCCAGTGTGAAGACTCATGTGAGTGCGGAGGCTTTTTTTATGACTGAAACTCTTTCCACACTGATTACATTTAAAACAGTTCTCTCCTGTGTGAATCCTTATGTGGTAATTAAGGGTTACCTTGCGTGTGAAACTCTTTCCGCACTGACCACATACAAACGGCTTCTCCCCAGTGTGAATGTTCTTGTGATATCTTAGGTTTAGTTCTGTTGTGAAGCTCTTTTCACACTGATCACATGTAAACAGCTTCTCTCCGGTGTGAATTCTTATGTGAGAATTAAGGGTGTTTTTATGTGCAAATCTCTGTCCACACTGAGGGCAAGTATAAGGCTTTTCTCCAGTGTGAATTCTCATGTGGACTTTAAGGTTTCCTTTTTGAGTGAAACTGCTCCCACACTGTTGGCAGGTGAAAGAGTTCTCTCCAGTGTGAATTCTCATGTGGATATCAAGGTTTTGTTTTTTAGTAAAACGTTTTCCACACTGTTGGCAGATGAAAGAGTTCTCTCCAGTGTGGAGTCTCGTATGGACTGAGAGGTTTTGTTTCTGACTGAAACACTTTCCGCACTGTTGGCAGGTGTAAGGCTTTTCTCCAGTGTGAACTCTAATGTGGATTGTAAGGTTTTGTTTTTGTGTGAAGCTCTTTCCACACTGTTGGCAGGTGAAAGAACTGTTAGCTTTGGTCTTCTTAGCTCTTTTCCGTGAATAACTCGGTTTAGTCTGTGTGGATTTCTCTCCAGTTATGAACATATGTTTCTCATTCTGATTTTCCTCTTCTATTTCATTCAGTTCTTGACTCTCCTCTTTAAGGGCCATCAGGTCTACAGTGAAAAAATACAAATGTAAGTTAACACCAGTTTAATGGCACAAAGTAACAGACATCAAAGCTTCGCGAAAAATGTTTCCTGTAATCACAGAACCTATTCTCAATTTTGTTAACTTTTCGCTTTCTTTACTTTCAAGCAGTTATAAAACTCCTTATCAAGCACAACTTGAACAAAGGAGAAATGGTTTAGAGATTAATCATACAAAACTTTGTCGAGTCGCTGGACTGGCTTATATCCCATCACCAACAGTCACTGGTGTGGAAGAAAAAAAAATTGATTCTCTGATTCATCACCACTTTTCTTCAACTCTGTGCGAGCAGTTAAATGCACTTGCATCTCAAAATGTTTTTATGATACAAAATTAAAGTAGTCAGTTGTGTCTTAGGGACAGGACAAAACATCTGATATGTTAAAAACAGATATGTGAATTAACCAGGACTCAAAATTGATGCTTGTTCAAGACAAGTGGGTTTTTTGAAAGAGAATTTCAGACAAGTAGATTAAAACATGTTCTTATGTGTATTTAAATGGCTGTGACGAAATAAGCAATATATGGTTGAAAAACACTCAACAGTTGTGATATATGACAAGAACTGAGCATGTCAGTCTCTGGCTCTGCGGCAGCCAAAGCGTGAAAGCAGGTTTGGATTTACCATCTGACGCAATGAACATGTGCTCGCTCATATATTAGGACACTCACGTGACATTCTTCAACAACATCATTAATTTCTGTAGATTTGAGCTTTGAGAATGAAAACCAACCTGTTTGTTCATCAGTATCTTCTTGTTTCACTCTGAATGCTTCTTCAATTTTGATGTCTTCACTCTCCTCTTTAATAAACGCCATCTTTATATTAGTGTGTCACGTGGATCTCAGTTGCTTCAGCAGGAGTTATTCTGTGCATTTGGACACTCTGTCATGTTTAAGATGAGAACAATTAACAGAAAGAAAAAGAAAAATCTAAACTAAATCTCTGAATGCATCTCAATCAGTTCCCTAGTTCAGTATTCAGTGCACTGGTCAAGTTGTGTCAGGGTGATAGTTAATGGTCTTAAATGGTCTTATGAGCTAAACTACAGACACTATTTAACATGTTATGTATATTCATTTTGATTAATTAAAACGTAATGAAAGCATTTGCATTAGGTTTGTAAAAGTTGTTACTCATATTTGTGTTCTCGTTGCATTGTTATAACCAACAGTTTATTCGAGTGCCTGGAATGAGTGAATTATTTTGCGAAGCAATTCATTCAGAATCAGAATAAGGTTTATTGCCAGGTATGTTTTAGGGCTGGGCGGTATATCGAGTTTGTACGATATATCGATATATTTTTTATAGGTGATACGGTATGAAGCAATACCGTAAATATTGAATTTGATACGAGCGCATCCGAAAAATATCTATAGGGAGGAGGACACAGACTGAACTGCTGCGGAGAAAGTGCATAATACACTTTGTTCCAAACATGTGACAAGCTTTATATGAAGGGCTTTAAAAAACTCGTAAAATATAGTAGCTTATAGTTTCAGTTTAAAGCGGCTCGCCCCATCAGATGCTCTGACAGAAAGACTGCGTGTGCCGCTGACAGAGATGCGCTGTTTTGAGCTGTGTGCTCTTTTCCTAAATGCATAACTTACATTTCACAGGTATATTCTCCATCTGTAAATGTTAGAAATCCATGGAAATATGTTAATTTTGCTGTCAGAAGTGCATGAGCTTTTGCTTTGCAATTCTCCGCTAAACTTCACTAGCCTGACTACGTCAGACTTCGTACTTCCGCTCAATTTCAATTCGCTTCTGTACTCAGTCTGATACAGCAAACCAGCTCCCAGATAATTTCCGGCTCCGCACCAGCCGTCCAACCAATGAACAGAGGTCAGGCTGAGAGCCGTGACGTAGACGCTAAGTGCCGAATTTAAGATTGTAGTTAAGGGAAATCTAAAACGACAGCGGACATGGAGACACGGGATGCTATTCGCTCTGTTGTGGAGAATTTTTTCCAGGCATTTGCCAACTGATGCCTGAACAAGAGGAGTGTTTGGTTCACATTTTTAATGGAGGTGATGTTGTGGCCCTACTCCCGACAGGTTTTGGGAAAAGTTTAATTTATCAACTGTTACCGATCGTCAGTGAGAAACTGAGGCGGCCAAAGTCCGGCAAGGCGATAATTGTGATTGTGTCCCCCTTAGTTGCCCTCAGGGACGATCAGGTTAAGGAGGCAGCAAAACTCGGTCTGTTTGCTGCACAGCCATCTTCACTCCTGTATTTCGCTCGATGGTTTTGTTTTCGCCGCATACCTGTGTTTACAGCGGAAGTTCGAGGCGGCTGAGTCGGCGCATAACATACGTCATAACCATACATTATGTGATTGGCTTACGGGTACACCAATGATTTTAAACTTCAGACAAGCGCCCCCCCACGAGAAAGTAAACGCTTGTCAATTATGCCCTTCCAGACTCTGTCTACGAAGCAAAGCGAAGTAGCAGAGTTTGGTATTATCAGGCTAAAACTTCAGACTTCGTTCAGAACGAGCACCGCCGTGCGCATGCGCGCCAAACAGACGGAGCACAATGAAATAAGGAGTGCAATAACTGACTAAAATATATATTTTTTTCTGAAATATTTGTAGTCGGACAATATAAATGTGACGTGTAGAATTTTAAACCTACAAGTAAATGTATTAGTATGATAGCACTAACTGTAAAGTGACTGTAATGGGGTAAGCAAAGTAGCCTTTTTACTCAGTTAGTCTGCTTTTTTTCACTTTCATTTTTTAGTTTAGTAAATTTAACTTCTGCTTTTAAAGCCTTGTTTTTGTTTTAAGATTACAATGTTAGAATGTTATGTGATTTTAACACTTTTTTGCACATAATATATGCCTACATGGTAACATTCACTTTATTTGTTTAATCAAAATACAAAGTACCGAGATATATACCGCAAATCAGCCAAAAAATACCGAGATATGAATTTTTGCTCATATCGCCCAGCCCTAGTTTGTTTACACATATAGAAGCTCCACAGTGCAACAGGACACAGATAATAAAATAATAATATACAAATATACAAAATCCATTCAGATGTATATATCAATTCTCGATATGGGGAGCGAAATGAGACGCACCTTTTAATCTCTTTACTTGTAACAACGTTTCTAAATGTAAGCATTGCACTGCTACATTAAATAATTATTAATTTCACATAGTTTATAAACGCTATGAAATTGAATTGACATTTTTGACAGTGATTTAATTACCTTACATGCTGCTGCTGCTGCTTCTTTCTTTCAATTGGCAAATCGCACCATACACGCTTTAAAAACACAAACCTTTCTAAAGCCGAATCAAAACAGACGCAGGAGCGCGACGCAGCCGTATGACGTCACATTGCCAGACCAAAATAAAAGTCCTGGACACACGCTGCTGTCTGAAAACACAGAAGTGCAAATAAATTTACATGCAAACACACACACACACACACATTAAAAAAAAATGTCAGAGGTATTAATATGTGAAATATACACATTTAAATATATGTTGTACAAAATGACTACCAATGAAAAAGAATGTACTACATCTAAATATGTGAGATTCTGTTTAAGAGACAAAACACTCATGTTTGGGTGCAGAAACCACCAGGGGCAGAAAACCTTCTCAGTAATAAGACACTTTTTTTTAATTGTTGTTTATATGCATTTTTCAAACGTGCCGCAGTAGAAACTTCCTTGAACAGGTTTGCTAATAAGGGCCACAGACAAACATAGGTACAGATGTTGCAATATGTTTTATTAATTGTACAAAATTAATTGTGACTGTCTGTTTTCTTCAATTTATACTATTTACTCATTTTAAAAAAATATTATGGGGGAGTTACTTTTAATTCCTGGTGTTTTTGTTGATTAACAAGTAATTATGTCACTCTTAGTTATATTAACATTAATATCAACTGTAGTACTAATCTGAGCAACTAGATGTCACATAGTGATAAAACATGTATAGCCTGAATGCACTGTAAGTCGCTTTGGATAAAAGCGTCTGCTAAATGCATAAATGTAAATGTAATCACTTTACTTCTAGCAGCAGTCATTGTCACATATAATTCAAATAATTGACATTGCAGTCATCAAACACTTAATTGCACTGTCCATGAACCGGCTGTGAAATACCCATTAAATGTATTGGAAGTGAGCATTTCATGTCTTCTAATTTTAAAAGAGTATGGACTGGGGCAGGACAATCTGTTTTCTAGTGTGTTTGAATGGCTTTTATCTTTATACAAACTGGAAAGGTGACTATCCTGCTCCTGTAGAGGATTTAAATAACCTGCAGACACAGAGTCTGTGAAAACACTTCCTATACTGTATCTATACTGCATCACTTAAGAGATTCTGAAGAACTTGGCTGATCTCAGAGCATCCCATCCAGAAGTGCCAGTGGCCTCTGCCCTGAATCTAAAAGAGGCTGAGAGCCTCAGAAGTGCTGGCAAGAATCTTCCTGACACTTTTGAGGACAAATGTGAGAAGGAGTTCTGAAAGCAAATCAGAAAACAGCTACAAGATAAGCTGATTGACCTGAATACGAATTGGTAACACTTTAATAAGGTTCCCTTTGTGAAGGATTTATAAAGGTGTTAATTTTTTACTAATAACATATTTACAATTGCATTAAAAATCATTAACTTTAATCATTTTTGAAAATTATCTGCCAAATAGTGCATGTTGTAAATGCTTAATAAATGTTCATACTTTCAAATCTGAATCAACACCATTTTCATGACAGTAAAAATAGATTATTATAGTGCAATATCAGGTGTTTAGGCTGTAATGTGTCACTTTTCAGGTTGTAATGTTCACAGGTATTTACTTTGCACTAACTTACAGAGGTAAGATATATGACAAGTGAACAATGGTTCACTGGTGTCCACCCAAGATTAGGTACAAACGTAAATAATATTTAAATTAAATTATTCATTAATAATATCTTATGAATAAAGAGGTTGTGGTCACCTTTTTTGCATCAGTTTAGAGGACAATAGGTACGACATGGTAAGAAAAGTGACACGAGATATTAATAAACCACTTTAATTCTTCATTAATGACAAAGGAGACCTTAATGAAAAGTGTTTGATCAGTTGATTTTGGTTTTATACAACCAATTGTATTTTGTAGATTGCTAACTGTCTTCTCTTTTCATTTCTTCAACAGGACACAATGAAGCAGCCAGAGAGTTTAATTATCAAATTGCAGTTGCTGTTCATGTATTACCACCAAAATTAGTCAACAGATACTTCAGTTAAAAGAAATTGTGCCAGATGAAAATCTTTTTTTCTGTTTTTGTTGTTACTCTTTGCTTCAGTGTTTCTGCCTTGCCCACAATTAATGGTCTTTTTTTTCCGCGGTGTATAATCTTAATAGTAAATAGTAAACACAGTTGTGAAATAATTGCATAACAACTTTTTTTTTTATCTATACTGTATGTCTTATATTTTTTATATATTGTGATTTGAGACTGTTCCTGTCTGTTGTGCTGCTGTGATGTTTGCGATTGTAGCTCCGCTTTTTATTGGATCTTTACCTTCACTCTCTGTTGTTTAAAGTGATAATATATAACTTAATTCCCACCATATTTCTGGTATTATCTATCAAACTAATTTGATCGCTCGCTTCTAAAACCTCGAGAGCAGCGCGTTAGCATTCGTTAGCCGGTTAGCTTGTCACTCGCGGTTCCATTCGCGCCTATTATTGTTTTCTTTTTTCTCGCTCCATTTTCATTTATCTCTCGCTCCGTTTTTCACGAGTTCATCAAACAACAGTGGTAAGTGGTAAGTGGAGTGGTAAGTGGTAAGTTAAGTTGGTATCATTCATCAATCACGGTGAGTAATGGCTTCTTCTCCTGCTATTGTTATTTGCACAGTTTGCCACATGTACAGCTTATCTATTAGTAAATGGATAGAGTGCAAGTCTAAAAGGGACAAGTTTTTTTTTTTAAGAATAGAATTAGAATAGAGAGTGCTAGAGTTAGAGGGTCAAATAAAGATGGAAGAGATGTGTTTTTAGCCGATTCTTGAAGATGGCTAAGGACTCAGCTGCTGGAGTTGGGCAGGTCATTCCACCAGGAAGGAAAATTTAATGTAAAAGTCTGTGAAAGTGATTTTGTGCCTCTTTGGGATGGTAAACGGCATTCATTTGCAGAACGTAAGCTTCTAGAGGCACATAAGTCTGAAGTAATGCATTTAGGTAACAAGGTGCAGAGCCAGAGGTGGTTTTGTAGGCAAACATTAATGCCTTGAATTTTATGCAAGCAGCTATTGGTAGCCAGGGCAAATTGACACAGAGAGGTGTGACGTTTCTTCATTCTTTCTTACATTCTTTTTGGCTCATTAAAAATTAATCTTGCTGCCGCGTTCTGGATTAATTGTAAAGGTTTGATAGAACTGGCTGGAAGACCTGACATAATACATACATACAAAAAATAAATAAATAAAATAATTAAAAAAACAAACAAACAAACAAACAACAACAAAAAAAAAACTATAGGGTCCTAGAAATCCAGTTCTGAAACTACGGCCTCCAGTATTGCATGAATACCCTACTCACAACAACAGCCTTATTGAACATGCAGATTCATTCTCTGCCAGCAGGAGGCGCTTTCGGAACTGTTTCCGCGGTAACAGCAGTATACAAAGCAGAGCAGCACTGGACTTTGAAACCTACAGCGCTCATATTTATTTATAGCTTTTTGAAGTTTAATCGTCACATTAATCGCATCGCGATTCTGGTCTGTACCCAAATTTAAGACCTCTTGAAATCATAATTAAGACAATTTAAGACTTTTTATGACCTTAAATTTGATAAATTAAATGTAAGACTTTTTAAGGACCCGCGGCAACCCTGTCAGATAGATGCTGTTATTCTGAACTTTCTATTCATCAAAGAAACCTGAAAAAATTCTACTCCGCTGTTTTCAACATAATAATAAATGTTTTTTGAACAGCAAATCAGAATATTAGAATGATTTCTGAAGGATCATTTGACTGGAGTAATGACGCTAAAAAATCAGCTTTGAAATCACAGGACTTGCATTTAAAAATCACAATAACTTGCATTTAAAAATATTTTCAGATAGAAAACAGTTATTTTAAATGTTAAATATTTCAAAATGTTACTGTTTTTGCTGTACTTTGGATCAAATAAATGCAGGCTTGGTGAGCAGAAGATAATTCTTTAAAAAAAAAAATCTTACTGTTCAAAAGATTTTGACTGGTAGTGTATGTTAGCCTATAGTTAAAGATATTAATATTAATAAGGTGTGTCTGTGATGTTTATTTGACAGTGATTTTACATTTCTTGTTTGTATGAAGGCTAAATACAAATAAAAGGTGAACATTCATTTATTTGTGCTGTCCATCTCCCCCCCCCCTCCCCCCCCCTAAAATATTATATAGTTTTATAGGCGGAGTTCATAGACTTGGCAAATTCATTTTTCATAAGTTTGTAGGTACAGACATCCGTTGTGGGCATTCTTGGCAGGTTTTTTAGGCTTTCTTTAGTGTTCATATCGATATCGGAATTATATCGTATCGACCGAAATTAAGAAATATATTGTGATATAAATTTTGCCCATATCGTCCAGACCTACTGTGGTATAATGAGCACATTCGCACCCTAAAGAGAGCAGCCCGGAAAATGGAGTGCAGCTGGAGGAAAACAAAACTATAGGTATTTCGTATTGCTTGGCGGGAAAGTACCCTATCCTACAGAAAAGCTTTAAAAACTGCTAGATCTGATTACTTTTCATCTCTTTTAGAAGAAAACAATCATAACCCCAAGTATTTATTCAATACAGTGGCAAAATTAACAAAAAATAAAGCATCAACAGGTGTTGACATTTCCCAACAGCACAGCAGTAATGACCTTATGAACAATTTAACTTCCAAAATTGATACTATTAGAGATCAAATTGTAACCATGCCGCCGTCAGCTACAGTATCACATCTAGTAGTGCACTATATACTACCCTGAGGAACAATTTCACTCATTCTCTACTATGGGAGAGGAAGAATTGTATAAACATGTTAAATCATCTAAACCAACAACATGTATGTTAGACCCTATTCCATCTAAACTACTAAAAAGAGGTGCTTCCAGAAGTCATAGATCCTCTTTTGGCTATTATTAATTCGTCATTGTCATTAGGATATGTCCCCAAAAACTTTAAATTGGCTGTTATTAAGCCTCTCATTAAAAAAACACAACTTGACCCCAAAGAGCTAGTTAATTACAGACCGATCTCGAATCTCCATTTTCTGTCAAAGATACTAGAAAAGGTTGTATCCTCACAATTATATTCCTTCTTAGAGAAAAATGATATCTGTGAGGATTTCCAGTCAGGATTTAGACAATCTCATAGTACTGAGACTGCTCTCATTAAAGTGACAAATTACCTGCTCTTATCATCTGATCGTGGTTGTATCTCTCTATTAGTGCTACTGGATCTTAGCGCTGCGTTCGACACTATCGATCACAACATTCTTTTGAATAGACTAGAAAACTTTGTTGGCATTAGTGGAAGTGCATTAGCATGGTTCAAATCGTACTTATCTGACCGCCATCAATTCGTAGCAGTGCATGAAGAGGTATCATATCGATCACAAGTGCAGTATGGAGTACCTCAAGGCTCAGTACTAGGGCCGTTACTTTTCACACTTTATATGTTACCCTTGGGAAATATCATTAGGAAACACGGGGTTAGCTTTCACTGTTATGCTGATGATACTCAGCTCTATATTTCTTCACGGCCTGGTGAAACACACCAAATTGAGAAACTTATGGAATGCATAGTCAATATAAAAAACTGGATAACGAGTAATTTCTTACTGCTAAATTCTGAAAAAAACAGAGGTGTTAATTATCGGACCATAAACCCCCACAAGTAATAACCTAGAACACTGTCTAACACTTGATGGCTGCTCTGTCGATTCTTCGTCATCAGTCAGGAACCTAGGTGTGCTATTTGATAGTAATCTCTCCTTTGACAGCCACGTTTCTAGCATTTGTAAAACTGCATTTTTTCATCTTAAAAATATATCTCAACTGAGACCTATGCTCTCAATGTCAAATGCAGAAATATTAATTCATGCGTTTATGACCTCAAGGTTAGATTATTGTAATGCTTTATTGGGTGGTTGTTCTACACACTTAATAAACAAACTACAGATGGTTCAAAATGCAGCAGCTAGAGTTCTTACTAGAACCAGGAAGTATGAACACATTAGCCCGGTTCTGTCAACACTGCACTGGCTCCCTACTAAACATTGTATAGATTTTAAAATCTTGTTAATTACTTATAAAGCCCTGAATGGTTTAGCTCCTCAGTACTTGAGCGAGCTCTTATCGCATTATAGTCCTCCACGGCCGCTGCATTCTCAAAACTCTGGCCATTTGATAATATCTAGAATATCAAAATCAACTGCGGGCAGCAGATCTTTTTCCTATTTAACGCCCAAACTCTGGAACAATCTACCAAACACTGTTCGGGAGGCAGACACACTCTGTCAGTTTAAATCTAGATTAAAGACCCATCTCTTTAACCTGGCATACACATGACATACTAATACACTTCTAATATTCAAATCCGTCAAAGGATTGTTAGGCTGCATTAATTAGGTCAACCGGAACCGGGAACACTTCCCATAACATACAATGTACTTGTTACATCGTAAGAAGATTGACATCTACGCTAATATTAGTCTGTTTCTTTCTTATTCCGAGGTCACTGCAGTCACCAGATCCAGTCCTTATCCAGATCAGATGGTGGATCAGCACCTAGAGACAACCTCTACAGCCCTGAACTTCAGCGGAGACCAGGGTCCTCATTTATAAAGTGTGCATACGCTTAAATCCACGCCAACGTTCATATTTACAAAAACGGTCTTTGACGTGGAAAAGTGCTTAGCATCACGTCAGGGTCTGAGCAGACGTACGCACTTTTTATTGTCAAGAGTATTGCAGGTTTTTTAAATGTAAGCTGTTCTTGCAGCTTGCTGTTCTAAATTATGATGATTGGTGATCTTTTATATGTTAATGACATTAATTAGGAGTCGTTTACAAGGCAGAGAGCTGAAACCAGTCAATTGCGCGCAAGTTCAAGATCATTTGCGATTCATAGATTTCACATCTGAAAGAGACACGTACGTGCGTTTTCTGTTTGTACATTCATTCTATGAATCGCACGTACGCATATCTTAGAAATTATCGTAAGATCAAATTTAGGATAGTTTCTGCGCAACATTTTATAAATGAGGCCCCGGGACACCTAGATGAGCCCCAGAGACAGATCCCCAGTGAGGACCCCGTCACCTACAATTTGTATTGTTAAAAGCACTATATAAATAAAGGTGACTTGACAACAATGTGTTGACAGGACTTTTATTTTGGTCTGGCGATGTGACGTCACACGGCTGCGCCACGCTCCTGCATATTTGATGTGGCTGAAGTAAGGTCTGTGTTTTTAAGCTTTTAAAGTATTTACATCGAAACAAAACAAAGCACTCAGTCTATTTTTTTGGGTTTTTACAAGCGGTGTAAAATAAATAAATTAATATTAAATTGTAACATTGTGATGCTTTATATAGCATTAAAAAAACGTTTATTTATTTACTTTTGTTTTATTTTGTATGAGTAACATAAAAGGTGCGTCTCATTTTGCTCCCGATATCGTGATTCTGTTCATCGTTAACGGTATTTGCAGTGTATTTACTGGCAAGTAGTGATGGAGAAAAACAAAGCTTGAAGCTACAACCCCAAATCAGAAAAAGTTGGGACAGTATGGAAAACGCAAATAAAAAAAGAAAGTAGTGATTTCTAAATTTACTTTGACTTGTATTTCATTGCAGACAATATGAAGACAAAATATTTCATGTTTTGTCTGGTCAACTTCATGTCATTTGTAAATATACATCCTTTCCATTCATTCAGACCTGCAACACATTCCAAAAAAAGTTGGGACAGGAGCAATTTAGGGCTAGTAATGAGGTAAATTGGTTAAATAATGATGTGATTTGAAACAGTTGATGTCAACAGGTGATTGTAATTATGATTTGGTACAAAAGCAGCATCCAAGAAAGGTCTAGTCCTTTAGGAGCAAAGATGGGCCGAGGATCGCCAGTTTGCCAACAAATACGTGAGAAAATTATTGAAATGTTTAAAAACAATGTTCCTCAAAGAAAGATAGGAAGAGATTTGGATATTTCACCTTCAACAGTGCATAACATAATTAAAAGATTCAAGGAATCTGGAGGAATTTCAGTGCATAAAGGACAAGGGCGCAAGCCTAAGCTGAACAACCGTGATCTCCGATCCCTCAGGCGGCACTGCATCAAGAATCGTCATTCATCTATAAGCGATATCACCACATGGGCTCAGGACTACTTTGGCAAACCTTTGTCAAGTACCACAATACGTAGTTACATCCACAAATGCCAGTTAAAACTGTACTGTGCCAAAAGGAAGCCCTATGTTAACAGTGTCCAGAAGCGCCGTCAACTTCTCTGGGCTCGGAGGCATCTGGGATGGACCATCACACAGTGGAAACGTGTACTGTGGTCAGATGAATCAGTATTTCAGGTATTTTTTGGGAGGAATGGACGCCGTGTGCTCCGGACCAAAGAAGAAAAGGATCATCCAGACTGTTACCAGCAACAAGTCCAAAAGCCAGGGTCTGTCATGGTATGGGGTTGTGTCAGTGCCCTTGGCAAAGGTAACTTGCACTTCTGTGATGGCACCATTAATGCTGAAAAGTACATAGAGATTTTGGAGCACAATATGCTGCCTTCAAGAAGACATCTTTTCCAGGGACGTCCATGCATATTTCAACAAGACAATGCAAAACCACATTCTTCACACATTACAAAGTCCTGGCTGCGGAGGAAGAGGGTACGGGTACTTGACTGGCCTGCCTGCAGTCCCGACCTGTCTCCAATAGAAAATGTGTGGCGCATTTTGAAGCGCAAAATGCGACAACCAAGACCCCGTACTGTTGCCCACCTTAAGACTTGTTTGCAGGAAGAATGGGACAAAATTACACCTGAAACACTTCATCACTTGGTGTCTTCAGTCCCTAAACGTCTTTTAAGTGTTGTGAAAAGGAATGGCAACATTACAAAGTGGTAAATGCTTTACTGTCCCAACTTTTTTTGGAATGTGTTGCAGGTCTGAATGACAGGAAAGGATGTATATTTACAAATGACATGAAGTTGACCAGACAAAACATGAAATATTTTGTGTTCATATTGTCTGCAATGAAATACAAATCAAAGTAAATTTAGAAATCACTATCTTTTTTTTATTTGCGTATTCCATACTGTCCCAACTTTTTCTGATTTGGGGTTGTAGAATAAAACAGATTTGTTTGTTTGAAAGTAGAGGGTCTGATCTTTATTGTGATGTATTGCATGTTCAGATATTCATACAACAAAATATTCTGGGGGCCATGAAATGTTAGTGAAAATCAGCAAAAACGCTGACGGGGAAAGAGTTAAGCTGTGCTTTTATAGTGTTCATACAGTTTTTGATGAAGCATGAGACAAAGAAGTACAGTTGACCAATGTTCCATATTTTTTGGTTTTTATATTAAAAAAGTGGTTCCTGCTTAAAATTCTATTAATTAAAGAGCAATCAAAAGGACTATAAAAACATGGATGAGTGTGTCTACGAGAGCCAGAGACAGCTCCATGCTTTCGAATTGCTTTCGCGGTAAGTATTAGGCTTTGATGCCGAGTTTGAGCCCCGGTCCTGATGCAAATACTGGGTCTTATACAGTTTATGTAACTCAGTTGAGCTGGTCCTTCTGATCTGCGTGTAGAACTCTTGAAGCCTTTAAGAATAAAAAGAAAGAAAAACAAATCAGTGGGGATTATGTTTAGGGTTAGGGGACAGAAAATATATTTAGCTATTTAATATAAAAACTAGTGCTGTCAATCGATTAAAAAAAAAACAACTAATTAATCGCATATTTTTCTAAAATTAACCAGAAATCTTGGTGTAATCTTTGAGGACCAGCTGACCTTCAAAGAGCACATTGCAAAGACTGCTCGATCTTGCAGGTTTGCGCTACACAACAGCAGAAAAATCAGGCCCTTTCTGACAGAGCATGCTGCACAACTTCTTGTCCAGGCCCTTGTCGTTTCTAGGCTGGACTACTGCAATGCTCTTCTGGCTGGACTTCCATCAAACACAATCAAACCTCTACAAATGATTCAGAATGTAGCGGCACGACTGATCTTCAACAAGCCCAAAATAACCCATGTTACACCTCTCTTCATCTCATTGCACTGGCTACCAGTGGCAGCTCGCATCAAATTCAAGACATTGATGCTTGCATACAGAACAACCACAGGCTCAGCACCATCCTACTTCCACTCACTATTACGAATCTACATCCCCTCCAGAAGTCTAGTGAGCGATGCCTTGTAGTACCATCACAGAGAGGCTCAAAATCACTCTCCAGAACATTCTCGTTCACCGTTCCTGGATGGTGGAATAATCTTCCCACCCCTATCCGGAATGCTGGATCCCTGTCAATCTTCAAGCAACAACTGAAAACTCATCTCTTTCGGCACTACTTGACTTCATCCTAAACTTAAAAAAAAAAAAAAAAAACTTAATCTTTCCCTTTATGTTTCTCTCCTTCCCTTGCTAGCTTGTACTTATTTGAACAATGACTGAGACTTGGTGAGCACTTCCTCTGTCTGATTGCCTCTTCAAGATGAATCGCTTTATGTATTCCCCAATTGTAAGTCGCTTTCAGGGCTGGACTGGGACAAAAAATCGGCCCTAGCATTTTTTGGTCCAGGCGGCCCACCACCACCTTATAATATATATATATATATATATATATATATATATACATATACATATAAATATATATAAGTGATATACTGATAAAAAAACATGTATAGCCTGAATGTACTGTAAGTCGCTTTGGATAAAAGCGTCTGCTAAATGCATAAATGTAAATGTAAATGTAATATACACTACCATTCAAAAGTTTTTGAACAGTAAGATTTTTTAATTATTTTTTTAAAGAAGTCTCTTCTGTTCACCAAGCCTGTATTTGTTTGATCCAAAATACAGCAAAAACAGTAATATTGTGAAATGTTTTTAATATTTAAAATATATTTTAAAATGTAATTTATTCTTGTGATCAAAGCTGAATTTTCAGCATCATTACTCCAGTCACATGATGTTCAGAAATCATTCAAATATTCTGATTTGCTGCTCAAAATACATTTATTATTATTATTATTATTATTATGTATTATGAAAACAGTTGAGTAGATTTTTTTCAGGTTTCTTTGATGAATAGAAGGTTCAGAAGAACAGCATTTATCTGAAATAGAAATATTTTGTAACATTATAAATGTCTTTATCATCATTTTTGATCAATTTAAAGCATCCTTGCTAAATAAAAGTATTAATTTCTATAATTTCTTTCCCAAAAAAACAAAACAAAAATTATACTGACTCCAATCTTTTGAATGGTAGGCTATAGAGTATAATGTTACAAAAGCTTTTTTATTTCAGATAAACGCTGATCTTTGGATCTTTCTATTCATCAAAGAATCCAGAAAAAAAAAATGACTCGACTGTTTTAAATATTGATAATAATAATAATAATAATAATAAATGTTTCTTGAGCAGCAAATCAGCATATTAGAATGATTTCTGAAGATCATGTGACAGAAGACTGGAGTAATGATGCTGAAAATTCAGCTTTGATCACAGGAATAAATTACAGTTTAAAATATATTCAAATAGAAAGCAGTTATTTTAAATAGTAAAAATATTTCACAATATTACTGCTTTTACTGTATTTTGGATAAAATAAATGCAGGCTTGGTGAGCAGAAGAGAATTCTTAAAAAAAAAAAAAAAAATCTTGTCAGGTCTGACAATATCTTGTCTTTTCGAATTTAAATCTAGATTTATTCGCATTGGCCCATGGAAACCTCTATGAACACACTTGACTTGACTTGGCCAAAAAATCGCGGGGGACGAATTTACGGTTTATTAAAAAGTGTTAAATAAAAAAAAAAAAAAACATTAAAAAGCGTTTTCTGCACTCATGGTGCGCGCGCACACTAGATGCCTGCCTCCGTTGCGAGTCCCATATTAAGCACTTTACCGATCCAACTACTCTCCTCTCCCCTCCCCTCCCCTCCTGCCTGGCTCTTTGGCCCGCATCACTCACCACAGAGCAAGCCTGTTTTTATAAAGCTGCTGTGAAACGTGGGGAAAGCCGATATGGAAGAAGTTGGGGTTTATTTAGGCGGAGCAAAATACTTCATCGCTCTGTCTATAGCGCATTGTGATTGGGTGGTTTACGCTGTCAATGCAGGAGACAAACCAATGGGCCACTGACTGCTCATTGTCCCTGCTTGATGGTCCTTGGCAAAAAAAATAAATAAATCTGTCAGCCCCTTCAGTGCGTCGGCCCACCGGGAAAATGCCCGGTATGCCCGATTACCAGTCCAGCCCTGGTCGCTTTGGATAAAAGCGTCTGCCAAATGACTAAATGTAAATGTAAATGTAACACACATATACACATTCAACACCACATTCACTGAAACTCTCCATGTTGGATTTGGATTCATGGTTCATGATTGGAACTCCACACTGTCTCTGTGTCGGAGTGAAAAGCCTGCAAACAATGCCACAGATGTCACAAGTGAATGAAATGAATGCTTTCACTTTATATCCACCTTATTTTTCACGTAAGCGCGAGCGCCGCCATTTTCGAACTATAATGTGTCAGATTTCCGGTAAAGCACTTCCGCTAATAGTAGTTGTATTGTGATTCCGTAGTTTTGCATTCACTGTGCAGATTTTACAGGCTAGTTTACTTTTAATATGGACCACAGAAAGACTGGCGTACCTTGTGCCGTTAGGGGGTGTCATAATAGCTGATTCAAGCATAAAAAAATACCTGCAAGACATTTGTTTTGACCATAATCAACGCACCGGAGCTGAATGTGGATGTGGGGCACCTTATGATTTGCACGCCCCTCCGAAGGGAGTAACTTAGAAGCTCGTCGGCTTTGGTTAAAAGCCTTAAACTTAAAGAAGCCACCGAAATGTCCATATGTTTGCTCTTTCCACTTCATTGATGGCATACCCACGGAAAATCATCCATTCACCGAGAAACGATGCTCCTTTGAAGACTCCGAGGCGACGTCTCGTCAGGATATATACACAAACAGGTATGTTACAGCTCCTTGTTAAGTTACGTGCTCTAACAAAAGACATTGTTTAAACTATTTATTTATCGATGACACTCCTATTGTGCTTGAAAAATATTTAGTGATAAGCTGAAGTTGTTGATAACAGTAGAAAACCGTTACAAAAAAGCACATAGAGGGATAGGTAAAATTAAAATGCTGTCATTTACTTACTCTCGAGTTGTTCCAAACCTGTTTAATTTATTTTTGCTGCTGAACACAAAGGAAGATATTTCGAAGAATGTTTGTAACCAAGCAAATCTTGGGTCCCATTCATTTCCATAGTAGTAAGAAATAATAGTAAGAAATAGTTTGTATATTAACATCATTCCAAATATTCTCCTTTGTGTTCAGTAGAACAAATAAATTTATACAGGTTTAGAACCACTCGAGGTTGACTAAATGATGAAAATGTTCATTTTTGGGTGAACTATCCCTTAAAGCCAGGTACTGTGATTGTATTGAATAAAAATACCACTGTAGTATGACTGGAACACCATGGTGCCATGTACAAAATACTTTTGCTACTTTTTTGTAATACTTTTTATAAATGGTGGTAGAGAATTTATCAGTTTCTCCTGAGCATCTGACTGACTTCAATGTTGTGTTTTGCAGATGATCAACAAGGTGACCATGAGACCGTTGCAGCTGCCCCTTCAGTACAGTGATGCCTGCACTCAGTGGGCGGTCCAGGCATTGACAGACCACACTTATGCCTTGGGGGATAAAATAATGTTACACAAGGCAACACAGTTCCACAGTGAAGATCCCTTAGCCCGCTCTGTATTGTACACTGGCTTCACCCTTAGTGACTTTAAAGAACATGTTAAATATGTCCAGCAATTCTACACTTTCAATTTTAAGATGCACGTAATGGATCAAATTCTGATGACCATGCTGAAGTTACTACAAGGAGAACTTGCTGAACGCTTTGATGTGTCCCAGATTGTAGTAAACCGAATTATCTGCTACTGGATTGATACAATGGAGGAGCACATAAGAGTCTACATTCCATGGCATTTTATATGACATTTAGAATGGTGTAGTAATTTTGGATACATTGTGTAGTTGTTTGGAATTATTATTTAGTGTGACCATTAAATATACTGTTTTTACACAAATATTGTCTAGATCTTATATTACTTCTTTCTCCTCATATATGCACACACAATTAAAATGTGAAGATGCAGTTTATTTAGATTCCCCCCCCCACTGAAAATGATAGTTTAGCCATGCTATAGGTAAATAATTGTCAATTTGTCACTTTTTCAAAACCATGGAACAAATGGAAAGCATTCTGAATAGGGGTGTTAAACGATTAATTGCATCCAAAATAAAAAGCTATATATAATAAAAAGTACACGCATATATTTTAGTTATTTATAACTTTTAATTCTGATGCAATTAATCAGCCCTAATTTTGCACAGTATATTAATCAGTTAACGGGTAAGGACAAAAAAAATATTTCATTACTACTTTAAAACTATCAACAAATGCTTTCACAGATGAAAGAGAAAAAGGAGACATTAGTCATTTACCAGTTACCTAAGGTTAACTCCTCAATGCAATCGCATAACTGTACTGGGATTCACTTCTGCTTTTAAAAGCACACATTTTCTTTCTGTTTCATGTACCAGCACTCGACCGACTTTCCGCTGTGCAGGTAGGCTTACTGATATGCCTCAGTGCTTTTATAATTCCGTATCAAAGACCCGTCTACTCCAAGCAACAAAACGAAATAATTAAAAATGCCCTCATAAATTATGGCAGGCCCCTTCTTCATTTCATCCTCCCACTGTGTTATACACCGCGGGTGTGGTAAATATTTACCATCACAGTGTTTAATAGTGTTCTGTGTGTGCTCCCACCACATCGCTCCTTACCTACCGTCTAGCGAAACGGAAGTCTAACACATTATAAGGAAGTACGTCATCGTATTTACTTCCGCATTGCAAAATAAGGTGGATACCTTTAACATATATGCAAATGCACATTTAAATGTGTAGGTTGATGTATCTTTGCACACAATATGATTTATCTTTTAAACAATGTTTCTTTATTCTGCATTAATACAAAAGAAAACATTTTAACTATCCTACTGATTCCTTGTTCACATGTTAATGTCCTGCTCCTCATCCTTTTACATGTGTGTTTGCCACAAATCTTAAATCTAAAATTGTAGGGTTGGCAATCAACCAAAGTAGATTATTTTTATCACAACATGATAAACATGAAAATGTTTATGTTCTGGAATACTTAATTCTCTGGTTGGTTTTAATTGTTGTAATCACCGTGGTGCATCCAGTTAGAATGCAATAAAGATTTATTCTCCACTTAGGCTGTGTGTGTGTGTGGTTCTAAAAAACAGTACACAAGCATGATTAAAATATTAATGTAACATTTAGAACTATATTAATTAGTTACATCTACAACTGAAGTCTAGAAATGCATCTAGCATCAACTATATTCAATACAAATAGCCAGCATATTATGAGAAGTCTTGTTTCAAGCAGGGCTCAAACTCACTGCAGTAGTGCTAGGAGGGTATTCCTGAAAGCAGGTTAATCAGTTCACCAGGGTAAGTTTACTCCGAATAAATGGATAACCAACTTTCTGTTCCAAACCTGCTCTGCAGAAATTTACCGTTACAGGGTTTCTTTACTTCAGGTACTCTTCAGAGGTATTTGGTGCAAGCATGCTCTTCTGATTAGGGTTGAAAGCATGGCTTATATTTTCATATTATAAAAGTATATAATTTAATATTAAAATTGTTAATATATGTTAATATTAATATATTTACTTTACCTCACAATAACAAGAAATCAAACAGTATCTTACTCAATCAGTCACAATACTGAGAGTAAAAAAAAAAAAAAAAAAAAAAAACTTACCTACATATACAAATCACTGCCCACTGGAAGGAAAATAAATTACATTTTTTGGGGGGCTGTTTGAGAAAACAGGTTGGAGGGAAAACAGCAGCAAGGGGCAAATGCCCAGAAAAAAATAAAATCTAGAAGACATTATTCCATTGAGTTTTTTTTTTTTTTTTTTTTAAGTATGATAAGAAAGGGTTGACATATTAAAAAATGTATATGCATTACCAAGCAATCACTGAATAAACTGCAACAATTCATGCACCCAGATCCAGAGTAAGTGGGTGGGTGGCAATGTTCTGTTATGTAGAGGACATGTTTCACACTTAAATTACGAGACTGTAGACAAGTGTGGTGTGAATCAGACTTGTATTTATTAAAAAAACAAAAGAAACAATTTTACAGATCACTAACACGAAAGATCTCTTACACACTTGAAGACTCAATTCTTTTCTCAGGACCCCAAGACTTTTCCTTTAGTAGGCCAACCTACACCTGCTATTATGTGTATTCGCAATGGCCTTCATTAAAAATAGAGATGCACAGATTAACCAAATTCATTTTACTCCCACCTTTGTTGTGTGCGCTTTGATCCTGTTTTTTCTTTAAAGTGATTTATGCTGTATGTGCATTGAAACATAATACTTGACAAACTTCTCCTTCGTTTCATCATTGCATGATGTTTGGGAGCTAGCATTGCTTCAACATCCATTACCCATCAAAGCCTGTTTTATTCTTTCCCAAGGTGTTTTTCTCCATCAGCCCAGAGAACAGCACTAAAGTGGAGAAGACAAACAGTCTGTCTTCATGTGAACCTAAGAGTCCTAACCTTGATTTAGGAACCTTCTGATCAAAAGTGGCGTGATGTCTGAAAATGGACTGAAGTCGATAAGACTTCTGACATGTGATGTGCTTTTTCATTTCACTTGTTACTGGTTCGAGTCTCGTGTCCAGCAGGAATTGTCAGTGGGGGGAGTGAATGTCCAGCTCTTTCTTCCACCCTCAATACCAAGACTGAGGTGAGACCCTTGAGCAAGGCTCCAAATACCCCAACAGCTCCCCGGGCGCCGCAGCGATATGGCTGCCCACTGCTCCGGGTGTGTGTGTTCACTACTGTGTGTGCACTTGGATGGGTTAAATGTAAAGCACAAATTCCGAGTATGGGTCACCAATCTTTCCCACATCACGTCACTTCACTTACTGTATTCGAACGGTGTCAAAAATGTAGTAAATTCAAGGGTCTCACATCTGCATGACTTTTCAGGTGCATCTGTAAGTGATAATGATGTGTGATAGTTTTTTATTACACTGATTAAATTTAAATGGTCTTCCTCCAGCGTGCAGGTGATTTCTGAAACTGCTGTATTTTGTAAACCTCTTGCTAGACTGATGAACACTACGGTTGCTTTCCAGAATGAATTTGCAAATGACATTTTAGGTCTCTTAGATATGTGAAACTCTTTTCACACTTTGGACACATGTAAGGCTTCTCTCCAGTGTGAATTCTCATGTGGATGTTAAGGTTTCCTTTATGTGTGAAACCTTTTCCACACTGTGGACATGTGAAAGGCCTCTCTCCAGTGTGAGTTCTAATGTGAATCTCAAGGATTGATTTGCTTATGCAAGCCTTTCCACAGTGATGGCACATGAAAGGCTTCTCTCTGATGTGAGTTATTATGTGATTCTTAAGGTCATTCCCATTTTTGAAACTCCTCCTACACTCATGACATATAAAACAGTTCTCTCTTGTGTGAATCCTCATGTGCTGATTAAGGTTTACTTTACATCTGAAACACTTTCCACACTGACCACATACAAATGGCTTCTCTCCAATGTGAATTCGCATGTGAGTCTTAAGACATTCTTTTCGTGAGTAGCGCTTCCCACACAGTGTGCAGGTAAAAGGTTTCTCTCCAGTGTGAATTCTCATGTGGGCATTACAGTTTCCTTTATGTGCAAAACTCTGTCCACAGTGTTGGCATTTAAAAGGCTTCTCTCCAGTGTGAACTCTTAAGTGGGCATGAAGGTTTTCTTTACGTGTAAAACTCAGCCCACACTGTTGGCAGGTGTAAGGCTTTTCTCCAGTGTGAATTCTCATGTGGACTGTAAGGCTTTGTTTTTGAGTGAAACTCTTACCACATTGATGGCAAGTAAAAGAACTGTTAGACATGGTTTTCTGAGCTCTTTTTTGTGAGGAAGTCTTTTCATTCTGAGTGGATTTCTGTCCAGTCATGAAATCATGGTGTTTCTCATATTGATCTTTCTCATCCGTTTCATTCAGTTCTTGACTCTCCTCTTTCAGCACCACGCGGTCTAAAGTGAAAAAAAAAAGACAAATACAAATTAACAAGTTTAATGGCACTAACCAACTTACATCAAAACCAACCTGAAAGCATTGAAGGGATAGTTCACCCAAACATTTACTCACCCTCAAGTTGTTCCAAACCTGTCTTTTTTCTACTGAACACAAAATAAGATATTTTGAAGAACGCTCATAACTTATAGCTCGTTATTGACTTAAAAAGTATTTTTGATTTCCATACATGCTTGGAACAATTGGAGGGTGAGTAAATGATCACAGAATTTTTTTTGCGTGAACTATCATTTTAAAGCATCAAAGCCAACATCATGTATGCTAAATCCTATACCCACTAAGCTACTGAAACAGGAGTTGCTTATTATCTCAGAGTCTCTTCACAATATCCAGTATAAATGTATGCTTTCTTTAGGACAAAGCTGGCAGATATCAAACCCCTTATCATTTTACTAGGAGAATTAGTTTATTATAGACCAATTCCAAATGTGCCATTCATGTCTAAAATATTTGAAAAATAGTGCCCTCAACTAGTTTTGCTGAGAAATGGTACTTCAGTCAGTATTTCAGCCCTATAATAGCACAGAAACCTTCCTTATTACAGTGACATCTTTCTTCTAGTGTCATTAGCTCTTTTGACACCGTAGACTACAACATTCTCTTGGATAGCATGAGAATTGTGTTGGCATTAATGGAAAAGCATTAGCATGGTTTAGGTCTCATCTATCTGACTGCTAACACTTTGTTTGTGTGAATAAGGATGTTTCATCAAACACAAGTATTGTGTGCCACAGGGCTCAGTATTAGGTCCTCTGCTATTCTCCTTGTATACACGTCACTTAAGGTACATTTTCATTTGTTTTTACTGTTCTGATAATGATACTTTTACATTTCCGCACAGCCTGAAAAAACTGCACAACTCTCTACAAGTTAGCAGAGTGAGATATATAACATGGGAGGGCTAGTAATTTTCATCTATTAAATTCTTTCTAAAATGTGAGAGATTCTTTTGAAGGATTATATTTTTTTCCACATGAATATGTAAACATATTGTGAACCTCACTGAAACTGTTCCATACAACATTAAACATTACATTAACATTTAAACATTACATGACAATTCTCATCTTTTCTGATTCTCAAGTCAGACAAAAACTAAAACTATTTGAACAATTCGAAAAAAGATGGTACAAATGTATGTTTAAGAACCATGAGCTTTATAATCATACAATCACCTTAAAATAGATATTCATCTCATGTGCTACACTGATATTATTATTGAGTTTGCTGGGGCAGTGAAGGATGAAATATGTTCAGATGCCTTGCCACTTGAGTAAACTTTTTCAGATTTTTGGACACTTTTGTACTGGGCAATTGTGACGGTCTCTGTTTTTAGCTGTTGCAGTGCAGCACGGACGGACACAGACTTGCACCTGCAGATCACACCACAAACAATGTTTTTTTTTTTGAAGATGAAGTCTTTGTCCACCTTTCTTGTTGTTGAAAACCTTTGGAGTACTGGGGTCAGTTGCATCAGCTACTCATAAAAAAAGTTGGGTGTAATTCCCACGCTGGGCTTAGCTACATAAAGCCTTTTGATAAATATTTACACCTGTTGCACCAACTAACTACAACTAAGTGCATCTATGGCTGTGTTTACACTGGAAAATAAAATCTTTTTTTTTCTCACATCAGACACAGATCAGAATTTGTTGCATACATGTAAAGACAAAAATACACAAGATCTGATTTTTTTGCATCCGATCTGGACCATTTCCAAATGTGGATTTTAATCAGATACATATCCGATATCTGGACTTCCAACCTACCTCTAAACACATATCTGATTTCCCTCAGAACTCTGAGTCACCACAATGCGAGGGTGACATGTTCGCCCATAAAGCGTTTTAATGCCAGTGTACTGTACATGCAGTTGCATTTTGAGGCGGGAACTTTATACTGTATGTAAGAAATCACGCAACATTCAAGAGCAGGTTTTCAACCCCTGCCCCGTGAATTTTATAAATACAAAAGCTTCGCTACTAAAACCTACATTATATTTCTCAGCAATGAGGTGATAACTTGTTTTTGCAATTAAACCAACAAGATTCACTATTAGGCTACTCAATTGCGTGTTCTCTCTCTTTCGTTAATTCATTCAAATGGATTCAAATACATATAATCTTACAGCGCTACTTTATTTCACTTCAGAATCCTAGATAAAAATGTAGATAAAATAAATGAAAATTACCATTATTTTCAGGTTTTTAATCCATTCAGTCAGATTTTGTGCTTCAAAACATCCATGACAGCTGTTGTCATGGGATAACTAACCCCAGTGTAAAAAGGAAAGAACCACTAACAATGAAGGATCACAAGAAAAATAAATTAGAAGTTTTAATGTCAAGTGGAAACTTGAGAGTGAGTGTGTATGACTCCGCAAATAACGTAATGTACTCTGAGGATTGCAGGAAAAGCACAAATCCAATAATTTTGTTATTGTAATTGACAACTTTAAAGTGTCATGAAACCCTAAAACACATTTTTTTGAGATGTTAACATATGAAGAGTTAATTTGCAAAAACAGATAACTCTTTTTAACAATTTTCAAAAATCATGTTTTTTTCATTGTGCATTCCAATTAATCTCAATCAAACTGCAGTTGTTTTTTTGACTAGGTTAAAAAAAATAACTAAAAATACAGCTAACTAACACTATGAAACAGTAAAACATGATAACATAACAAAAAACATGATTTTTGAACATTTCTAAAAAATAAAAAAGTTGTGTTTTTGCAAATAAACTTCATATATGAACAGGTTGCACATCAGTGAAAACAACTTTAGCTCTCATTGTCTATTATTAAGGTAAAAGTGGTCATTCATTTTATGAAGCAATTTCGTTCTTCTGGTTAAAAAAGAAATGTTGAGCCTACGTCACGAAAAGTGACGTATATGCGTTAATCTGGAGTGGTGATTGGCTGCTGTGGCCAGGGCTTGAAAACGAAAAACAAATTCAATCGGTTCACTCTGAGCAGAATCGATATTTTAACGTTTCTGTTCCTGCGTTCCTCCTGTATTATTATCGTTCCGAAACTGGTTAATAACGTTATTTCTTTTTTATTCTTGCCTATAATAATAATAATAATAATAATAAAGTACAGCATTTTCTTTACTCAAAAAATGAAAAAGAAAAAAACAAAACAGAATCGTCACTTTTGCGTGATACAAGGGGATAAAGCTTCTCCTTCACTAGTTCCGCTCTGCTGTTAATCATAGCCAATACAGCATCGTCTTTTATAGATTTTGGCCAAATGTAGCCTACAAAACAAAAAAAATCTGCTAAATTCAAGATATTTAAAAATGTTTGCTGCATTGTTAAACGCTCTTATAAAATTGCGTTTTGAGAGTCGCATTTTATGATTACATTCAGAAATAATGGAGGCTAAAATGCCGGTTAAAAGCAGAATGTTTACAAACATTATAAACACAGTTAAAGTTTCCTTCTCTCCACAACAAATCTTCTAAAGTTAAGGCGATTTAAAGCGTTTAGGCTATATAAATTTAAAGCCAGAAACGAATTAATTTAAGGGGAAGTCGTGGCCTAGTGGTTAGAGTCGGACTTGTAATCCAAAGGTTGTGGGTTCGAATCTCAGGTCCGGTAGGGATTGTTGGTGGGGGAGTGAATAACCAGCACTATCTCCTCCTTCAATACCACGACTGAGGTGTCCTTGAGCAAGGCACCGAACCCCCAACTGCTCCCCGGGCGCTGTAACATGGCTGCCCACTGCTCCGGGTGTGTGTTCACTTAGGATGGGTTAAATGCAGAGAATACATTTCACTGCTGGTTATATACTCTCTATATAATCGTGTATGTGACAAATAAAATAATCTTAATCTTTAAGGTGAAACTGATGCCTACCTCTCTCATAAGGCACGAATCCAAATGTACTCATATTCGCGACGTATCTGGATGCTAAAATATTATTATTTATGAAATAGGCTTTGTGCTTCACTCGCATCGATCATCAACCTTCGCATATCAGTGGTCACGCTGAATGCAACAGATTGTACAACGGAGCAGTGCTAGTTATTATATGGTTCTTTAACTGTATTTTGATAATGAATTGATAATGAACAGGCTACAATATCGCAAAAATATGTCGTCTGTGTGCGCGTAAAGCGCCGGCGCGATAGCCATACTGGTAACTTATACAGATAGAAGCAGACATTAAAAACTGTCAAGCTTTTGCAAAGTAAAGAAAACTACTTTCTGCTGTCGTTTTCCTTTCCGTGAACTTTGGATCGTGTCACAATAAACCGAAACTCAGCTCTTTTTTTCTTTCGTATTGTTAATCTGTCAATGATTTAAATAAATATATTTCGTGTATACATATTCCTTTTTATGTAAGCCTATAGTTTTATTGTTTTCTCCTTTCACAGAAGCGCTGCAGGTGCTTGTGATCTGTTGAATCCATCTTACACTGTCCTCGGATCAACTCTAACGCCGGTGCATTGCATTGTGACTTACCAAGAGTTCACAGCTGAGCGTGCGCGGGCATTTCACGCATTGGAGGCGTCAGCGCCACATTTGCAATATAGGGCTTAACCTACTACTTGAATTTGTGATTGGTTGACAGCAAATTTCAAATATTAAATGGAACGATAAAATAACGTTATTAACTGGTAAATGGCCATTTCAATTTTTTGATTCTGTTCAGAACTATAACATTTGATTTGATTTGATTTCTGGTTCTGTTCCAGTCAAAATTTTGTTCGTTTTCGGTTTTCGTTCCTTGAACCGGTTCAGAGCCCTGGCCGTGGCTAGCGAGTACGCGTCTACGTCATCAGTTTTCCGAGCTTATTTTCTCAGTATAATTCATGAGAATGAACTCTTACCATCCAATCACTGCTGCTGTATAGGTCCTCTTACAGCAGAGAATTCAAATCTCATGAAAGAGCTAACACACTGTCAGTTCACCTCTGTAAACATGACGTAACAATATTTAATATAACAGCACGTGGAGCGTGCACGAGAGTCGTTTCTGCGCGAACGCCGTGATGAGTTTAACACTCGCTGCGCGGATCTTAATTCATATCCGGAGTAAGCGTGTTTCAAGTTTGTGAACATAGTTCATATTCTTCTGTGCTCCAAACATGAACCAGCACGCGCACATATGTCTTCTTCAAATAAAAGATGCAATAAGGGCATGCGCTGATACAGTGGCAGCTGCGGCTCGTCTGATCATGAACACGATGGCACGGCAGATTATTGTGATACACAGCAGACCGATACAGACAGAAAATTCAAAGAAGAGTAAACAGAAAGTAACTGCCTTTATTCTTTCTGTTATAGATATTTTAATATTCATTTGTCTGTATAATGAGTGTGTTGTAGGTCTATGTTTTATTGGTTGTCTCCCCTCTTCCCACCCACTATGCTCCCACTTTTCCACAGTTTTAAGGCCAAAGTATACTTTTCTTTACACATACGTTAGCACAGCCTTGCAAAGTATACTTCATTTGATAGTATGATAGTATTATCATTTTGCATAGCATTTTGATAGTAGAATGAAGTATACTTCATTCGAACAGACGTTCGATGCATGCACATACCAATCCTGGCCTAACAGGGCCAGTGTTTGCTCAATCTCTTGCCATGAGTTAAAACCCATATAAATATCTTTGTATTCTTTCATGCTACAGTTGTACAAATGAGGATATTTTCTAACCTCTTCGCACAATCTCTCGTCTATGTAGGCCTCCATTGTCGTTGTAGCTAACCCGCATTCTGGTTTGTTCTGTTAATGCCGTTTTTCTTCGGCTACCTTGTGAATCGATACCCCCACGGCAGGGTTGCCACCTTGCGGATAAACTAATTACTGCAAGAGAGTTAAATGCGCATGTGCGACCGTATAGGTGGTTACAAAAATCCGGCGGTGCGCGTACTATTCTGATGACAAAATTCATGTCACGCGCACTGTACGCTGTCCCTCGTGTACGTGTAAAAAAGTGAAGTCTACTTTGGCCTTCACACGCCCATTTCTGGAGTCTTTTTCAGATCCAAGGTGTGAAAAACCAGTGCTGAAACAGGGGGGTTTCATGACACTTTAAGGTGGAGTCTGTTAAAGACCATGAAAATGGTCACCTCCAGAGCTTAACAACAAAACAAGCAAAGACAACAGTTTTGGAAAACAGCATTGCTGTCACAGCTTGGTGTCAATGAAGACTGTTTGACCATATGAAGCTTCTTCATTCATTCAGAAACATTCTTGCTGTGGTGAAAAAAGGTGACCTTTTTTTTTCCATCACCCATGGATATGCAAGTAAGTAATATAGTTGTAATTTGTTTTGATGTGCTCCTTTAAGTTGAATACTAAATATTTAGATACATCATAATACAATAATATAGTTCCTGTGGCTCAGTGGTAGAGCATTGCGTTAGCAGCGCAAAGGTTGTGGGTTCGATTCCCAGGGAACACACATAGTGATAAAATATGTATAGCCTGAATGCACTGTAAGTCGCTTTGGATAAAAGCGTCTGCTAAATGCATAAATGTAAATGTAAATGTAAGAAGAATAATACAATGTCTAAATGGCACTTCATGTTCAGCTTCTGTGCCACCTTTGGCGTGTAAAGATTTTGTTGATCCGATTTCATTTAATTGCCAAAGGCATATTGTGTGATTCCTGAATGGAAGATTTTGACATAAAAGATAATGCATTAAATTTGAAAACTGCCCTTTTAAAATGATCGGAATTAAATTTAAGGGGGCAAATATTATCTTCTAATTGCCAATAATATAGTCATTGCATATACTGTATATATATATATATTTTATTTATTTATTTTGTCTGCATTGCATTCGTTTTTAATTTTCTCATGGGAATTTAATCATTTTTGAGTGAGTTTAATCTCTTTTTTTTTGGCTCATTTTATCTGTAAAAGAAAAGCTGAACCTAATTTTTTTCACTTCATGCCTTCATGGACAATTATATATCACTTATAAATTATATATATATATATATATACTGTATATATATATATATATATATATATATATATATATATATAGTAGTTATTAAGATTGATGTGGTTTGGAATTGGTAAAATGTCCTTGGAAAAAAAATATGATCAGAATATCAACTTGCCTAATAATTATGCATGCACTATATACACACACACAATAATATTGCATACATATGTCAATACATAATAATCACAATTAATCATTATTTTGCAATATGTTTTTCACTCACAATCGGTTTTGACAGTATTATTGTAATAATGGCGACTTCACATATAATCTTTATTATTGTACATTTTTGGTACACATCCTTGGTTAGGTGTTAATGAAGATGTACTTGAGCCTTACTGATATGACATATGAGAATGAAAGAATCAAAACAAACCTGTTTGTTCCTCAGTATCTTCATGTTTGACTCTGAATGCTTCTTCAATCTTCATGTCTTCACTCTCCTCTTTAATAAACGTCATCTTTATAACAGTGTGTCACGTGGATCTTAGTTGCTTCACCAGGAGTTTTTCCTGTGTGTTTGGACATGTTGTTTAAGATAGTTAACAGAAAGAAAAATAAATCCAAACTAAAAATCTGGGTGTGTCTCAATCAGCTCCCAATAGTCAGCACACTGGTAAGGGAGCCAGTGAGACTTAATGGCCTTAAATGACCTGATAAGCCAAAAACACTCAAAACTAGCACTACAAATTCATAAAATAATGCTAATTAGACTATTCATATTTAAACATTATGCTTTAAATTTGGTATTTATATATTTGTAGATTATATTAATAATCTACAAATAATAGTTTGTTTGTTGTATTTACACTGTTTTGACCAGCAGGTCTCGGTAGCGTGCGGTGAATAGTGAGTCATTTCACTAAACAATTGATTCAATTGACTCGTGGTTTCAAAAAGCTCCGTTTACTGGAAAGTTACCGAGTTTACACTGATTCACGATTTGGGGAGAGAAATGAGACGCACCTTTTCTGTCATTCACGTTAGACCAAGTATTACAGTGTTGCATTCAATAATAACATCGTGTGTAAAAAAGTAAAACTGCCTGATTTGAACAGTTAAGTGTAAAAACTCAAACCTTTCTTCAGCCGAATTACAACAGATGCAGCGGAGCGCGGCGCATACCTGTGACGTCACAGCGCCAGATGAAAATAAAAGTCCTGTTCACGCGCTACTGTCTAAAATAAATTAATAAAAATCACAAAATGCATAAATACACACACACACACACGTTGTCTAATGATGTGCTGCAAATATGTAATGTAAAGTTTGGGTTCAGAATTAATAAAGCAGAAGTGTGAATTATTAAAGCAGAGTGCATACATGTTTCAGTATTAAAACTATTTTGTAATATTAAGTTGACATGAAGTTCATTTGAGTCTAAAATTGTTGTAATCTTTCAATGTTGATCTTTAAGACAAGTATAGGACAAGCATTTTTTAGTATAAATGTTCAAAAAAAAGCATTGATAAAAGGTTCAGTCTAATTAAAAATGTTGTATTTGTAAATCAATCAATAGTACGTCAAGTCTTCAATGTCAACAGTCATGTGTGTAAGTTGCTGCCTATGCATGTAGTAATTCGAATCACTCACGAGTGAACGCAGACACAATTTACACCCGCTGAACTCCACAGAAAAATCTCCCCAATTTTCTTAATAAAAATCACATTTTTATTCAGGTTAATTATTTTACAGGACATCTAGGGCTGTAGACACACATAAAGAAGATGTGATGGGTGTGAGGTGAGAGATGAAGAAGAGGACAGTTGTAGATAGAATGTTTGTTTGTTTGTTTGTATTGTATGTATTCAAATAAGCCAGTTAAATTGTATGCAGTTAAAGATAGTGAATTGGTGGGTTTTTGTTAAATGTGAGTCTAAATCATCACAATTAAAAGAACCAAAGACTTAAACTACTTCAGTCTGTGTGCATTGAATTTATTTAATACACGAGTTTCACAATTTGAGTTGAATTACTGAAATAAATTAACTTTTCCACGACATTCTAATTTATTGAGATGCACCTGTATGCCATAAAACTCACATAAATTCGAGACGGAGTATTGCCAAACAACATTACATTTGCAAATATTCACAGTGTAAGCATAATGACTATTTCAAGAGTCCTGAAAAAAAACATCAAGTCAGGATGAAGCAGTTGCACACTGTGCCTTTCGAGAGGAACTCTGACCAAGTCAAGCAACTCAGGAACCAATATGTCCAGGTAAGATAACTATAAAATACAGAACTTTTTTTTTTTTAACAATACAAATGCATACAAAGTAAAAAAAATGTATATTGCTGTAATAGACTAATTCTTCTGTTGCCTTCTGGATTAAGAGAGTCATGGAGATTAAAGGCAGGCAAACCCCACACATAATGATGTTTTATTAACAAAGTTCGGGAGGAGCATGTCAGATACTTAGCCTAATTAAACACAAGTGGTACGCAATCAAGTCAATCAATGCGCGGATATAAATACAGCTGGCATACCTCTGTTCATTTGACAGTTAATCAGCATCCCTCCACCGCCCCTTCTCCACTCAAGAGGTTTCAATAGAGTTCTCACCACTATGGGGGGGTACTCTGGGTTTGGGCCATTCCCGAGCTCTGAGCCCTCCCCCAGGACAGCACGCCAACTACACATTACCATACTCGCCAAATACGCATTACCTTACTCGTGCTAAATATATGTAAGTGTGAACTCATCTTTTTGGATGAGGCTGACCAGAGAGGTGCTACCATCGCAATGTGTGCAGCAATATCCACTGATGGAATGCTGTTACACAAACTTCTAATTGGGCCATACAACACTGATTGTTTCCTTTTGTTCCTGGATGACCTCTATGGAAGGGTTGTGGTAGTGCGGAAAGGGATGCAGCGAACACAAATCAGCCAACATTTATAATTGTAGGGCCCTATGAAATCCATTTTATTTTTTCCCAAATAAAAATTACATCTGTGAGAAAGAAGTGACCTTCAACAACTGAAATAAAATGAACTAAATTAACTAATTTGTTAAATTTGAATTGTGTAATATGTAATACTATGTAATACTATGACTGAAAACACTGCTTTAAGCAACTAGGGAGTATACAGCCCTGTGTTTATTTATATATAGAGAGCTATATAACGTCTACTGGTTACACCATGGTATTACATAAAATTTTCTGTATTACTCGCAGCAGCAATCTGTCTTCCATGCATTGAATTTTAAATACCAGAACCAGGGACTTAATAATGACTTCATATTTTGCATAGTTGTATGTAGTTTTAGATTTGACAAAGACTGCTTTCATTCTGAGGCAACGCTCCTCCTTGCTTGCAGTGCTTAATGAGAAACAGGCATAACTTCTTCATTTTCTCAAGTGGGATATTTGACTCTGCGCACAGTCTCGCGTAGCCAGATAGTGTGTTGACAGAACATGCAGAACAGTTGTTGTCCTGATTCATAAAAATCATTAGGGTACTGGTCTGCTCTGAATTTAGCATTTACAGACAGATTTCTCATCTTCTTTAAACACTTGTTAATCTCAGACAGTCTCTTCGACATTGTCATTTCTCCTTTGAATCAATGTATATATTTAATGTAGCGTATGCCGTACACAAACATGGAAATAATTACGGACATTTCTGTCATTTTATGTGACAGTTAATGAAACCACGACAAAGAACGGGCATTTGTAAAAGAGGTATAATGGGCTTTGGAAATTTTTTTATACAAATTTTGTAAGGAGTTATGTATGCTCTGTGAATGACTTAGAAGTGAATAAGACGATGAGCCAGATTCTTAGATGTTAAGCTGAAATTAGACCACACTCTCTCCCAGTCGACAGATAAATTAAGGTCAGATAATTAACTATTCCAAATAGTTTTAATAGAAAGAGGTTTTGTAATGCAATCAATAATTTTATTATATATTAAGGAAACCGATGGCCAACCAGCAGATGGTGCAATCCAGTCCCGCATAGGATGAGAGGAAATAGAAGATGCCCACGGAACGCCATACGCTTTGAGAGCAGAACGTAATTGAAGAAAGACAAAATATGCAGATGCTGGTAGACAAAATTTTGTTCTTAATGTCTGAAATGAACAGAGGCCCTGGTTATCATATATATCACCGCACGTGTTTACACCTAAAGAAGACCAAGAGGGTTGGACAAATGGACGATTTCCGCATACAAACTTAAAAGTGTTCCATAAAGTTGTACTGTTACAAAATTTGAAGGGTCCTCCTATCCGACGTTCAACCGTTTTCCAGATTTTAATAGAGTTAGTTACAACCGGACCAAATTTATAACTATCCCTTTTTTTCCTGTGCCAGTAAATAAAATATCTTGAAGTCTATTTGGTTTAACCTTGTCAGCTTCAGTCACTCTCCATGAAACTGTAGATTGAGGATCAACCCAATTATGAAGGGCCTTAAGCTGGAACGACCAATAATATAATTCAAAATCTGGTACAGCCAGTCCTTCTGCGCTATTAGGATGTTGTAATGTGGTAAATTTAATTCTGGGACTTTTATCATTCCAGATAAATTTAGAAATGATGGAGTTGATCTCCTTAAAGTAACCTGGAGGGAGAGAAAGTGGTAGCATAGAGAAAAAAAATTTAAATCGAGGTAACAAATTCATCTTAACAGTGGAGATTCTTCCTTGGAGAGAGACTTTAAGATTCTTCCATCTTTGAATGTCATTTTTGACCTTAACTAAAATGTTATTAAAATTGTCTCTGGCAATCTTATGAATGTTTTTATATATGGTAATGCCCAAATAGATGAAAGATTCCTTAATAGGGATAAATGAGGGAATAGAAGAATTAACCTTAACATTGTTAATTGGCATTAAAGCAGATTTGCTCCAATTTATTTTATATCCTGATAGGCTACTAAAATGATAAAATTCCTTAATTATACTAGAGACTGAAACATCAAAGTGGTCTAAATACAGAATAATATCATCAGCGTATAATGAAATACTATGATTATGATCATGAATCTTAATCGATACTTCAGATTTCCTGATGGCTTGCGCTAAGGGTTCAAGAGATAGACAAAACAATAAGGGGGAAAGCGGACACCCCTGCCTCATTCCCCGCTGTAAAGGGAATGAGGGGGAAATAATATTACCAGTTATGACTGATGCTGCAGGTGAGTTGTATAATGTCTTAATCATAGAAATGAAGTGTTCACCGAAGCCGAAACATTGTAGAACTGCCCACATATAATTCCACTCTAGCCTGTCAAAGGCTTTTTCTGCATCAAGTGAAAAGACTGCATAAGGGGTTGGGTGGGAGTCCGCAAAGTCAAGAATATGAAGGAGTCGACGCATATTGTCAGATGCATTGCACCCCTTTATGAAACCAGTTTGGTCCTCCTTGATCAGACTATGAATTACCTTCTCCATACGAGAAGCAAAAACTTTAGCATAGATTTTTAGATCACATGGGATAAGCGAAATCGGTCTGTAGCTGGAACAATCTAATGGATCTTTCCCTTTTTTAAGAAGTAATGAAATCGGTGATGTTTTTTGATCTCTATGAAATACCCCATGTTCAATTGCAAAATTAAATGAGTTAAGCATAAGTATCCCTACCAAATCCCAAATTTCTAAATATAATTCAGGGGGGAGACCATCTAGACCCGGCGATTTGCCCTTTTGAAGGCTTTTTAGAGAGACGTGGAGTTCCTCCAAACTTAATGGGGCCTCCAAAGATTCTTTATCTATCTGTGAGATCCGAGGCAGTTCCAATGTATCTAAATACTGCTTACAAATTGGTTCATCAAAATCTGTTTCGGCTTTATACAGATTTGTGTAAAAACCTTTAAATATGTCATTAATTGCCACAGGGTTCGTGGTGACCTGATCATCCGATGATTTTATTGCGCTAATATATGCCTTAGACTCGCATTCTTTCAACCTAAGGGCCAATAAATGACTAGGTCTCTCTGATTCAAAATAATATTTTTGTCTAGTCCTATGTAAAATAAATTACACCTTTGAGTGTGAAAGTAAATCATATTCTTCTTTTAAAGAGGACAGCTGTGTAGCCTGTTGCTCAGTAAAACATTGTTTTTGTAGGTTTTGTAATGATTGGATTTTATTTTGTAATTGTGTAAACTGGTGAGTTTTCGCTTTGGCAAGAGTAGAAGAGAAAGATATACAGAAACCTCGTATAGCACACTTAGTCGTTTCCCACAGTATTTGAGGATCCACATCAGAGGTAGTGTTGTTTTTGGCGGCCTGTTTTAATTTTAGTTTTAGTCAAGTCTTTGTGTGAAGCTGTCATTTTAGTTTTTATTAGTTTTAGTCAGGTTCATACTCTTTTTAGTCTAGTCAAGTTTCAGTCAATTAAAAGTCTGAGCATTTTAGTCTTATTTTAGTCAGAATTATCCATTACTATTTTAGTCTAGTTTTAGTCGACGAAAACTGATGACATTTAGTCTAGTTTTAGTCAATGAAAATTGTATTTTAGTCTCTTTTTAGTAATGCAATTCTATTGAACCCAGTCAATATAGTATAAGTACCTAGCAGTATAGACGAAACCAACATTTTCTTTTAGCCAAACCCATTTCAAACAAGGTTATCTTATTATATTATTGTTACCTTATAGACTCAAGAATACATCCAAAGACACTCTGATTTGAATTTACAACATTTATTTTACCAACCAAACATGGTAGAAGTACACACACACATAAATTTAAATAAATAAAAACAATAAATAAAATAAAATAGCATCACATGACAATGCCAGAAAAAAATATATACATTCAAGATTAACAAAGAGAAACAAGGTGCTTGAATGCTCGAGCTACAATAACCTTGAACCTTGAACCCCACTAAAAAGTGGGGTTCAAGGTTCTTGTTTATTTGTCACATACACAATCATACAGGGTATAATCAGTAGTGAAATGTAGCTCAGGACGGGTCCGCTCAATGGACAGTGCAAAAAAATAAAATAAAAGATGATACATAACACAGGAGCATATATTTAAATATACAGTGCCCTCCACTAATATTGGCACCCTTGATAAATATGAGCAAAGGCGGCTGTGAAAATAAATCTGCATTGTTTATCCTTTTGATCTTTCACTCAAAAAATTCACAAAATTCCAACCTATCATTGAAGTAAAACAATTGAAAGTGGGGAGAAAATCTCATGATGAAATAAATGTTTTTCTCCAATGAATGTTGGCCACAATTATTGGCACCCCTAGAAATTCTTATGAGTAAAATATCTCTGAAGTATATTCCCATTCATATTTACATTTTTTAGCACACCAGGGTGACTAGGACCATGAAATTTTCCAGCCATGACTTTCTGTTCCACAGAAATATAAATATGAGGAACACAAAGGTCAAATTCCCTTAATCATCCATCACAATGAGAAAAAAACAAAAAATATATTTCTGATGTGAAGAACAAGATTGTTGTGCATCACAAAATAGAAAGTGGTTGTAAGAAAAGAGTTAAAACATTGAAAATCCCCATTTCCACATCAGGGTAATAATTAAGAGGTTCCAATCAACTAAAGATGTTAAAAATCTGCCTGAAAGAGGACGTGTGTCTATATCATCCTAATGCACGCTGAGGAGGAGAGTTTGAGTGGCCAAAGACTCTCCAAGGATCACAGCTGGAGAATTGAGTCTTGGGGTCAGAAACCTAAAAAAAAAAAAATCAAACATCCCCTATATCACCACATGTTGTTCGGGAGGGTTTCAAGAAAAATTGTCCTCACTCATCCAAAAACAAACTCCAGCAAATTCAGTTGTCAGACACGACTGGAACTTCAAATGGCACTGGCTTCTATTGTCAGATGAAACTGAAAAAATAGCTTTTTGGCAGCAAACCCACCAGATGAGTTTAGTACAAACAGGGATAAAAAAGTACCCCATGTCCACGGTTAAATATACTGCTGGATCTTTAATGTTGTGGGCCTGTTTTTCTGCTGGAGGTCCTGAACATCTTGTTCAGATGCATGGCATCATGGATTCTATCAAATACCAACAGATAAAAAATCTAAATCTGACTGCCTCTGTTAGAAATCTTATAATGGGCCGTGTTTGGATCTTCCACCAGGACAACAATCCAAAACAAACATCAAAATAAACACAAAAATGGGTCACTGAGCACAAAATGAATATTTTACCATGGCTGTCTCTGTCCTCTGACCTGAACCCTGTAGAAGATGAGTGAGGTGAACTGAAGAGAAGCAGCACCGTCATGGAGCTGTGAATCTGAAGGATCTGGAGAGATTCTGTATGAAGAAAATGGTCTCTGATCTCTTATCAGGTGTTCTCCAAACTCTTCAGGCATTATAGGAGAAAACTCAGAGCTGTTACCCTGGGAAAAGGACGTTGCAATAATTGGGTGCTAATAATTGTGGCCAACATGAAATAGTGAAAGCATTTATTTCACAATGAGATCCCCCGCCCCACTTTCAATTGTTTTACTTCAATGATAGGTTGGAATTTTGTGAATTTTTTGAGTAAAAGATAAAAAGGATAAACAATGCAGATTTATTTTCACAGCTGCCTTTGCTCATATTTACCAAGGGTGCCAATATTAGTGGAGGACCCTGTAGGTAGGAATAAGATAAAAAAATAAGTAAAAACAATAAAATAAAATAAGGAGTAAAATGTGCAATGAACTAAAATGTGCAATACAGTCTACTGTGGATTTAATAAATATTAATATAACCAGGGATGTGCAAGAGGAATGTGCAAACAGGTTGTACCGGGTATGTACACATAGCAGCAATGCGGATGATGGAGAATGATGGGTGTTTTTTTTTTTTACAGTTAATTAAATTGAGTCCTGTAGATGTTATCTACAGGACTCAATTTAATTAACTGTAAAAAAAAAATAAATAAATAAATAAATTAAAAAAAGTGCAAATAAAATGTGTGTGTCTGTTACTTGTATTGCTTGTAAACTGAAGTCAGATGAAGCCGGCCATCGGTTCCTTTCTCTGTGTCATACTTAACTTTGTTTGTTGTCGCCTTCTAAATAATGCCGCGAGTGGGGCTTGAGGAAGTGACGTCGCCTGCGTCAGTGCAGACTGTTGCCAAGTCTGCGGTTTTCCCGCAGAATTGGGCTACTTTAACACTGTTGCCGCGGGTTGTTTTTCATGTCCGCGGGTTGAAGCGACCCCAATAACGTGATATTTAGCCCCTGGAATGCTGGAATGGAATATTTAGCCCCTGGAACTTTACCGGGGAATGCGATTGGGCTAGTTTTGAGTAGCAATTGGGCGGGTTTTGTTGCGAAAACCTGGCAACCCTGGCAGCCCCTGAAGTGAGACACATGAAACAGAAATACTGCAAAATAATAATAACGCGACTAAACGAGACGAAATAATGTTATAACATTTTGTTTCGTCTCGTCTTGGTCAACGAAAATGAAGAGACATTTTAGCATAGTTTTTATTTTGTAAACCACATTTAGTCTCGTTTTTATTCGTCAACAATATTGCATTATACATTTAATTATAGTCAGCGTCACATGACCAGCATTTACGGTGCGTCTCGTTTTCGTCACGTGATAAAGGTTTGTTGACGACGATATTTAGTCATAATTTTCGTTGACGAAAGCAACACTAATCAGAGGGCATATTCATTTCAAGAAATTCCTTAATATATTATTTTATAGAAGTAATGAAAGTCTGATTACTTAATAATGATATGTTAAAGCGCCATCTAGGGGACTTGGCTTTAACATCGGAAAGAGGAACACTGCACAACACAGCAGAATGATCAGATAATAAAATTGGTAATATAGAGATGGAGGAATTAGACGAAATTAAAGATGGGCTGAGAAATATGTAGTCTATCCTAGAGAAAGTCTTGTGTCTATTAGAAAATAAAGTTAAGTCCTTAGCTTTAGTATTCTGAATTCTCCAAAGATCGATTAAGTTGAGCTCAGTGATAAATGTATTCAATAATTTAGAGGATGGATTGGCTGTTGTATCAGATTGAGATTTATCTAAAGCAGGATTTATGACAGCATTAAAATCACCACCCACCACTAGAGGGCAATCAATCTCCTCAAGTAGAGTTTTGGAAAACTGTGTGAGGAATGCACTGTCTGTCTCATTCGGACCATAAATAGAGACCAATGCTAACCTATTATTATATATTTTGCATCAGATAAAAACAAATCTACCCTTCTCATCACTACCAAGGTGTTCAATTGTTAAATTTAACTTCCGGTTAACAAGGATAAGCACCCCCTTAGTTTTATTTTGAGCGCTAGAAAAAGCTGCTAATTTGTTAATACTTATTCTGGAAACGTGCCACGTCAGATTGTTTTAAATGTGTCTCTTGAATTAGGGCACAGGAAATAGATTTACGGTGTAAATATTCTAACACACGGATTCGTTTAACAGCTGAATTTAAACCATTCACATTCAGTGATAAAATATTTAGAGTATGCTTTGAATTTTCATAATCCCAAGATTGTACTCAATAAATGGAAAAAAAAGCATAAGCACTTCCACTCTGTAAATAACATGTAAACGCTGATGTGCATTTTAGATACCAAACCTCCTAGATGAAAAATCGCTTTAGAAATAAGGTAAAATAAATAAAAGTATAAATGTCTGCTGTAAAAAACAAGAACAACCGAAAACCATAAACAAGGAACAACTCAGACCGCACATTACCGAGAACATAGGTCTGAATGAGCAACAAAAAATAGTGATGGTTCATGACCGATCCACTCCAACGCAAGACATGTCTCCCGAAAGGCTCACACAGCCCAAAATTATTTTTTTTTTTTTAATGAAACCTACTCTCCATTAGTCCCCTCCAAAAAAGAAAAAAAGGAGTGTCAGTCTTACCGGCAAAGAGATCGTTGTACCGGATACATAGGGACAGTATCCCAGTAGGAGAAAGGAGAGAAGAGAAAGCAAAAAATAGGTTTAGCAAGTGTCTATCCTCCCATCCTCCCCTCCTGGGAAGCTAGGACCATGTCCATGTCCATCCTGGCCATCAAGCTCCTCCCGCCGGGCTGGAGAGATAGTGGCCACTGTTCCCCCGCCCCCGCCCCCCCCCCCCGCAGAGCCGTGGCATACGTCTGCTTCTGAGACAGGGAGCTGATAAAATCCTCCGCTTTCTGAGGGGAATCGAAGCCTCTCTGCTCACCATTGTGCCGCAGTTTGATTACCGCCGGATAGATGAGGAAGGGCTGGAGACCAAGCGCTGTCATCTTCAAAACCGGACCAAATGCCTTTCTCCTGATCGCTGTAGCTGGACTAAAGTCGGGAAAAAATACCAGTCTTACGGTGTTCCTCCTGCACCTGTCCTCCATATCTGTCATCTTCTCGGTGTGTCGCTCTAGCTGATTTCTTTAGTCCGTGACTGTCCTCCTATCCTCACGCGCCGCTGCCTGAATGGAATCAACCCGGTCACGTGTCTGCTTCGTCTCGGTAGCTATGGCCTCATACTCCTCTCTTAGCTCTTTAACAGACTTGTTGGTCGCTTGTATATCCTCACGCAGTTCGCGCAATGCTGGAATCAGCACCGAGTCCATCGCATCTTTTACTGCCGAATTCAAAGTGCTTTGCTGCTCTTTAAATGCTAGTTCAATGCGGCTAGCAATAGCATCATCGAGGTCTTCACTGGAAATGGCAGAATCTCTGAATTTTTTCTTCATTGGCGATTGCTCAATCTCTCTTTTCCGATCCCCTTTGTCTGCCTTAGTACTCATGATGGGTCCAATGCAGAGTGGTTCAAATTTTACTGACAGGATCATAAAATATGTGCTAAAGTGAGCAGAGCGAAAGACTAAGCCTGCATCGCCGTCGAAGGGTCACGTGATCCCCATCGGGTTAGTAGAATAAGTTGACATATACTTGCAAAGTTTCACATAGTCAGTATGTTGTATGTTGTGGACCCATCAAAATAAAGTGTTAGAAGTTATAAAGCAAACAGTCTACTAATACTCTAATGACTGCTAGTTGACATGTAGTTGCAAAGTTACTTACTGTTAGTAGATTGTCTAAAGTGGACTATTGAAACAAAAATACAAATAAAAAAACATATATATTGAAACATAGCATCATGTCTAATTAATTCCTGTAACAGTAGATCGTCCTTAGTACAAGTCCTCCTTTTACAGAAGAACACATTTTTTAATGCCAACTGTTGTTAGTGTTTTTAAGTATTTGTTTTATAGATGACCAAGTGTGTTTTGTTGACTGACAACCTTTGGTAGTGTTATTAAAGAATGAGGTGGTCTGACACATTTATGAAGTGTTTTGATAGTTTTAGTGCATTTTGAATGTGAAATTAACTGCTGTGCCAATCTTAAAGCTGGTTAGGAGAAATGAGTGAAGAGTTTTGCAAAATTCACCAAAGTTTTTGCAAAAATGTGTCCTGGCACTTGTTAAAAAAAAACTGCAAGATGGTTTAGAATCCTACCTGTCTGACCATTTATTATGTGGAATCATCTCAACTGAGACCAGTAAAGTATGGAGAGCCACAAGGACTTGTCATAGGTTCTCTTCTATTTTCAATATACATGACATCCCTTGGCAATATTATAAGAAAATATGGGATAAGTTTCCATTGTTATGCTGATGGTACTCAACTATTTATTTCAACAAGACCAGATGAGACTACTAAATTATATAAGCTAACAGAGTGTGTTAAAGATGTAAAGGACTGGATGACCAATCATTTTCTCTGATTAAATTTGGATTAGACAGATTGGACCAAAAAAACAATGCCAAAATCTCTTAATTACAATTTGCATCTAGAAAAAGTTACTTAAGTATATGTAATAAGTACTATAACTTGTCTTTTGAAAATCATATTGCACGTTACAAAAACAGTATTCTTCCATCTTAGAAACAGTTCCAAGCTAATGCAGAAAAGCTAGTTCATGCATTCATGACCTTAAGGCTGTTGTCCTGCATCTTCAATAAACAAGCTACATGTAGTCCAAAATGCAGCTGCTGGAATCCCTACCATCACATTACCTAATTTTACCATCTGTACACTGGCTACCTATTGGGTTCTTAGGAAGAATTGCTGACAACGCTGCCTAGTCCGCAAACTACGTTTCACAACCAAACAAACGCGAGAAGTATAACGCAAGATCACGCTGATGTTGTGGTCTATATCTCCTCCCCGAACTTCCCGTTGGTCATCGCCGATGTATTTTTCAGTCAGAACTCATTTCACACAGCAGGATTTTGAATCACCGACAGAGCATTTGAGGCATTTGCGCTTTGGGTGTACAACAATACACAATAAAGCGCTATATTAATGCCTCATTCATTCATTCATTCATTTGGCTCCCAAACTCTGGAATAGCCTTCCTGATCCTGATAATGTTTGGTTCAGGCACACTCTCTCTTCTTAAATCTAGAAACATTCTTATAGTGCATCTCATAACCCTGTACTCAAGTTATATCTGATCAAATGCACATTATCATTCTTTGCTTGAAATGGTTCGAACAGCAGCTTCTCTGATTTTTCTCTATTTGCTTTTCTGTTTCTGCCACAGGATGGGCATCCTGAGGTAACTAAGAATTACACAAGCTTCAGTCTGGATCCAGCTTCTAATGAAGATCAGAGATGACCCAACACCTTAGCAGAGATGACGCCTAAAGCCCAAAGTATACTTCACCTTATACACATACACTAGGGTCAGCGTACAGTGCGCGTGCGTGATGTGAATTTCATCATCAGAACAGTATGCGTGTATTGTATGCACAGCACCTGATTTTTGCAATCGCACATGCACATTGAATTTGTTTTGCACTAATCAGTTGTTCCACAAGATGGAACCAGGCCATTGTTTCACAGTAGAAAACAAAACTAAAGAGACTGAACAACAACAACAAAATAGCAGAGACTGCAATAACAACAGATGGCTGCATTGACAAGTGCGTGTGAGCGAGGTACGAGACAGTAAACTTTAGTTTAAAAGGGTTCAAATTGTTTTTGTTATCAGCCATAACTTATGGGGCAAAAATAGAGTAGACACTGGACATGGATGAAGTTTCCTAGAGCGCATGAGTCGACCGCCCATGTATAACATCAAATGTTGTATATTATGAAAGGCTATGCATTCGACTATATAAGTATACTTGGGGCTTAACCCCCTGAGGACTTCAGATGATGTTAACCTTGAACCAACATAAAAAACTACCAAATTTTGATTGCCACATATAATCTTAGCTGGTAATTGTGTTTACCAGTTCTGTTTGAATGCATATCATTAAATAACTGCATGATTTTTACTGTACACCAGTGCTGGGGGTGCGCCAAGACATTTCTGAAAACTCCATAAACTTAGCCATGTCTTCTTATTTGTTTCTTATAAGGTAAACTTTATAAGTTAAATTAACCAAGTTATACTTACAGAAATGACCATTAATGGCCTTTATGCAACACTTAACAAAGGTTTATGACATTTACTCTAAAGGCGGCAACGTGTAAAAGTTATTTTCTGCAAAACACTTAAGTAAACCTAAGTCAAGTCACCTTTATTTATATATCACTTTATACCATTCGGATTGTGTCAAAGCAGCTTTACAGTGTTCAACAGGAAGAAATGTTTCAATGATGCCAAAAAATCAATTCTACTATAAAGCAACTCTAAAAAGAAGACAATATTAAACAGTCAATCTTTCAGTTACGGTCAGTTCAGCATTGATTCAGTGATGTCATCATCCAGCTCAGCTCAAATGTAAAAGTCAGATTCAATTTCATATCAAATTGTTTATATTTGTAATGAAAATTTTCACAATGACATTTCAGATGTATCTGTGGGTGTGATGAATCGATTTTTCATTACAGTGATATAAATTAAATGTTCTTCTATCAGAGTGAATATGCAGGTAATTTCTGAAACTTCTGTATTTCATAAACCTTATGTCTCAATGAGGAAAAGTAAAATTTTATTCCAGATCAAGTCAGCAAATGACATTTCAAGTCTGTTTGATATGCAAAAACTTTTCACACTGAGGGTATGTGACAGGCCTCTCTACAGTGCGAGGTCTCGTGTGAATGTTAATGTTTGCATTAAAGGTGCTGTATGTAGGATTGACAGTCCAAATTCAAAATATTGGAGATGTTTTTTTTTCACCAGCCCCTCCTCCTCAGACTTGAAGCACGCGCAAGATGCCAGATTAACGACATCAAAAGGAACGAGCGCACATAACGATGAATGAAATTAAATATGCTGTGTTTTCCGCCAACTGGCAACCCGGGGTGCCGAAATACAAACTGGGTAAACTGGCAGTGGGCGGGTTTCACAAACCATAACAAACACAGACATTCCGGGCCGGAACGCACATTTTCAAAGGAGAATAACTGACTGTAGCATTGTTTTTCAGATAAACAAGTATGTTAACTTAACATGTTTCCTAAATGTCTGCAAGCATATTATGGTATTTTTATGCTTTAGTAGAGTCAAAATCCTACATACAGCACCTTTAAGTGTGAATCTTATTCCACACTAAGGCCAGGTGAAAGGCTTCTGTCTAGTGTGAACTCTCAAGTGAACCTCAAGGATTGATTTGTTTATGCAAGTCTTTCCACTGTGATGGCACATGAAAAGCCTCTATCTAATGTGATTTTTTTTCATGATTCTTAAACTGATTCCTGTTTCTGAAACTCCTTCCACACTTATAACATTTAATACAATTCTCTGTTGAGTGAATTCTCATGTGGTTATTAAGGGTAAATTTATATCTGAAACACTTTCCACACTGATCACATATGAATGGCTTCTCTCCAGTGTGAATTGTCATGTGGGATTTAAGGTTTTTCTTGTGTGGAAAACTCTTTCCACACTGAAGGCATATAAAAGGCTGCTCTCCAGTGTGAACTCTCATATGGACATCGAGGCTTCCTTTTCGAGTATAAGTTTTTCCACACTGTTGACAGGTGAAAGGGCTCTCTCCGCCATGAACTCTCATGTGAACTTTTAGATTTCCTTTTAGGTTGAAACACTTTCCACACTGATTACACACAAATGGCTTCTCTCCAGTGTGAATTATCATGTGGTTTTTAAGGTTTCCTTGTTGATCAAAACATTTTCCACACTGTTGGCAGTTAAAAGAGCTCTCTCCATTGTGAAATTTCATGTGAATTTTAAAGTTACTAGATTGATTGAAACTTTTTCCACACTGTTGGCAAGTATAAGGCTTCACTCCAGTGTGAATTCTCATGTGATCTCTAAGATTTCCTTTTCGGCCAAAACTCTTTCCACATTGAGGGCATGTGTAAGGCTTCTCTCCAGTGTGAATTCTCATGTGATCTTTAAGGTTTCCTTTTTTGCTAAATCTTTTTCCACACTGCAGGCATGTGGAAGAGCTCTCTTCAGTATGAGCTCTCATGTGGAATATAAAGTTTGCTTTTCTGTTAAAATATTTTCCACACTGTTGGCAGGTGAAAGAGCTCTCTCCTTTGTGAACTCTCATGTGGACTTTAAGGTGTGCTTTTTGAGTAAAACACTTTCCACACTCTTGGCAGGTGAAAGGCTTCTCTCCAGTATGAATTCTCAGATGGACTGTAAGGTTTGCATGTTGATTGAAACGCTTTCCACAATGAAAGCAGATTAATGGAGGCAGAGGCCGTATCTTTGGGCCTCTCTTTTTAGTCTGTGAGCAACATTTTTCTACAGGTACAGAATCATGATGCTTCTCAAACTGATGTTTCTCTTCCATTTCATTCAGTAAATTATACTCCTCTTTCAGCGGCATCAGATCTAAGGTGAAAAAATACAAATAAAAGCAATTAAACACTATATTCTGGGGTATATTCTGCTTGTCTGTATGTGGTATGCTTTACTAATAAGGGGTGTATCAGCACTTGTTCCTCCGAACTGTTTTAAGCAAATTCATTTTAGAATGTCCCACATAGGCCTACTCTTAACAATTCATTAGACCACTAGCTTGTCATGTAAAACCAATAGTTAAGTCATAATTTTGACTTTTAAATTAATAATTTCAACTTTTTCAACTCATAATTTCGACTTAGTATGTCATAAGTTTCAACTTTTTTTCTTGTACTTATGACTTAAAGGGGTGGTTGACTGCTTTTTTTCTATGCTTGATTATGTTTATGGGGTGCAGTCTAACATGCTTTGTTTGTGACACCGTGTGACCAACGTCAAATGTTTATATTTCACACCACAGCATGACCTAGTAGCTGAATTAAAATAACATACAATCTACTACACTTTACACTACTTGCAGTTTTAATTTTATGTTTTCACATTTTAGATGTATTATTATGTGTCATGTGTTGAATTTAACTTTTTAAAAAGACGCTGCAGAGCATGACGTCATATCACGACCGTTGCAGCGCCCGAGGGAATTTCATCTAGTGTCTAGTGTGACCGCAGCTTCAGACTAAAGGCCTTTTCACACTGAACACAAAAATTTGGCACGATGACGCTTTTAAATCGAAACAATAGATCCTATCACACCAGGGTCATTTGCGGATCATTTGCGAAAAGTCCTGTGTGCCGATTTTTTCCCCCATTGCTCAGTGATGAAACTGAAGAGTCCAATTAGATTTGAGCTAAGATCACGTGTCCGGAGCAGCTGCTGTTGCACAAAAGGGTGAGAGTGGTGGTGCAGCGGCGCTCCTTCAAAAACCAATGTAAACAAACACTGAAGAAGAGCATTCTGAGAGAGAAGAGGACGCCGAGTTCTTGTTATCATTGGTATTTGAGAACAGATTTATTCTTGCATGTTCTTTATACAGAATATCATTTATATTAGCCTAATTCTCCACTGAATGTGATCTGAAGAGCACTGTCCGTTTTCTTCCAGTGTTATGAGTCAGCGCGTTCACTCTAGATCTGTCAATCTTGGGATAATATCTCCTGCCATTACGTATGATTTTTTTTTTTATAGCTTTAAGGGGTTCATCTATATTTAATTTAGGATTTAGTGTTTGGTAACTATTAATTTTCTGTATATTTCTGCTGAAGGGCACAGGTAGCTAAATATGTCATTTATTATAATGGGTTCGTGTGAAGATTGTTTTAAGTTCACTTTAATTAGAAGTTAAGTCTAATAAATGTTAAAATTGATAGCTGACAATTATAATGTAATGCTGAATGGCTACAGTCAATGGTTAAATATTAAGGGGAAAAATTATTTTATAGAGACATCAGTAGTATTGATATCAGTGATGCTGGCCTTCAATCATAAAAAAGATGCCATTAAAGAAATATTTAAAATATACAGTCTTTATGTTGTTTGTACATTGTACATTTGAAGATTGAATGTGAAATTATTGTAATATAAAAGTATATTTAATGTTAGGTGGGATTAATCGCGATTAATTTTAGAAAAATGTGCGATTAATTAGTTCATTTTTTTTAATCGATTGACAGCACTAATAAAAATACATGAAATCAGTCATGGAGCAATCCAGAAAAGCAATGGGTTTAAAGTTACATGTCTCATGAGTTTATATTTCAAATCTGAAGAAGATACCATGAAAAATGAGATTCCTGCAACCATTTTTCTGAGATTTTTCTATTTTTTTTTTTTGGATGGTCTCATTCTGTTTGGGACACTGCATGCTACAAAACCCATGTTGTTATTTTTACCACCAAGATGCTATTTTTGAGCGTAATTTATTCCATAACGGACACAAACAATAACTGTCCCTGAAGAAATGAGATGTAAACAAAGGAATAACCATCCAAATTACAACGTTACTGTTTAGTTGGACTAAAAGTGCTTTATGGGATGTTGTTCTGTGGACCTTTACCTCTCTAACTAAACCGGGATTTACAGCAGTGGACGCGTTTGTGACTCGTTATCAGGATGAATCTGGTATGTACTGCGTTTTTTTATACATGTGTTGATGTGTACTGCTTACACAAATTTAGCAAATACATTCCTTATAAGCTTTCCATCAAAAACCAGCAATCTATCGTCGATGCTTGAGGCTTAGACCTTCAGAATGATATATAGTTTGTCAAGATTAATTTTGTCCCGTTTCATTTAATCTATTCGTAAACAATGACGTGCAAACAAAGAGCGTTCAGTGCGCTGGCGTCCTGGTGCATGTTAACAGGATAAAGGACTTTCCACACGGAGCGTGATGTGAAAAAGCAAGGCGATTCACGCCTGCACGCTAGGGGGTGCCGACCAACAATTTATTTGTCCTCAGATATGCATCTCGTATGTGGAGTTAACAAATTAAGATAAACAAAGTTTGGTTCTACACCAGAAACACAAACTATCTATAATGCTTACAAGAATAGGCTACATTCTAAAATATAATAAGAAATACAATTATAAGCTACACTTGAAAATGTATTTAATTAAAGTATTTGCTTACCCACTTTAAACCATCATTGAGTGCTTGTAATAACTTCCGATTGTGATTTATAGTTGATTTTGATTCTATAATAAGCAGACACATGCACTCTTTGTATGTTTAATAACCAGTCCCTCCAGGATTTCGGGGGACTTTTTTTCTGATTTTTATGGCCTAAAATGACTGATTTTGCTGCGGCTTTTCTCAAAATTTGCGGTGATATCTGCGGCATTTCTTATTGTTTTGCAGTGAAAATATACCATGGACAACATTCTTCTAACATTGTTATAACTTTTCTGACTTCGAAAACCATCGTAGGGCTCCAGACTAACATTTGAGGACACCAGTGCCATTAAGTGCTACAGAAGGTGGCACCAGCACCTGACAGTAAAGCAGTCACCCTAATCGCACATGTACATCTTGGCGATGGCAATTTCATGTCTGTATTTACATATGCAAGACGTATTTTTAGGGTGTTTGCTCATCTGCAATACATCTCTAAGACGTTTCCTGTCAGATGTCAAATAGATATTTATTAGATTGCATGTAAAACTGCTTCTGAGACGTTTATCAGATTACAAGGCAGATGTTTCCCAGATCTTTAGAAGACGTCTTACAGATGTACTTGTGCTGTCTGGGTAGTTGAGATGCAGATAAAATTAACTTTTATTACTGTCATTCATAATGTCTAAATATAATTTGATAAATAAAAAAAATAAAAATTATATATATATATATATATATATATATATATATATATATATATATATATATATATATATGGAGTGGAAATGGCTAATAAGCCTACAAGCTAATAAGCCAATAAGTCTCGGCAGCCATATAGTGGTAATTTAATGTCCTTTTTATTTTTAAATAAGTGTTTGCTTTCCTACATTATGACACTTTTAGCTTCATAAATGGAGGCAACCTATGAAGGATGAACAAATAATGTCATCACATTAAAAATAACTTTCAAATTTGGTAATACTTAAAGCTTTGAAGTGCTGGGAAAAGTTGTGTGAAAAACACTCGAAAACATTAGACCATTTCTGCCACAAGTTGTTCCTGTAGTTATGTTAAATCCATGGTGAATAGTGGAGATTTGTGTTTATTGAACAATGTTTTTCCTGGTTTCCACATCAGTGGCGTTTGTTCTGATATCCATAGCGTTAACAGAATTCTGCGCCGAATTTGAATGCTTCTCTAAAGATTTGACAGAGATGTTATTGATTCTGCGGTGAATTCGACTACTTTCTTCACTGTATCTCCCAGCGCTGTGTATAACGGTGTCGTGTGATCGAGAGCAGCCCACGGCTCCGGCCCGAGCAGATAAAGGGTCTGCGCAGCGTAGCCCAAACAAGTAGCACAGATTCGTTCCACTTTCGGTTAATTTTGTCCAATGTAGCTCTTGTAAATCGGGCATGATGAGAACGCAAGTCTGTTCATAACATTTTTCAAACTGAGAAACAACCTTTCTTTGACTGAATGCATGTTGCGATGATGCCCAAAATCCACAGAAAATTCACAGCAATTACGAAAATTTGCGAGCTCTTGTGAAAATTGCAGAGTTTGCTTGAATTTGCGATAAATTCAGCGACCTCTACACTGCTAATATCTGAAATAAACATCCTTTATTGCTGTAAAAAATACCATGAGCTGCATACAAAACACATAGAAAATATATCGTCATAATCATGTCTATTTACTTTCATATTTCATGTGTAGAAAAATGTTTCACTCGATTTTTTATACAGAAGATCTAGAGAGTGAACGCGCTCTGACTCATACTCGCTCGCGCACGTGGAAGAAAACTGACGGTGCTCTACAGATCACATGATTCAGTGGAGAATTATTAGAAATGTTATTCTGTGCAGTGGCGGCTCGTGGGTTTTAAAATAGAGGAGGCACACTGATTGGTCTGGGGATCCTTGTCGATTAATATTATTAACGTATTTGCCATTTTAAAATGGCTTTTTGTTTGTTTTTAGTCAGAAAACGTAAAGAAAATTAACTTTTATTTTATAAAATTAAAAAATTAAGAAAAGGACTCATACAGCAAGATAATATAATTTAATTTACCTGGCCTATCACTTGAAGCAAACATCCATCCCTTCTTAAAAGTCTGTGTTAAAAGAGAGCTGCCTGTTGTGCCATTTAATTAAGCTGACTGCTGTAGCCTACATCCAGTGTTCTCCCTTTATTTTAACACTGTTTGAATGACAGCTTGGTAAATCTGTTGGATATCAAATATTCAATATCGCTACTCATCATAAGTAACTTACTTCGTTAACTTACTTCAGCTCAGCGGGAGACGTTCAAACTAGGGCTGTGACGATAACCGCATTACCACATCACCGCGGTAATGAGATGCCGACTGCGGTGGTAAGGTCATCACCGTCATCACCACACTTTTTTTGCAAGGTATTTGCAGGAGGAAGCTAGAGGTCTGCATTCCGCGGGACCCGACCAGATTTCTTGCGACGCGGGATTAAATTCCCGAATAAAACACGGTAGCAGTCGGTAACTCTGATGTAATTTGAACGGGAGTGGGCGGTCTAACAATATCCCGTTCCTGACGTCCTTTCAGAACAGCATATCTGCACTTTACTCTCTCTTATCGCTCACGCGTTGCACGCACGGACCAACGCTTTCTGTGTCATGTATTTTACTGCAGGGCGTGTGCGCGCAGCATGTGCATAACGGCCCTCAGACAGAACAGGCAGGTTGTCGATGAGTGACAGAGCAGAATAAAGATGGCAAAGCAAAGTGTGGATGCGCTGTCCTTGAAGGATGTTCATCTTGGACTGGAAAATGGTCAGTTTACTGCTAAGAAACCCACGTCAGGCAAGTCTGACTCGGGACATTCTTCTCAGGGATGTTAAATTGTTCAGTTAAAAAGTAATTTCATTTCGCAATGTCTACAAGCCAACGGTTTTGTTCATATTTTGCTTATAAATTTAAATGACATGTCGTTTTTTTTTCTCTGCGACACTTTTCCTACTGTGTTGACAGCAAAATTATAACCGAATTTTGTATTTTGACAAGACGAATAAAAATAACAAATAGGCTACAATTTTTGTACAACCTATAGGTCTACATTATTTATTCCTTTTTTTTCCTCTGCGACACTTTTTCCTATTGTGTTGACAGCAAGATGTAAAACTAATTTGATTCTGGACAAGACGAATAAAATAAATAGCCTACAATAAAATAATTTTAGTGCAGACATTTTTATTTGTTATCTCTCTCTTTCAGTGGAAATTTAAATGTGAGATTCTGGAAACGAGATATAGCCTATATTTAGCGGGAACGGTCGGGTTAGGAAGAAAATTATTCTAAGTGGACAGCGGGTGAACAAAGAGTGAATATATAGCAGGAGCGGGTGGGTGCGAATGCGGAATAAGCTCGTGGGAGCAGGACTAAAAAAAACGTATCACTTAAGCGTCCCAGTAGTTGTACAACAGCAGAACACTTGTACAGACAGGCTAGTCTGATGTTCACTTTTTATGTTGCACTTTGAAAAACCCAAATCAGAAAACAAAGCCTCTTTTAATTTGCCGTTACAAACGATGCGTTTCAACAAACAAATTTTTCAACAAGTTGCGTTTATATCCACGGACTGTTACCCGAAAAACAATGTCTAAAGAAATAGGAATCGAAGTTTAGCACAACTCAGCAGAACTAAGCATGGGGCATGTTGAGCTCGGCTTGTTGTTTCTGCAGCTTGCTCAGGTTGTTATTCTTTTAATAATTTATTGTACAATGAATGGGTTACAAACGATGATAAAGACTGTTCCATAATTCCTATTAAACTCAAAGGATATCGAAAAAAAAAACAGTTATAGAAATAAATATTATTTTGTTATTATTGTTTATATAATTTTCTGATTTAATAATAAAGAAGACTACTTTATTATTATTAATTTCCACGTTAATTTTCAAGCTGCATGCGTTCTTGATCAAAAGTCATTTAAGAGATTTCTGGCAGGAGGGGGGTGATTTGGGGGTTTGTGCGATTAACCGCCAAACCACGATATTTGTTGCTGCTTCACCGCGGTAAGAAAAAATCCCATACCGTCACAGCACTAGTTCAAACTAATATCACGTAATTTACGTCTCTACAATGATTGGTTGATATACCAGAAGGGAGGCTAGCCTCCCTTGCTAGGTTTCTTTTCTCAACACTCCTCAGCGCTGAAAGTGAACGCTCGATGCTGATTGGCTATTTTTTTTTACCAACGGAGGCACGAGAGCTCAGCTCTCCCCTGGCCTCCCCCTCTCTATCATTTAGCGTTGTAATTACATCAGCAGATTCGGCACATAAGCGTTTTGCGATAGAAAAGCGGCGCTTTCTAACTTCAGTAGCATGTTATGATATTACAGCTGTGAAATTACAAACAAAAAAATACACATTTTGAGACATGAACTGAAATTAATTGTGAATTTTATTAACATTAAATCATCGTCCTCCTCCCATTTTCACCTCAAAATTGAAAAGGTCTTAAAGGGATAGGTCACCCAAAAATGAAAATTCTGTCATCATTTACGCACCCTCAAGTAGTTCCAAACCTGAATGAATGTCTTTGTTCTGCTGAACACAAAGGAAGATATTCTGAAGAATGAGGGAAACAGAGCAGTTCTGGGGCACCATTGACTTCCATAGTATTGCTTTCTTTCCTACTATGGAAGTCAATGGTGCCCCAAAACAGCCTGGTTACAAACTTTCTTCAAAATATCTTCCTTTGTGTTCGGCAGAACAAAGACATTCATACAGGTTTAGAACTACTTGAGGGTGCGTAAATGATGACAGAATTTTCATTTTTGGGTGAACTATCCCTTTAACGTTACTTCCATACTATTTTAAATTTATGTTACATGTTGTAAAAATGAATGTCCAACTTGGACGTAGAAACTTCTCAGGTGCACTTGAACGTAACAGTATTTGGATTTGTATAGAATTTTGTATATTTGTATTAGTCTGGTCATGTGATCTCAACATGTCTGTCCACACGAGGCAACCCTTTATAACTGGTTTAATTTCTTCAAAATCACCAGTCATTTCAGTATGTTGACATTTTAATAAGGATCAAATGACTGAGTACAGCTTTGAGAATAAAAACCAACCTGTTTGTTCCTCAGTATCTTCTTGTTTCACCTTGAATGCTTCTTCAATCTTCATCTCTTCACTCTCCTCTTTAATAAACGCCATTGTGGATCTCAGTTGCTTCAGCGGGAGTTTTTCGGTGTGTTTGGACACTCTGTCATGTTTAAGATTGAAATGATTAACAGAAAGACAAATAAATTCAAACTAATTCTGTGTGTCTCAATCAGCTCCCTAGTTCATTAGTCAGTGCAATGGTACGAAATTGGTCAGTGATATTTGGTCTTGGCCCAAAAAAATAAAAACTACACAAAAACGCTCAAAACTAGCATTTATAAAAGAACACAAATTATACAGAAAATTCCCGCTGAGCCATTTATAATGTATGTTTAGTATTTAATGATTCATAGATCATATTTAGTGGATTACACCTTCATCAAAAAAAGTTGCGGTTGGATTGTAAAAGCTGTTTGTTGTTCTCGTTTCATTTACATTGTTTTGAGCAGCAGGTCTCGTCAAAGTGCGCTGAATCGAGCGAAGCCTAATCAGTTAATGATTTCACTAAACAACTGACTTGCAGTTTAAGCTGTGCTTCTCTCATCACTTCTTCACAGTGACCGAGATCGTGTTTACACAAACTGAGTCACGATCTAGGGAGCGATTTATTCACACAAAATAACGTCCATTAACGTTAAATAATGCATCACAATGTTACATTCTATAATAATATTACTTGAAAAAAATATTGAAAAATTGCAAGGTCTGCATCGATTTAAATACTTTAAAAGCTTATAAACAAACCTCTCTTCAGCCGAATCACAACAGATGCAGGGACGCGTCGCAGCGTTGGACGTCACATCGTCAGAGCATAATAAGAGTCCTCTTCCCATGCTGTGTCTAAAATTACAAAAGTGCATAGAAATGTACATACAAACAGCTGTATTCAGAGTTAAATTCTTGGTGGAATACATGTTTAAATACATTTAAATATATTTTATCCAATTACATACTAAAAGTAACTGCCACTTTTTGGAACATTTAATACGTGAGATTCTGTTTAAAATTCCCAGATGTCATATGAGTTAAGATGCAGGTTTTTTTCTTCTTGATTTTGTTCATGCATATTTTTCCTGAAAAAGCCATTGCAAAAACTGTTTTTACTGTTTTACTGTTTTACAATTTTACTGTTATTTAATTTTGCTTTAAAAACACCAAAAGTAACATGTTGCAGTGTGCTAGTAAATGTGTACATATTTTAAATGTGACCATGGACCACAAAACCAGTCAGAAGGGTACATTTTTCGAAATTGAGATTTATACATCATCTGAAAGCTGAATAAATAAACTTTCAATTGATGTGTGGTTTATTAGGATAGGACAATATTTGTCTGAGATACAACTTTTTTTAAAAAAAATCTGGTATCTGAGGGTGAAAAAAAATTCAAACTATTGAAAAAATCGCCTTTAAAGCTGTACAAACAAAGTCCTTACCAATGCATATTACTAATCAAAAATTAAGTTTTGATATATTTATGGTAGGAAATTTACAAAATATCTCCATGGAACATCTTTACTTAATTTCCTAATGATTTTTGGCATAAAACAACAATCTATCATTTTGACCCACACAATGTATTTTTGGCTATTGCTACAAATATACCCCTGTTACTTAAGACTGGTTTTGTGGTCCAGGGTCACAAATGTGATATTGTGTTTGTGGTCACTATAGTCTCACGTAGCCAGACCTTCAGACTGACCGCTGAAGGTCTGGGAACTTTGGCTGCTTTGAATGGCCAAGGCCCGCCCAAGAGGCCATATGACTGACAGGTAAAGAACCCAATCACGTTTCGCATCAAATGTCTTTAAAGTCTGTGTAAAGGCAATTCACAGAATTCTTTCTAAACACATTATAAATGTTTGAAACGTATAGTTGAAAACATGCTACAAAGACTGTAAACTATGCAGAACTGAATTGTGGAGTTAGACTGTTAAACAGTTTTCCTCTATTTTTGTGTTCAGGAGTTTTTGCCTGAAATCATGTCTCGATGACGCACTGGAGCTACTGAGCACAGCCCCACCCCTAACACTACAATAACTAGAGAGAATTAGCATCAGTGGTTCGCCCGCTCAATCGCGAGTTACTATCATTACCGTTAGTTACTACAGCCTACATTTGTTAGTTACTACAGCTAGCTTTGCCTTCGTCGTGTAAATGCATATTACCTAGTTGCAATTATTTACAAAACAGCTTGGTCTCCTTATTTAAATGTATTTAATACCTAGAATATCAAAATCAACTGCGGGCGGCAGATCTTTTTCCTATTTAGCTCCCAAACTCTGGAACAATCTGCCAAACACTGTTCGGGAGGCAGACACACTCTGTCAGTTTAAATCTAGATTAAAGACCCATCTCTTTAACCTGGCGTACACATAACACACTAATACACTTCTAATATTCAAATCCGTTAAAGGATTGTTAGGCTGCATTAATTAGATCAACCGGAACCGGGAACACTTCCCATAACACACGATGTACTTGTTACATCGTAAAAAGATTGACATCTATGCTAATATTAGTCTGTTTCTTTCTTATTCCGAGGTCACTGCAGTCACCAGATCAGATGGTGGATCAGCACCTAGAGACGACCTCTACAGCCCTGAACGTCAGCGGAGACCAGGACACCTAGATGAGCCCCAGAGACAGACCCCCAGTGAGGACCCCGTCACCTAGACAGCCATCAGGAAAAGACCTCGGGAACCTGTTGAGCCTCCAATCTGACTTTGCAGCAGTTGGAATTGAACTGAACCCATCACTTCACCCCAACTTCTCTATACAGCTGGGTTCATCAACCATAACTCCTTCCAGGACTGCCAGGAACCTTGGAGTTGTGATCGATGATCAGTTAAGCTTCACAGACCATATTGCTACAACGGCCCGGTCCTGCAGATTTGCCTTATACAACATTAGGAAGATTAGGCCCTTCCTGCAAGAGCAAGCTGCACAACTCCTTGTCCAAGCTCTTGTTCTCTCCAGACTGGACTATTGTAATGCTCTCTTGGCGGGCCTTCCCGCATGTACTATCAAGCCTCTGCAACTGATCCAGAATGCAGCAGCCAGAGTGGTCTTTAATGAGCCAAAAAAAGCTCACGTTACCCCTCTCTTCATCAGGTTACACTGGCTACCAATAGCCGCTCGCATCAAATTCAAGGTACTGATGTTTGCCTACAAGACCACAACTGCCACTGCACCAATATACCTAAACTCGCTGGTTCAAACTTATGTGCCCTCCAGAAGCTTGCGTTCTGCAAGTGAACGACGCCTTGTGGTGCCATCCCAAAGAGGTACCAAATCACTCTCACGGACCTTTTCCTGGACTGTGCCCAGCTGGTGGAATGACCTCCCGATCTCAATTCGAACAGCTGAGTCTTTAGCCATTTTCAAAAAACATCTAAAGACACATCTTTTTCGCCAGCACCTGACTAACTAATACTAACTTACCTATTCTATTTAAAAAAAAAAAAACATCCTAGCTACGTGTACTGTGCTAGACTAACTGAGGCTTGTCATGGCACTTGTATACTGTTGCTCTCTCGATGGTCTGATTGCTTCTATTGTTCTCCTCATTTGTACGTCGCTTTGGATAAAAGTGTCTGCTAAATGATTAAATGTAAATGTAAATGTAACTGCTGTGTCGTCTGGCCAGAGGAGAAATGGCCCCCCGACTGAGCCTGGTTTCTCCCAAGGTTTTTTTCTCCGTTCTGTCACCAATGGAGTTTTGGTTCCTTGCCGCTGTCGCCTCTGGCTTGCTTAGTTGGGGACACTTCATTTCCAGCGATATCGTCGACTTGATTGAACAGAAACTTTTTGAACTGAACTGAGCTGGACGATGCCATCACTGAATTCAACAATGAAATGCCTTTAACTGAAAATTGAGTGTTTAATCTTGTCATTTTACATTATTGACTCACTATTTTCCTATTTTGATATTGTGCAGTTGCTTTGACACAATTTGTATTGTTAAAAGCGCTATATAAATAAAGGTGACTTGACTTGACTTGACTATTTGTATTTGACAGTTGAGAGAGGTGGCCGCACCTCGATTGGGCGTGGTTTCAACATCCACCTAGATAAACCCCAGGCTGCAGACTTCCACACTCTACTTGCCTCTTTTGATCTCAAGAGAGTGTTAACTACGGCTACTCACAAATCAAGCAACCAACTGGACCTTATTTACACACGACACTGCTCCACTGAACATGTGCTAGTTACTCCACTGCACACCTCGGATCACTTCCTCCCCACTCTTAACCTCAACATGATTCCTCAAACAAAACATACCCCTCCACATGTCACTTTTCGATGTAACTTACGCTCACTCTCACCCTCCTGGCTATCTGCTATGGTTTCATCTTCGCTTCCCCCCCCTAAACAGTTATCATGTAAATGTAAATAATGCAGTTTTTTCGTGTCCAAAAAACTGCATTTTTCTACATGTAACAAAAACTGCAGTATTTTTTGTAAGGGGTTTCTCAGCAAGAAAAAGGTCAGCACCACTTTAAGAAAGAGTGTTCTACATTTCTATTCTCTGTTTATTAATGTTCATCTAATTGTCTAAAGTTACAGAAGATATTACAAGATTAATTTCTCCTTAAGTAATAAGCAGCCATTGATGTAAGTTTATGCATCTATTTCATATGGTATTAATGTGTATTCTATTTGTGGCAGAAAGGAAGCCAGAGCTCCCTGTCAAATGTAAAATAAATATTAAAATTCTACTTTGTTTATAAAGCCCTCAAAAATGTGGCCCCTCAGTAACAGACCAAACTCCTCCATCTCTACACTCTTTCCAGAACTCTTGAGATCTTGTGATCGATGGCCTGAAACTTTGGAACACCCTTCCTCTCCATACCAGGTTAGGTCCCTCTATTTTCATTTTTAAGTCTGCATAATTATTCTCTCTTGTTTTTAATACTCATTGACCATTGGTTTGATTATTGTACTATTGTTGTGCGTTCTTTATTACTGGTAGTTTTATTTCTGAATATTTCCTAGTCCCTTTTTTTTGTACAGTGCTTTAGTCAGCCTTGGTTCTTTTTAAACATTTTTCATAAATAAATACTGTATAGTTTGTAAAACTAAATTGAACTTAAAGGGTTACTCCACCCCAATATGAAAATTTTGTCATTAATCACTTACCCCCATGTCGTTCCAAACCCGTAAAAGCTTCGTTCATCTTCGGAACACAATTTAAGATAATTTGGATGAAAACCACGAGGCTTGTGACTGTCCCATTGACTGCCAAACAATTAACACTGTCAAGGCACAGAAAAGTATAAAAAACATCGCCAAAATAGTCCATCTGCCATCAGTGGTTCAATCGTAACATTATGAAGCTACGAGAATACTTTTTGTACCCAAAGAAAACAAAAATAACGACTTTATTTAACAATTCGTCTCCTCCGCATCAGCGTAGCGCCATTTTGGAGAGTATCTGCTGGACGCAAACTGCGTACGCTATTCTGTGTTAACCGAACCACATGGATACGCTGTTTTCTTTCAAATCAAAGCGTAAATAAACGTAGAAGACATATCCGATTAGCGGATAATGTGCTCTGGACATTTGTCATTAAAATAACTCCATAGAAAAAGGAGAAGAAAGTCGTGTCTGAAAGCTTCCATCGATTTTTTTAATTTGTTAAATGAATGGAGAATATCGTGTTTTTCCGTCGGTGGTGCTTGAGCACTCGATGAGGTCCGCATTATGTATGATGGATTTCTCAAATTATTATACAGTTTACTGTATAATCACTATTTGTATTCACCAAAATACTTCCAAATAATGTTTATTTTCTAATTACGGCACATCAATAAAATTGTTAATTACCTCAAAAAGCTCCTTGACAAATTTATTTATAATTGCACACGAAAAGATGATCTGTCCTTTCAACATAATTAGCCTACTGCAAAATAAAATTATTTTGGTGAAGTCAGCAGAAGTATAAGTGTCATTTAATTTTTAAAATTAAAACTTCTCTTTTGCTTTAAGTATGTGGGAATATAAATGTAAATCAATCTTTTGTCTGTCTGATGCTCTTGATGCTTCTGCCCCATTACTGTAATTGATGGCCATTATTCAAGTTCATCAACACCTGAGTTAAGTGTGAATGCATCTGGACTTTTCCTGATGTCTCTGATAATGAGTGCTATAGTTATGCTGATTGTTTTAGAGCTGCTGAAACTCAGAGTCTCAATGGTTCCTATAACTGTTTACATCTTTTGAATACTTTGTTTGCTTTGTCTTCATCTGTAAGGACGGCCCCCTAAAATGTGTATAAAGTTAGTGTTTCACTGCTTTAGTCACACTTGATGACTGCAGCACTAAACCGTACCATCTCAGTTGAGAGTCTCCTGGTATTTGCTTCAAGAGTTTTCAACAGCTGTAACTGGAGTTTGTAAGTAGTTTGTCCTCAAAACGTTACTATATTAATACTTATTTTTTAAAACCCTGTGATAGATATATACTTATAGATTTTGCTTTTTGACATTGAAAGAAACTGAACAAGTACATTTTTAATCAGTGAACCATATACTGCAAATAAATAAATAAGTAAATTGTATTATAAACATAATCTGTAAAGAGCACAGTAAGAGCAAAGACAAACCACATTTTCCTTTCCATCCACTCCTTACAGAATAGTTTTTTTTTGTTTGTTTGTTTTTTTACTTTTCAGTATGTATCAGTTATGTGGCCTAAAACAATGTTTGTAAATCCGTCTCAAATAAAGTTCAAATAATGTACCAGTTTATGATAATCTATCTTAACGAGTCACTTCTTTATATTAATAATATCTTTTATCCCCGTCAGCTTAAAAACTCTGATTAAAGTGTGTTAGACATGGCTATTTAAATAATTATATACTACACTTGCAATCAATGGTGTTCATGTATTAGATTAAAAAATGCAGTAACTTCTTTATTAGACATTTCCTTTCTTCTACTCCAAGGAACTCTGAAATTGGATAAATTTGGGACGTTTCCTCAAACTTTTTATCCCAAGTGAAGTTGAAGAAAATGAGAATGTATGTTCCTTTTTGTGATATTGAAGAAAAATCCGCTCTACATCTGTTTTATAATTTTCCCAAGTCTTTCTGGTCAGATGTTACCACGTTAGTATTTTTTGTTGTAAAAAATTAAAATAAAAAGTACAATTTACAGAAACTGTCATTGTTTTTGTGTGTATATATATATATATATATATATATATATATATATATATATATATATATATATATATTCATTCTAAGTATGCTATGTTAATTATACTGCATTATTTGTCTTCAGGGTAAATTTCATTGTAATCCCAATTTAGAATGTTCTGCTCTGACATGATGTCCGTTTTTACTTCCTTTAAGAAAAACCTTTGAATTCAGAGGCTTTGAGAACATATATTCTTGTTGTTGTAAGGAACCTTTATTTTTTATGATAATTAGAATATATTTTGTTAACTTTTGCAATGTTCTTATGATGATGTCAATGTGTGCCTCATTTCTCTTACTGTAAATACTTGTATTTTTACATTTGCAATTAAAAAAAAAAAAAAAGCTTTAATCATTTAAAGTGTTTGAATCAATACAACCCATTCAGACAACTGTGCATATTAAATTATAAACCATAACTACTTATTATAATGTATAATTTGAATTATTTATTAATTTGTCCTATTAGTTTTAAGTGTTTAGGCCATTATTGACCGTTTGGATTTTTTATTTATTTTTATTATGTTAATTATTCTCATCTTAAACAGGAAAAAACACAGAAAAACTCCAGTTAAACAACTGCGATTCACGTGACGCTATCATAAAGATGGCATTTATTAAGGATGAGGGTGAAGACGTGAAGATTGAAGAAGCATTCAGAGTCAAACAAGAAGATACTGAGGAACAAACAGGTTAGATGGTTATTTTTTTTACCATATTTTGTATGTTTTTAAAAATATATTTCTTTAAATATAAATATATATATTTTTAAAAGCATGTATCAATATATTTTGCCTTATGTTTGCGCCATAGAGAGGAATTTTCGAATGAATCATAGAATTAAAGTGGAGAGCGAGGATGTGAAGATTGAAGAAGCATTCAGAGTGAAACAAGAAGATACTGAGGAACAAACAGATGGTTAGTGCACATGAAAGCTACAATAACAATACTGAATATACTTTAGAGCATCATAAACTGTTTACAAACAAAACATTATTGTACTAACATATTAACATGCCATCTCCATGTCTCTTTAGATAAAAGCTCAATAAGAACTACAATCAGTAAAAGAACATTCATCGTACCAAAAGGTAAACAACTAATACATGTATTGTCAATAAACATAAAATATACTCATAATTCATACTGAGCACAGTAAAAACAAGTATTTCTGGTCTTCTCCAGGTCTTAAGGTCTGCTTCCTCACAGACTCAGTGTGTTGGGATATTGAGCACTACTTTCCAAATGCAGAATGCTGGGTTCATCCAGACACGACTCTTGTGAGATCTGTTCAAAAACATGTGAAACACTTTGAGAGACTGCACAACTACACAATAGTGATTCTCCACATAGGAGCAAACGACATCACAAGTGGAGCGTCTGCATCGACTGTCGTCCAGAGAATGAAAGATCTCATATCAAGAATCTCGCAAGTTAATTCACACATCCTGTATTTCGCAATCAGCGCTATTTTACCACAAGTGAAAGACGACTCAGTCAAAACTACAACCAAACAATGCAACAGCTTGCTTCAACACTGGTCTTCACAAACAAGAAACATTCTATTTCTGAACACTAATAAAGCATTTCTCAAAAATGGAAAAATAATTCAAAACCTATACAAAGACGATGGACTTCACCTGAACCAAGAGGGAAAACACAAACTTTTCTCATATTTTCAGCGTTTCCTCTGGCATTTTTGCCAGTTTTCATCACCTGCAAGACGTGCTTAAACATCTCATATCAGTGTCTTTTAACACAAACTTGACTTTGTTCAATACATTTGAGAAGCAGTATGCCTCCTCATAGAAATATTTGACCGAGTGGTATTAAAAAAAATAAATTCAGAAAATTTGAGTGACAACATTGCTTAGGGTTGGGTATTCCATATCCTACATCTGTTGTGATTACTGTATAAATATCTGCATTGCATGAACATGACAGTAAAATTATCAAATTGCTGAAATAAAAGGAATGTACTTGTTAAAGGGATAGTGCACCCAAAAATTACAATTCTGTTATCATTTACTTATCCTCTGCTTGTTCCAAACATTTATGAGTTTCTTTCTTCTGTTGAACACAAAAGAAGATAGTTTGAAGAATGTTGATAACCAGGGGCGGCGCCAGAGAATGTTGAACGCAGGTGCTGAGGGGGTGCTAGATCAATGACGGGGGGAGCTGGGCAATTAATAGTAAATATGACCAAAACAGGTTGTTATTATTATTATTTTTATATGAATAATAAAATCACTATATAGGCGCATTTCAAATGTTTATGGGGAATGTGGGAGTATTATCGCGCTTAGCCTACTGTATGGGGGTGTGCACGCAATTATTTTTATTTATTTTTTCCTGCAGAAAGAGCTTATACTCCCGTCATTTTTGGATGTGCTTTCTGTCGTATCATGCAGTCTCCGTGAATGGAGCACGTCACAACAATGAACCAGCTCACAGACATAAGAAATAAATCTGCAGAAAGCTTGAAAACCAATTAAAAAAAAAAAAAACTTCTCTGATTATGTAGTCCCTATAGGTGCATTTCTCTATTAAAGGCACGTCCACTGTGGAGATGGCGAGCCTGAGAAAGCACTAGTTTATTAATAAATAATTAAAATGTATTTTTCCCCGATGCTTTCATAATCATTACTTTAGTCGGTGCTTTGCGGCAAGCGTTATGCGTGCGTTTGAGCGCGGAATAATATGTCTAAATGCCTAAATAATAGGCATAAATAATAACCTAAATGGTTATTATACTATCAATTTAATATAAACGTGCGAATAGTTGACTAGAAAAATCTTTAGTCGGGCAGGCCAACAGTAGGCTACTACTTGGCACAAGGAACCGATCCATTAAACCGATCCATAAAATGCTGACATTACGTGTGACTGCAAATCACGTTATTGCATTGCAGTATTTATGCATGTGTTTAATGAGTCAAATGTTTTTATTTTATTTCATTTTTTATGGGGGTGCTATGGGGGTGCTTTGGTTTTTCTTGGGGGTGCTGGAGCACCTGCTAGCCCCTTCCTAGCGCCGCCCATGTTGATAACCAAACAGTTGCTGGTCCTTACTGACCATATTTTTTATGGTCACACACACACATTAGAACTAATATTTATCTCTGCTAGAATATCTTGAAAATGTGTACATAGTTTACTGTATAATCCTTATTTTAATTCTAAGCAACTAGTTAATAGAGAGAGTTGGTCCCTAAACAAAAATGTTACCGAATTTTTATTTCAAGGGTCTATTTCAGTTCCTTAGGGTAGCTGAGGTTCAAACGTATACAAGACACATAAAAGCCAAAGTATATTTCACTTTTTACGCGTACGTGAGGGACAGCATACAGTGCGCGTATTTGACTGTGGTCTCAATTAAAGATGGAGTACTGTTGAAAGATAAGAACATAGACTTTTTGATAAATAACTTAATTATTTTGTGTAAACACTTTATTCATAGATGTAAATATTTAAAGGTCAAGCCCCACTTCAGCGGATGGAAGAATGAACTGAAGATATTTGCTAAGTCTCTTTATCACATGAAGGACAGAAACGCCCAGAAACTCTTATATAATTTGAACTTGTTTTTGCTGATAGAATGAGACCCACACCCTTCTTTTTTCTTTGTTCCCGTTTTATTTTATTGTTTTTCTTTTTCAAATTACTGGATCAACACTAATAATTTGTGTTTAGTTGTTGAAAAGTGCCGTTAAAGTGTGTATTTGAATTGTATGCCTTAATAAAAAAATAAAATAAAAAAAGCGCACAGTGCGCGTGACGCAAATTTCGTCATCAGAATAGTCCGAGCTTACTGTACGTGCACCGCCATTTTTTTGTAACATCGTGTACTTTGTACGTGCAGGTCGCATATGTGCATTTAACTCTCTTGCAGTAATTAGTTTATCCGCAAGGTGGCAACCCTGCCATGGGGGTATCGATTCACAAGGTAACCGAAGGAAAAACTGCATAATCAGAACAAACTGGAATGCGGGTTAGCTACAGCGACAATGAAGGCCTACATAGACGAGAAATTGTGCCAAGAGGTTAGAAAATATCCTCATTTATACAACTGTAGCATGAAGAATACAAAGATATTTATATGGGTTTTAACTCAAGGAGAGAGATTGCGCAAACACTGGCCCTGATAGGCTATTGCAATTTGGTGCAAAGCGCATGCGTCGAACGTCTGTGTATGACAGTGGAGAGTGGTGACTTTTTTAACCAGGTATGCTGAGTGCTAAGATTAATAAGACCCCCCCCCCATCGCTTTTAGGACACACTCAAAGAGGAAAACACCATGGCAGGTGTCGATTTAAAAGTATTCACATTCCTACCTTATTTGTAAATTAAATTAATCTCCAATCCTTCTTCTATCGTTTCAGGTTTATCCACAGTTATTCGAATGCTAGAAAACAGCTGCTTTTCCATGTAAAATCCGCCAAATAATGTTTACACGTAGTTACGTTATGATATGTAATATTCAGAGGATGGGGAGATGGGGGATTCACTCGCTCTATATGTCTGCATCAACTGAATGATTTTTTTATTTATTTCCAGTGAATAGGAGTTAAAACTCCAACCAGGGTGACACTACTCCAATAATAGACAATGCAAAATACCAAATAATAATAATAATAATAATTAATACTAATATATTTAAAATATTGCCAAGTAACGTTGCAAAACACAATAAATTCAGAGTAGGACTTTAATTGTAAGCGACAAAAGTATATGAAAAACAAAGGTATGTTTCCTATTTTTTCCTGATGTTTGTAATTATTTAAAATGTTATACACATTTTTATAAACCTTTTTTTTTTATTTACTACTTTAGGCATGTTGACAATAACATCTTTAACATTGTCTATGACAGATATGTTTTTAGTGGACTTTCAAAATTTGCTTTGCTTGAGAAATCATGAAAATATACAGTTACGTTTTTTTTTTTTTCATGTGATTTAGTCGAGTTAGTTTTGCATCACATTAACAATGTAATTTTCGGCAGTTGAGATCTGGCAGCAACAGCGCATTTTCCCGCTTGGGTGAGCGCTTCGCGGACAGCTTACCTCGCTCATGAAATACCAGCAAATCACTGAACGCGCTACAATCCTGACGAGTCATAGCAACAGAGGGGTATATTGGAAACACCAATAAGTGCTTCTGTTCCCTCAATGACAATCCCACCATGGGATTGTGATAGAAAGTGATGTCTTCTTGGATCTGCAAGGCATCTTCATTATCCAGATCTTGTATTGTAAAAACTGTAAAGATACAAAGAATTTCATTTAATTTAACTTAAATTACTGACTTAGATTTCTTTATTGCTTCATTTTTAATGAACAAAACATATTTAATAGGATTATAAAAAGTGAAAAAATGCACGTGAAAATCAATTTAGGGCACAAATATTGTCCCTTAATGGAAAAGGTGTGCCTTCAGTCCAAATGGAAAAGAGGGGCTATACAGAAGGATGTATGCCACTGTAAAAAGGGAACAACTGCTGTCCTATATATTGTGCAGAAAAAATATACAGCCGTGGCCAAAAGTTTGGAGAATGACACAAATATTAATTTTTACAAAGTCTGCTGCCTCCGTTTTTATGATGGAAATTTGCATATTGCAATTTGCAGGATGTTGCTACAAGATTGCACCTAAATGAACCATTTATCGGATCATCAGGAACGTTACACCACCATTGAGAAGGAGGGGCTCACTCTTGTCCTTGCTCTCCAACATTTCAACATTTATGTGGGTTCCGTTTCGTATCCATTGATTGTCTATACAGATCATAACCCTTTAGTCTTCCTGAACCGAATGAAAAATAATAACCAACGTTTGATGCGTTGGAGTTTGTTTCTGCAGACGTTTGAATTGGACATCCGGCATATTCGTGGTAAAGATAATGTCGTTGCTGACGCTTTAACTAATGGGAATAAAGTGTATTTTCCCTCTTTATTTGTTTTTTGTTGTTGTTTCTTAAGAGAAAGGGGGGAAAGGAGGAAAAGGTAAGATCATTTGCATTTCTACAATTTATTCACTTAAGGGTGAGGGTGTTACTTGTATGTGTGACACTTCTATTCTAAGTCCATAGGTGGCGTTGTGGGGGATTCCCATTCCGTGAGAGTCACGTGACGTCATCAAGGATTCCGGATAAATAGGCTGCGAGGCACAATGGAGGTCACTCTCTGTTGCTCCGCTTCCCATTGTTCTCGCAAGCGTCTCTCTCATCGCCTCGTCGGGGCTATTTTTGTTTTTTCTTTATGCTTAGGTTTAACTTGTGAATTTGTGTTTTGATATGTGCTATTCTTTCTTTCTTATCAGTAGCGGGTAGAGTGTTTATTTATTAGTTCACGTTTTGCTTATTTAGTAAGAGCTGAGCGAGGGAAGCAGGTGTCCGGAAGACTCACCCGTTTTTATTTTTATTTCGGGAGTCAGGTAAGAACTTTGTTCCGAGAACAGGTGTAGTTAGGAGTCTGTTTTCTTAGCTTTCCTACCCGTGAGTTGATTATGTATTAGATTGTTTATAAATATTCTTTATGAATTGTTGTGCATTATTGTCTGAATGTTGAACTCAGTAACTGAATTAAATAAGAGGCGTCTTGAAATTCACATCAGGTGTTGTAATTCTTCAATATGTTCGGCCTGTGCCCTGTATTTAATTGTTTGAATTAACGAGCCTTAAAGTGGTTATTGGCCATAACACATGTATTGTACATACATAAACATATATGTTTGTATGGGGTAGACTTATTTGTCAATATATGAAATTGTTCCATTTTCTAATAGGATTCATGTATGGATAGGGCATATATAAAACATGTATTTCATATATGGATATTTCATATGTGCACATACAGTATATTACATTTCCGTATGGGTGTTGCTCCCTCGGACAAACAAACGGAGTTGACAGCTGCAGTGAAAACCTTGTCCCACGATGCTTTTGCACAATTTTGGACACAGAAGGCCACCAAATGGGAATTAAATATACCATGAAGGGATTTATAAAATATTTAAAAATAAATACAGTGGGTAACTCGAAGGGAGGGTTTATAGATCACATTTACTAGCAGCACAGCACATGAGTGAGAATAACGCGATATCCGCCTTTGATCTTGTAGGCATCTGTTCTTCTTCGAGAGGTCAGAACTGTCCGTCTTGACTGCGTTTATTTCACTCCTCCCCTCACTGCAGCCGCCTGCTTTCACCTACATTTCAGGCGAGGCTATAGGCGCATCTCAAACAAGCCTAATAGCTGTCATTGCGTTAGTGCACTACTGAGCCGATGAATGTGTTTTCTTTAAACGATTTCTGAGGGAAACAGCGTGAAACCTTGCGCGTTCGTTCATATTCTACATCTGCTTAACTGTCGATATAGTTCGCATAATCATCAGTAAAGTGTATTCTGAGATCTGATTTTTTAATTCGTTAAATGAATGGAGTTCATGGTGTTTTTCCGTCGGTGGTGCTTGAGCACTCGATGAGGTCCGCATTATGTATGATGGATTTCTCAAATTATTATACAGTTTACTGTATAATCACTATTTGTATTTACCAAAATACTTCCAAATAATGTTTATTTTCTAATTACGGCACATCAATAAAATTGTTAATTACCTCAAAAAGCTCCTTGACAAATTTATTTATAATTGCACACGAAAAGATGATCTGTCCTTTCAACATAATTAGCCTACTGCAAAATAAAATTATTTTGGTGAAGTCAGCAGAAGTATACGTGTCATTTAATTTTTAAAATTAAACCTTCTCTTTTGCTTTAAGTATGTGGGAATATAAATGTAAATCAATCTTTTGTCTGTCTGATGCTCTTGATGCTTCTGCCCCATTACTGTAATTGTTGGCCATTATTCAAGTTCATCAACACCTGAGTTAAGTGTGAATGCATCTGGACTTTTCCTGATGTCTCTGATAATGAGTGCTATAGTTATGCTGATTGTTTTAGAGCTGCTGAAACTCAGAGTCTCAATGGTTCCTATAACTGTTTACATCTTTTGAATACTTTGTTTGCTTTGTCTTCATCTGTAAGGACGGCCCCCTAAAATGTGTATAAAGTTAGTGTTTCACTGCTTTAGTCACACTTGATGACTGCAGCACTAAACAGTACCATCCCAGTTGAGAGTCTCCTGGTCTTTGCTTCAAGAGTTTTCAACAGCTGTAACTGGATTTTGTAAGTAGTTTGTCCTCAAAACGTTACTATATTAATACTTATTTTTTAAAACCCTGTGATAGATATATACTTATAGATTTAGCTTTTTGACATTGAAAGAAACTGAACAAGTACATTTTTAATCAGTGAACCATATACTCCAAATAAATAAATAAGTAAATTGTATTATAAACAGAATCTGTAAAGAGCACAGTAAGATCAAAGACAAACCATATTTTCCTTTCCATCCATTTTTTTTACTTTTCAGTATGTATCAGTTATGTGGCCTAAAACAATGTTTGTAAATCCATTTCAAATAAAGTTCAAATAATGTACCAGTTTATGAAAATCTGCTAGCTTAACGAGTCACTTCTTTATATTATTGACATATTTAGAAATTATTTTAACGATTTAAATGTAAGCCTCCCATTCAGACACTCAAATGCATAGTTTTAAACCCACCATCAATGCGATGCATTTTTTTTTTTTGCGTGTGGAAAATACTTTTATTTTGGTCTGACGACGTGACATCATAAGGCTGCGTCACGCTCCTGCATCTGCCATGCGGCTGAAGAAAGTTTTGTGATTTTAATTTTAATCTCCTCTCCAAAGCTAAGTGGGTGACTCAAAATGTTCTCTTTGATTCTGATTTGTTCAGTGCTCTGGGTACCTTCTTTCATCTTCTGATTCTATGTCTTTGAAAGTTTCAAGAGATTTTAATGAGGTGATCTTTTATCCCTGTCAGCTTAAAGGCTCTGATTAAAGTGTGTTAGACTTGGCTATTTAAATAATTATATACTACACTTGCAATCAATGGTGTTTATGTATTAGATTAAAAAATGCAGTAACTTCTTTATTAGACATGTCCTTTCTTCTACTCCAAGGAACTCTGAAATTGGATGAATTTGGGACGTTTCCTCACAAACTTTTTATCCCAAGTAAAGTTGAAGAAAATGAGAATGTATGTTCCTTTTTGTGATATTGAAGAAAAATCCGCTCTACAAATGTTTTATAATTTTCCCAAGTCTTTCTGGTCAGATGTTACCACGTTAGTATTTTTTGATATATATATATATATATATATATACACACACACACACACACACACATATACATATATATTTTCATTCTAAGTATGCTATGTTAATTATACTGCATTATTTGTCTTCAGGGTAAATTTCATTGTAATCCCAATTTAGAATGTTCTGCTCTGACATGGCGTCCGTTTTTACTTCCTTTAAGAAAAACCTTTGAATTCAGAGGCTTTGAGAACATATATTCTTGTTGTTGTAAGGAACCTTTATTTTTTATGATGATTAGAATATATTTTGTTAACTTTTGCAATGTTCTTATGATGATGTCAATGTGTGCCTCATTTCTCTTACTGTAAATACTTGTATTTTTACATTTGCAATTAAAAAAAAAAAAAAGCTTTAATCATTTAAAGTGTTTGAATCAATACAAGTTTCAAGTTTTATTTGTCACATACATGACTATACAGATATTGTATAACCAGCAGTGAAATGTGAATACAACCCATTCAGACAACTGTGCATATTAAATTATAAACCGTAACTACTTATTATAATGTATAATTTGAATTATTTATTAATTTGTCCTATTAGTTTTGAGTGTTTTGGCTAAACAGGCCATTATTGACCGTTTGGATTTTTTTAATTTATTTTATTATGTTAATTATTCTCATCTTAAACAGGAAAAAACTCCAGGTAAAACAACTGCGATTCACGTGACGCTATCATAAAGATGGCATGTATTAAGGATGAAGGTGAAGACGTGAAGATTGAAGAAGCATTCAGAGTCAAACAAGAAGATACTGAGGAACAAACAGGTTAGATTTTTATTTTCAATTTTTTTTTACCATGTTTTGTTTTTAAAAATATTTCTTCAAATATAAATGTATATATTTTTAAAAGCATGTATCAATATATTTTGCCTTATGTTTGTGCCATAGAGAGGAATTTTCGAATGAATCATAGAATTAAAGTGGAGAGCGAGGATGTGAAGATTGAAGAAGCATTCAGAGTGAAACAAGAAGATACTGAGGAACAAACAGATGGTTAGTGCACATGAAAGCTACAATAACAATACTGAATATACTTTAGAGCATCAGAAACTGTTTACAAACAAAACATTATTGTACTAACATATTAACATGCCATCTCCATGTCTCTTTAGATAAAAGCTCAATAAGAACTACAATCAGTAAAAGAACATTCATCGTACCAAAAGGTAAACAACTAATACATGTATTGTCAATAAACATAAAATATACTCATAATTCATACTGAGCACAGTAAAAACAAGTATTTCTGGTCTTCTCCAGGTCTTAAGGTCTGCTTCCTCACAGACTCAGTGTGTTGGGATATTGAGCACTACTTTCCAAATGCAGAATGCTGGGTTCATCCAGACACGACTCTTGTGAGATCTGTTCAAAAACATGTGAAACACTTTGAGAGACTGCACAACTACACAATAGTGATTCTCCACATAGGAGCAAACGACATCACAAGTGGAGCGTCTGCATCGACTGTCGTCCAGAGAATGAAAGATCTCATATCAAGAATCTCGCAAGTTAATTCACACATCCTGTATTTCGCAATCAGCGCTATTTTACCACAAGTGAAAGACGACTCAGTCAAAACTACAACCAAACAATGCAACAGCTTGCTTCAACACTGGTCTTCACAAACAAGAAACATTCTATTTCTGAACACTAATAAAGCATTTCTCAAAAATGGAAAAATAATTCAAAACCTATACAAAGACGATGGACTTCACCTGAACCAAGAGGGAAAACACAAACTTTTCTCATATTTTCAGCGTTTCCTCTGGCATTTTTGCCAGTTTTCATCACCTGCAAGACGTGCTTAAACATCTCATATCAGTGTCTTTTAACACAAACTTGACTTTGTTCAATACATTTGTGAAGCAGTATGCCTCCTCATAGAAATATTTGACCGAGTGGTATTAAAAAAAATAAATTCAGAAAATTTGAGTGACAACATTGCTTAGGGTTGGGTATTCCATATCCTACATCTGTTGTGATTACTGTATAAATATCTGCATTGCATGAACATGACAGTAAAATTATCAAATTGCTGAAATAAAAGGAATGTACTTGTTAAAGGGATAGTGCACCCAAAAATGACAATTCTGTTATCATTTACTTATCCTCTGCTTGTTCCAAACATTTATGAGTTTCTTTCTTCTGTTGAACACAAAAGAAGATAGTTTGAAGAATGTTGATAACCAGGGGCGGCGCCAGAGAATGTTGAACGCAGGTGCTGAGGGGGTGCTAGATCAATGACGGGGGGAGCTGGGCAATTAATAGTAAATATGACCAAAACAGGTTGTTATTATTATTATTTTTATATGAATAATAAAATCACTATATAGGCGCATTTCAAATGTTTATGGGGAATGTGGGAGTATTATCGCGCTTAGCCTACTGTATGGGGGCGTGCACGCAATTATTTTTATTTATTTTTTCCTGCAGAAAGAGCTTATACTCCCATCATTTTTGGATGTGCTTTCTGTCGTATCATGCAGTCTCCGTGAATGGAGCACGTCACAACAATGAACCAGCTCACAGACATAAGAAATAAATCTGCAGAAAGCTTGAAAACCAATTAAAAAAAAAAAAAACTTCTCTGATTATGTAGTCCCTATAGGTACATTTCTCTATTAAAGGCACGTCCACTGTGGAGATGGCGAGCCTGAGAAAGCACTAGTTTATTAATAAATAATTAAAATGTATTTTTCCCCGATGCTTTCATAATCATTACTTTAGTCGGTGCTTTGCGGCAAGCGTTATGCGTGCGTTTGAGCGCGGAATAATATGTCTAAATGCCTAAATAATAGGCATAAATAATAACCTAAATGGTTATTATACTATCAATTTAATATAAACGTGCGAATAGTTGATTAGAAAAATCTTTAGTCGGGCAGGCCAACAGTAGGCTACTACTTGGCACAAGGAACCGATCCATTAAACCGATCCATAAAATGCTGACATTACGTGTGACTGCAAATCACGTTATTGCATTGCAGTATTTATGCATGTGTTTAATGAGTCAAATGTTTTTATTTTATTTCATTTTTTATGGGGGTGCTATGGGGGTGCTTTGGTTTTTCTTGGGGGTGCTGGAGCACCTGCTAGCCCCTTCCTAGCGCCGCCCATGTTGATAACCAAACAGTTGCTGGTCCTTACTGACCATATTTTTTATGGTCACACACACACATTAGAACTAATATTTATCTCTGCTAGAATATCTTGAAAATGTGTACATAGTTTACTGTATAATCCTTATTTTAATTCTAAGCAACTAGTTAATAGAGAGAGTTGGTCCCTAAACAAAAATGTTACCGAATTTTTATTTCAAGGGTCTATTTCAGTTCCTTAGGGTAGCTGAGGTTCAAACGTATACAAGACACATAAAAGCCAAAGTATATTTCACTTTTTACGCGTACGTGAGGGACAGCATACAGTGCGCGTATTTGACTGTGGTCTCAATTAAAGTTGGAGTACTGTTGAAAGATAAGAACATAGACTTTTTGATAAATAACTTAATTATTTTGTGTAAACACTTTATTCATAGATGTAAATATTTAAAGGTCAAGCCCCACTTCAGCGGATGGAAGAATGAACTGAAGATATTTGCTAAGTCTCTTTATCACATGAAGGACAGAAACGCCCAGAAACTCTTATATAATTTGAACTTGTTTTTGCTGATAGAATGAGACCCACACCCTTCTTTTTTCTTTGTTCCCGTTTTATTTTATTGTTTTTCTTTTTCAAATTACTGGATCAACACTAATAATTTGTGTTTAGTTGTTGAAAAGTGCCGTTAAAGTGTGTATTTGAATTGTATGCCTTAATAAAAAAATAAAATAAAAAAAGCGCACAGTGCGCGTGACGCAAATTTCGTCATCAGAATAGTCCGAGCTTACTGTACGTGCACCGCCATTTTTTTGTAACATCGTGTACTTTGTACGTGCAGGTCGCACATGTGCATTTAACTCTCTTGCAGTAATTAGTTTATCCGCAAGGTGGCAACCCTGCCGTGGGGGTATCGATTCACAAGGTAACCGAAGGAAAAACTGCATAATCAGAACAAACTGGAATGCGGGTTAGCTACAGCGACAACGGAGGCCTACATAGACGAGAAATTTTGCCAAGAGGTTAGAAAATATCCTCATTTATACAACTGTAGCATGAAGAATACAAAGATATTTATATGGGTTTTAACTCAAGGAGAGAGATTGCGCAAACACTGGCCCTGATAGGCTATTGCAATTTGGTGCAAAGCGCATGCGTCGAACGTCTGTGTATGACAGTGGCGAGCGGTGACTTTTTTAACCAGGTATGCTGAGTGCTAAGATTAATAAGACCCCCCCCCCCCATCGCTTTTAGGACACACTCAAAGAGGAAAACACCATGGCAGGTGTCGATTTAAAAGTATTCACATTCCTACCTTATTTGTAAATTAAATTAATCTCCAATCCTTCTTCTATCGTTTCAGGTTTATCCACAGTTATTCGAATGCTAGAAAACAGCTGCTTTTCCATGTAAAATCCGCCAAATAATGTTTACACATAGTTACGTTATTATACGTAATATTCAGAGGATGGGGAGATGGGGGATTCACTCGCTCTATATGTCTGCATCAACTGAATGATTTTTTTATTTATTTCCAGTGAATAGGAGTTAAAACTCCAACCAGGGTGACACTACTCCAATAATAGACAATGCAAAATACCAAATAATAATAATAATAATAATTAATACTAATATATTTAAAATATTGCCAAGAAACGTTGCAAAACACAATAAATTCAGAGTAGGACTTTAATTGTAAGCGACAAAAGTATATGAAAAACAAAGGTATGTTTCCTATTTTTTCCTGATGTTTGTAATTATTTAAAATGTTATACACATTTTTATAAACCTTTTTTTTTATTTACTACTTTAGGCATGTTGACAATAACATCTTTAACATTGTCTATGACAGATATGTTTTTAGTGGACTTTCAAAATTTGCTTTGCTTGAGAAATCATGAAAATATACAGTTACGTTTTTTTTTTTTTCATGTGATTTAGTCGAGTTAGTTTTGCATCACATTAACACAATGTAATTTTCGGCAGTTGAGATCTGGCAGCAACAGCGCATTTTCCCGCTTGGGTGAGCGCTTCGCGGACAGCTTACCTCGCTCATGAAATACCAGCAAATCACTGAACGCGCTACAATCCTGACGAGTCATAGCAACAGAGGGGTATATTGGAAACACCAATAAGTGCTTCTGTTCCCTCAATGACAATCCCACCATGGGATTGTGATAGAAAGTGATGTCTTCTTGGATCTGCAAGGCATCTTCATTATCCAGATCTTGTATTGTAAAAACTGTAAAGATACAAAGAATTTCATTTAATTTAACTTAAATTACTGACTTAGATTTCTTTATTGCTTCATTTTTAATGAAGCAAAACATATTTAATAGGATTATAAAAAGTGAAAAAATGCACGTGAAAATCAATTTAGGGCACAAATATTGTCCCTTAATGGAAAAGGTGTGCCTTCAGTCCAAATGGAAAAGAGGGGCTATACAGAAGGATGTATGCCACTGTAAAAAGGGAACAACTGCTGTCCTATACATTGTGCAGAAAAAATATACAGCCGTGGCCAAAAGTTTGGAGAATGACACAAATATTAATTTTTACAAAGTCTGCTGCCTCCGTTTTTATGATGGAAATTTGCATATTGCAATTTGCAGGATGTTGCTGCAAGATTGCACCTAAATCAACCATTTATCGGATCATCAGGAACGTTACACCACCATTGAGAAGGAGGGGCTCACTCTTGTCCTTGCTCTCCAACATTTCAACATTTATGTGGGTTCCGTTTCGTATCCATTGATTGTCTATACAGATCATAACCCTTTAGTCTTCCTGAACCGAATGAAAAATAATAACCAACGTTTGATGCGTTGGAGTTTGTTTCTGCAGACGTTTGAATTGGACATCCGGCATATTCGTGGTAAAGATAATGTCGTTGCTGACGCTTTAACTAATGGGAATAAAGTGTATTTTCCCCTCTTTATTTGTTTTTTGTTGTTGTTTCTTAAGAGAAAGGGGGGAAAGGAGGAAAAGGTAAGATCATTTGCATTTCTACAATTTATTCACTTAAGGGTGAGGGTGTTACTTGTATGTGTGACACATCTATTCTAAGTCCATAGGTGGCGTTGTGGGGGATTCCCATTCCGTGAGAGTCACGTGACGTCATCAAGGATTCCGGATAAATAGGCTGCGAGGCACAATGGAGGTCACTCTCTGTTGCTCCGCTTCCCATTGTTCTCGCAAGCGTCTCTCTCATCGCCTCGTCGGGGCTATTTTTTGTTTTTTCTTTATGCTTAGGTTTAACTTGTGAATTTGTGTTTTGATATGTGCTATTCTTTCTTTCTTATCAGTAGCGGGTAGAGTGTTTATTTATTAGTTCACGTTTTGCTTATTTAGTAAGAGCTGAGCGAGGGAAGCAGGTGTCCGGAAGACTCACCCGTTTTTATTTTTATTTCGGGAGTCAGGTAAGAACTTTTTTCCGAGAACAGGTGTAGTTAGGAGTCTGTTTTCTTAGCTTTCCTACCCGTGAGTTGATTATGTATTAGATTGTTTATAAATATTCTTTATGAATTGTTGTGCATTATTGTCTGAATGTTGAACTCAGTAACTGAATTAAATAAGAGGCGTCTTGAAATTCACATCAGGTGTTGTAATTCTTCAATATGTTCGGCCTGTGCCCTGTATTTAATTGTTTGAATTAACAAGCCTTAAAGTGGTTATTGGCCATAACACATGTATTGTACATACATAAACATATATGTTTGTATGGGGTAGACTTATTTGTCAATATATGAAATTGTTCCATTTTCTAATAGGATTCATATATGGATAGGGCATATATAAAACATGTATTTCATATATGGATATTTCATATGTGCACATACAGTATATTACATTTCCGTATGGGTGTTGCTCCCTCGGACAAACAAACGGAGTTGACAGCTGCAGTGAAAACCTTGTCCCACGATGCTTTTGCACAATTTTGGACACAGAAGGCCACCAAATGGGAATTAAATATTCCATGGAGGGATTTATAAAATATTTAAAAATAAATACAGTGGGTAACTCGAAGGGAGGTGTCACAGAATGGCCCGTATTCCACCATCACTGATCACCCTCACCTGCACCTGATTAATTATCATGTACACCTGCTCCTCATCATCACAGCTGCTCTACTTAAGCACACTCCTCACTCCAGTCATGTTCTGATCTTGAAGTCACAAAGATGCCATGTTGTTGAGACCTGTGGATGCTATACAGACCTTCACTCTACAGCGGACTGCTAGCTGAGTATACTTTCCTGAGTTACTTACCTGATGATACTTACCCTCTGTCTTCACTCTCACCACCAGATACCTATACATCTGTGATCTCTAGATACTCACGGGCTCTCCAGGATTCCTATCCGCCACGAACCTGCCAAAGGACAGATACACAGTCAGAATCCCAGCGCACTATCCACAATACTTCTAAGAAGGCCACTTACCTCACGCAAGGACCATCACCACTGTTGTCTCACCAAATCTTTGTAAATAAACTCACTGTTCTCAACACTCACCTTTGTGTCCGGCAGTTTCCGTTACAGAAGATCCGACCAATTACCGAAGATGAGGAGGCGGCTAATTCTGGTTCCCCGAAAGGGAGGTTCGGGGATCGGCAACCTGCCGTTTACATCATCGAGAATAATTCCGCCTCTCGAAGCGACGATGATGGTTCCGCCGCTCGAAGAGGCGATGATAATTCCGCCGTCCACGGCGATGATGATGCCACCGCACGCGACGAAGATGGTTCCGTCGCCCGCGGCGATGATGCTACCGCCGCCCGCGATTATGAGGGTTTCGCTGGCCGCGGTTAAGTATGGGCTACCGCCCGCGTTTAATCAGGAGCTCCTGGATGAGGCGATACCCCCAGGATTCCTGGCTCCTGTCCTCTCCCCCGAACCTGCTCCAAGACAGCGCCCTCCTGTGCCTACTCCGAGACAGCATCCTCCTGTGTCCGCTCCACGCAAGCTCCTTCCTATGTCCCCGCTGGTCCCGTCCAGCACTCCTTCATTCCCGCTGGTCCTGTCCAGCTCCGCGCTGCCAGAGCGCCCCAGAGAGTTTTTACTGCCAGAGCGCCCCAGAGAGTTTGCGCTGCCTGAGCCCCTGCTGGTTCCGTCCAGCTCTCCAGAGCCCCTGCTGGTTCCGTCCAGCTCTCAAAAGCACCCCCAAGAGGCTGTTCCACACAAGTGCCCTCCAGAGGCTGTTCCTCGCAAGTGCCCTCCAGAGGCTGTTCCTCGCAAGTGCCCTCCAGAGGCTGTTCCTCGCAAGTGCCCTCCAGTGGCAGCTCCACGCCGGTGCCCTCCAGTGGCAGCTCCACGCCAGTGCCCTCCAGTGGCTGCTCCACGCCAGTGCCCTCCAGTGGCTGCTCCACGCCAGTGCCCTCCAGTGGCTGCTCCACACCAGTGCCCTCCTGAGTTCCCGCTGGTTCCGCCCAGCCGTCCTGAGTTCCCGCTGGTTCCGCCCAGCCGTCCTGAGTTCCCGCTGGTTCCGCCCAGCCGTCCTGAAGTCCCGCTGGTTCCGCCCAGCCGTCCTGATTCCGCGCTGCAAGAGCGCCCCCTGGTGCCCGCTCCTCCAGAGCGCCCCCTAGTGCCCGCTCCTCCAGAGCATCCCCTAGAGCCCGCTCCTCCAGAGCATCCCCTAGTGCCCGCTCCTCCAGAGCCCACTCAAGGGCCCGCTCCTCCAGAGCGCCTCCTAGTGTCCGCTCCTCCAGAGCGCCTCCTAGTGTCCGCTCCTCCAGAGCGCCTCCAAGAACCCGCTCCTCCAGAGCCTCCTCAAGAGCCCGCTCCTCCAGAATGCCCACCAGAGGGGAGCTTCCCCATGAAAATTTTGGGGGGGGGCTATATATCCTCTGCCTGGGTGGCCGGGCCCAGAGCCAAGGCCACGGAGATCCATGACCTACCATGGCCGCCCAAAAGAAATAGGCCATGGTCTCCCGAGCCTCCGGATCCGCCATGGCCTCCCGAAGCCCCGGATCCGCCATGGCCTCCCGAAGCCCCGGATCCGCCATGGCCTCCTGAACCTCCTGTCCCGCCATGGCCTCCTGAACCTCCGGTTCCGCCATGGCTTCCTGAATCTCCGGTTCCGCCCTGGATGCCTTCCCTGTGTCCATGTCTTCCACCGACATCCAGGGCGCCCACCCCCCCTCCCAGGTTTTGTTATTACGTCGCGGGACGCGCCGTCCGGGAGGGGGAGGTACTGTCACAGAATGGCCCGTATTCCACCATCACTGATCACCCTCACCTGCACCTGATTAATTATCATGTACACCTGCTCCTCATCATCACAGCTGCTCTACTTAAGCACACTCCTCACTCCAGTCATGTTCTGATCTTGAAGTCACAAAGCTGCCATGTTGTTGAGACCTGTGGATGCTATACAGACCTTCACTCTACAGCGGACTGCTAGCTGAGTATACTTTCCTGAGTTACTTACCTGATGATACTTACCCTCTGTCTTCACTCTCACCACCAGATACCTATACATCTGTGATCTCTAGATACTCACGGGCTCTCCAGGATTCCTATCCGCCACGAACCTGCCAAAGGACAGATACACAGTCAGAATCCCAGCGCACTATCCACAATACTTCTAAGAAGGCCACTTACCTCACGCAAGGACCATCACCACTGTTGTCTCACCAAATCTTTGTAAATAAACTCACTGTTCTCAACACTCACCTTTGTGTCCGGCAGTTTCCGTTACAGGAGGGTTTATAGATCACATTTACTAGCAGCACAGCACATGAGTGAGAATAACGCGATATCCGCCTTTGATCTTGTAGGCATCTGTTCTTCTTCGAGAGGTCAGAACTGTCCGTCTTGACTGCGTTTATTTCACTCCTTCCCTCACTGCAGCCGCCTGCTTTCACCTACATTTCAGGCGAGGCTATAGGCGCATCTCAAACAAGCCTAATAGCTGTCAGGGAAACAGCGTGAAACCTTGCGCGTTCGTTCATATTCTACATCTGCTTAACTGTCGATATAGTTCGCATAATCATCAGTAAAGTGTATTCTGAGATCTGAGGTCTTATATCACTGTATTAGTTCACTGAGGCGTGTTACACGTTGCTGGGGAATCCTGGAGTGTGACGTATGAGGGGAACCCCAGTATTACAGCACAGTGTCACACAAGCCATGATACAAAGTTACAGAAACTAAGCAACCGAAAGCAATATATGTCTTCCTCAGATGTAACTTAAGCGTTGGGTAAAAGAGCATTATAATCTCCTTTGTGTTAGAGAAAGCTGCTTACTTGTAGGCTACGGGAAACAGTGAATATGTTTAATTAAACATACACACAATCAGCGTTTCTACATGTTTATACTGGCCCCGATAATCAAAACTTCTACTTAGGGCTTGCTCTATCTCTGCAAATCAGTTTTTGTGAATGAATGACTTGATCCACATATGGCCTTCATCAACAGCCGCTTGCGACACCTGCTGGTGAGCGGCTGACATCAGCTGGAGATCATGCATCGGTACTCTACTACTATTCCTGCGGTTCCCGGATGTGCACCGCCAAATTTTCTGCCGAATTTTAACCACTGAATGTCGCAGTTCCCTCGACTGATGCGGCCATGCCAGAGGTCTAGTTTTTGTGTGAAGGCGTGCACTTTGTCTGCAAGGAGCAAAATATGAGTTTCGCGGCCTTGCAAAGACAGGTTGAGGCCGTTCAAGCGGTCAAATATATCGACCAAATAGGACAGAGACGCAAGCCACATAGTGTCATCCAGATGCTTCACCAGATCTGATTTGATTTCTGTCAAAAACCACTTCAACTCCTCTCGCAGCTCATACAACCGCTGTAACACCCGCCCCCTGGAGAGCCAGCGAACTTCAGTGTGCAGAAGCAGCTGTTCGTGCCCTGACCCCATCTCCTGGCAGAGGACCCCAAACAAGCGAGAGTTTAGCGGCCGTGATTTGATGAGATTTATCATTTTCACGGATTGGTTCAGCACGGAGTCAAAAAGAACCGGCATTTTTTTAGCAGCTAGTGCTTCGCGATGGACCATGCAATGTGTCCATTTCACAAGTGGAGCTACTTGCTGAACGCGAGCAGCTAGGCCACGCTCACGCCCCGTCATTGCCTGCGCACCATCCGTGCATAGGCCAACGCATCGGTCCCATGCCAAACCATTTTCACGGATAAAAATATCAAGGACATTGAAAATGGCTTCTCCTGTAGTGTGCGACTGAAGAGGCCAGCAAAACAGGACATCCTCCTCAATCGCATTGTCCCGCAGATACCTGACATAGGTGAGGAGCTGTGCCTGCCCAGCAATATCAGTGGATTCGTCCAGCTGCAGCGCGTAGCAAGGACTCTTTTTTACGAACTCTATCAGTTGCTCTCTGATATCATTGGACATGTCTTCAATTCTCCTAGCGACTGTGTCATTGGACAGTGGTACTGCACCGAGTTTGGCTGCTGCACTATCATTATTCTGCACATGTCTTGCGCTGCCGGCAAAATGAGAGTCTCGGCAATTGTATGCGGTTTACCCAGTTTACCGATTCTTTTGGCCACTACATACGATGCCTCCAAACACTGTTTAGACACAGTGCTGTGCACTGAAATGGTTGCCTGTTGCTGATGGAGGCCATCAAGCTTTCTTTTAAAATATTCAGCCGGTTTATTTTTAATGCCAGCATGCTTTGTTTCGAGGTGCCTTTTTAATTTGCAGGGCTTCATACTGTCATTTGCCAGCACCTCGGCACACACGACACACTGAGGTCTCAGATCAGCCGTGACTGTAAACCCAAACTGCAGGTATGCTTCATCGTACCTTCGAAGCTTTTTTGCAGCTGGTGGTGCATTGGTTGGCTTGTTGGTCCTCAAAAGAAATTTCTCCATTTTTGTTATGTGTTTTCAATAAAGTTTAGACAATATGTAACTGTGTGTGTGGCTATGTTGAAAGACGTATCAGGGGCTAATCAGTTGGGACTTAGGCACGATCTTTAATTAAACGAACAAAATAATTATTTTGCAGACAATTCAGATTTTATTTTAATACTTAACAATTGTAGTGTGTGTGTGTGTGTCTTAGTCGCGTGGGTAGTTTTAGCTAAGTGTAGCTACTGCCTAGCAGTTAAAATAAATTACTGGCTAGGGCTGAGATTTGATCTAATCTTTAACAAGAATGTTTGTGGGTTTAGTCTTTAAAAAGACTGTTGGGGTTTTGTAGTAAAGGCCTATGTAAATCGAGATTGATAACAGACTAGCGAGAGCTGGCACAAGCGAACTTGGCAAGAGACTAGACTAGAGTGAATGGAGAGCTGTCGTGAGTCAATTTAAATGCAGTGATTTATTTTTGTGTGAGTGAGTGAACATTTACATTTACATTTACACCCCGCTCTGTAAGCCAGGGCGGGAACGGCGGCGGCCCTGCAGGTTTATTCGTTTTATTTATATATATATATATATATATATATATATATATATATAAAACGAATAAACTAATATTTTATAATAAACAAATAATGAATAAATAAATAATAAACGAAAAATGAATATTTATATATATATATATATATATATATATATATATAAAAAACTAAATACGACCTCACGTTTTATACGTTTGCAGCCTCTGAAACTTCCGTCCGTCATAAAAATTAATTCGGATGGTTCGATTTTCTGCATTTTTCGCATCCGTAGCAAATATTTTGAGGGGTGTTTTTGACAATTGAGAGCCACCAAATGACGAATATGAAAAAACGAATACGACAGTTTCGGACTCAGTCAGGGTGCAAGGACCTTAAACTTCTGAGGCTTGCGCAGCTTCTCGAGGAGAAATCAAAAAAATGAGCGCCGTTTTCTAAAGCCTATGAGCGCAGCACACACAAATAAACTAAATTGACATACTGCAGTTAAATTTCAAAATGTGGTGTTTTTATATTTATAACATTTGAATACAGTTCAGCAACATGCATCACACGACCTGACGACCAAGAGAGCTGACAATTGACCATCACTTAATTTACCATCACCTCACGATTGAAAATGTGACACTGATTTCATATGACAGTTCAACAAACAAGTTAATAATATTAAGTCACTTACATTTTAGACGAAATAATGACTGTTTTGGTTTATTTTAGCAGCGAAAATAGATCCGATGAATCCAAACAAAGATCACAGCATAGCGCATCTCACAGCAACACTCAATGGTGTTTTGAATGATTCAGTGTTTTGAACGAATCAGTTGAGTCAAATATTCAATGACCCATGCACAAACATCTGTCTCATTCTTGATGAATCGGCCGTTTGAACAAATCGTTTGAATGAACGACTCAATGACTCGCTTAATAAAACCGCTTATCACCTGCATTTGCGCTCACTATTGACAAACCAATCAAATTTGTTCAAAACTCTTTTTTTTAAATCAGTCCAAACACATTTTAATTTTTATTCAGGAGTTATGTATATACAAAACTATAGCTTTTTATGACAGTAGTTTAGTGATAAAAAAAAAATTGCAAATTTTTTTTTTTCAGGTTTTTTTCCCTCCCATCCTGTAGCATACTCGCGCCCCCCTGGGAGAGTGCGTGCCCCACCAGTTGAGAACCACTGGTTTAGAGAATGAAAATAATTATCCAGTGGATTTTGAGTGTGGATTCATGTTCATTTCTTATGGGCACTGATCCCATTGCCTAAATAAAACATTATACTTTTATATTTTCAGTATGTAATTAGTATATCATTTATACTAATATACTACTTCATTGTTAGTCAGAAATATTTTAGTGAGTAAAAACATTTTCAATAGCTTTCTGATAAATTGGCAAATAGTAATAAGTCATGAAGCTACAGCTTCTTGAGTTTTTATTGATAACGTTTTAGACAGTTATAATAAAACTATATTTACTTCAATGTTTCTTTTTATTTCAAGGCTTTTCAGAGAATTATAAAATATACAGTTAACTGATGTTTATTACACTGCAAAAAATGGCTTATCTTACTTCGTTTTTTTATCTCGTTTCTAGTCAAAAAATCTAAAAAAAATTAAATCAAGATACTATTACTAGATAAGCAAAATTACTTAAAATAATTAGTCTTGTTTCCAGGGGGAAAAAAACTAATTTAAGTGCATTTTGCTTAAAACAAGTAAAATGATCTGCCAGTGGGGTAAGTAAAATAGGTAACAATTCATTTCGATAGTCCACTTTAGACATTCTACTAACAGTAAGTAACTTTGCAACTACATGTCAACTAGCAGTCATTAGAGTATTAGTAGACTGTCTGCTTAATAACTTCTAACACTTTATTTTGATGGGTCCACAACATACAACATACTATGAGAAACTTTTCAAGTACATGTCAACTTATTCTACTAACCCTAAACCTACCCTAACAGTCTACTCTGAGAGTTAGTGGACATGTAGTTGCAAATGCATGAGAATTAGTTGACATGTAGTTACAAAGTTACTTATAGTTAGTAGAATGTCTAAAGTGGACTGTCAAAATAAAGTGTAACCGTAAAATACTCTTGTTTTTTTTGTTATCAACATTTTTTATTTTTTCACACATAACATAACATCCAAAATATAACAAAACAAAACAACAGACATATACTCAATAGCTCAAAGTCAAGTCAAAAGGGAGGCAGAGAGGAAAGGACAACAAAAACACAAAACAAGTCACTCCTTTATACAATCAAGTATATCAAAAAGAAAACACTGCCAAGCATTAATGGTCGAAGGCTTGGCCCCACCGACTCACGCCGTTGCACATTCACATGACACTATTTGCAGGAGGCTACGGATCCAATATGTTTTTCTACACATGTGTGGTGTAAACCAGTTCTGGATTATTGTCTTCTTCGCAGCTGTAAAACCAGCAAACAACATTCTCTTTTGCATTGAACTAATACAGAGACCAGAATCATCATTAAGAAGACACAAACTTGGGTTAACAGACCAATCAATTCGCAGTAATGATGACAAAACCAGGTTTACATGTGTCCATCAGGCGCGTAGCTATGGCCACCCAGGCCCACCCACTTTAATCTGTGGCCCACCCAATGAGAAGTTGGTAATTTTCCAAATGGATGTAATTTATTAAACGATACTAATAAACGTCTTATTTCACTGTAACTTTATATATTTATTAAAAAATATTAAACGCTTGCTTTCATGGTCAATTACAGGTCGTTTCTTAGTTTTCCCTCTTCCTATAGGTGCATCACGCTTGTCAAAATGATGATGATTCGCCAGTTTCTGTTAGTCCCACCCACAATGTTATGTTTACGATGTAAGGATATAATAGTAAAATGTGGGGAGGGAGGCAAGATGGCGGACTGAGTAGTCGACATGTTATCTGCGCCGTAAATGAGTCCCGTGTTTACTTAAAAGTGATGAGTTTGTACTCCACTCGTTAACTTCAAGTGTTAGTCCATTATACCCAGCATTGTTATTTTCTAGTTTGCTATAAGTTTTCCGTCTGTAGTCGATTCTAATTTGAAGATGGAGGAACACTGCTACTCAATGGACACTGATGAAGTCTCAGGTAAAAGAGAACGTGGAATTGATTCCAACCCACCCACTCCGTTGAAATCTCAAAGTGGGAAAAAAGCTAAAAAATCGTCTGGAACTGATCTGACTGACAATGTCTCTAACGTCGCTATCCTTGACGCAATTAAAGCACTCGGTGTCAAAGTGGAAGAGCAGCACGAAGATATTAGCATGCAGCTGAAACAGCACAGCGCTATGATTGCAAGTGTGGCAAAAGCGGTACAAATTAATGCGGAAGAGGTAAAAGAGTGTAAAGATAAGGTGAGCATGTTAGAAAAGCAAGTGGAGACGCTCACTAAAGAAAACGACAATCTGAGAAATCGAGTTCTAGACCAGGAAAGATACAAGAGGAGATGGTGCCTTCGCATCAGAGGAATGAAAGAAAAATACGACAAGAACATTCGGGAAGATGTGATACAACTTCTTGTTAAAATTACTCCTGAATTTTCCTCCAACATGTGTGATGCTGTGGATGTTGTGCACCGGGTTGGAAAAAAAGAGGCCAACAGACCCAGGGAAGTGATCGTTCTCTTTGTGCGTAGAGGAGTGAGAGAGGAGATCTGGAAAAGAACTAAAGACTCGGTGGTGTGCAGGGATGCTGGAATCAGATTCGCGGAGGACCTGACGAGAGAAGACAGACTAGCAAGACGTGCGTTGTGGCCGAAGATTGAGCAGGCCAGGAAAGAAGGAAAGACGGCTGGATTTCGTGGACCTTTCGGTTTCATAAATGGAAAACGTATTTCAGAAAATTAATGGGTATTTGGACAGTGATTTTCACTTGATAAGTGAGATGGACGATAAGTGATGAGGGACTCTCTGTATTATTTCGTTGAAACTTTCTTCTAGCGTTCACAGAGTTTAATATTAACGACCGGTTCTATGTTCTCGTTATTATCTAATGTTTCATTTTCGTCTTTAAACTGTAGGGGACTGAAAGATTCAGTTAAAAGGAAAGGTATTTTTCTTTTTTGCAAAAGTCAAAAGTCAAACTTAATTTTTCTTCAAGAAACTCACTCGGAAGCTACGGATGCTCCTTTCTGGCGTAATCAATGGGGTGATAACATATTTTTTAGTCACGGCACAAATCGATCTGCGGGTGTTGCTATTTGTTTGCACAATTGTCCCGGTAAGATCATTTTTCACAAAGCTGATGATGAGGGACATTGGCTAGCAATCGTTCTCAGTTTAGACAAGTTTTTTTTTATTTTGATAAACGTGTACGGATATAATATGTGAGATCAAGAATTGATTACTGGCTTGGCACCGAGGCTATCTATAAGCATGCATATAATTGCTCTATCTCTAGTGCTCCGTTAAGTGATCATTGTGTGATTGAATTAAGTTTAAAACAAAAAGGTGAATCTAGTAATTCCAAAGGGTACTGGAAATTTAATGCTGACCTACTAACTCAGGATGACTATTGCACATATATAAAAAAGATTATAACTGATATCTGTAAGAAATGTATGCCAGCTGGTAGTAAATGGGAGTTTTTAAAATATAAACTTAGAGAATTTTCAATAACGTATGGGAAAAATCTTAAGAAAAAGAGATTAGCGAAAGAAATTCAGTTAATAAATAAGATTAATATGTGTTGCTGCAAATCTGTTCTATCAGATGAAGATAAGAAAAAACTTATTCATTTACATTCATCACTGGATGAACTTTATGTAAGGAAGGCAAAGGGGGCATACGTGAGGTCAAGAGCAAAATGGATGGAGTTGGGGGAGAAAAATAGTTCATACTTTTGTAATCTTGAAAAAAGGCGTCAAGTAAGAAATGCTGTAGATAGTTTGTTAATAAATCAGAATGAATGTTTTGATAACAATATTATTGCAAGAGAGGTGTTTCAGTTCTACTCAAATTTATATACCTCATCTTACTCCAGTGATGATTCTGAATATTTCTTTAAGAAAGTAAAAAATTGTATCCCTACCGTTCAGAATTCATTTAAAGTACATTGTGACTCTGATTTGACCATTCAAGAATTAGATTTAGCCTTAAAAAAAATTAAAACTGGTAAATCCCCTGGGCAAGATGGCCTAACCTCAGAGTTTTACAAGTTCTTTTGGGAAGATTTAAAAATGTTTTTGTTTGAAGCACTACAAGATTGTATTAGATATAATAATCTATTGCCTACTATGAAGCAGGGTCTTATTATTTTAATTCCAAAACCTGGAAAAGACAAAAGAATCTTAGAAAATCTACGGCCTATCACGCTTCTCAACACTGATTACAAAATATTTTCCGGAGTGATTGCGGCCAGGTTAAGAGTGGGACTTCCTCAAATAATTAGTGAGACTCAATCTGGGTTCCTTAAAGGTAGATCAATTCACAACAATATTCGTTTGGTGCTTGATATTTTAGAATATAGTAATTTAATTGAAAACGATGGTTTTATTTTATTTTTAGATTTTTTAAAAGCGTTTGATATGGTAGAACATCCGTTTCTTTTTCAGACACTCAGTCATTTTGGTTTTGGGCCCAAATTTATCAATATCATCAAAATGCTTTATAGTGATATTAATAGTTCAGTGGCTCTTCCCAAGGGAACTTGTCCAAGATTTCAGGTGAACAGAGGCATAAGGCAAGGCTGTGGGAGTTCACCTCTGTTATTTATTATGGTTGCGGAAATGCTAGCCATTCTAGTTAAAAATGAGAATATTGCTGGAATTAATTTTATGGATCATCAATTTATTATTAGTCAGCTTGCTGACGATACAACCCTTTTTTTAAAAGATCATAAGCAAATTCCATTAGCATTTCATTATGTAGAGTGTTTTGCCAAAGCATCAGGATTACAGCTAAATACATCGAAGTGTGAACTTATGGCTATTCACGAGCTCCCTTTGACCTCATTATATAATGTTTCAATTAAGAAGGAGGTGAAATATTTAGGTATCACAATTTCAAATGATGTACAAAAAATTGAAATGTTAAATATTGACAAAAAAATTGAAAAATGTAGATCAATTATGAATTCTTGGTTACAGAGGGATATCACAATTTTCGGGAGAATATTGTTAACCAAAATAGAAAGTATTTCTAGATTAATTTACCCAGGTTTTTCATTGTCAATTTCTTCCAGAAAGATAAAAGCAATAAATAAACTTAATTTTGATTACATCTGGAGAAAGAAGTACCACTATATCAGGAAAAATGATATAATAAGAGAATATGAGGATGGTGGGTTAAAGGCAATAGATTTTGATATTATGAATGGTGTACTTAAACTTAAATGGCTTCAGTCTTTTATTAGTAATGAGCATACTGGTTTGCAATTCCATCCAGTTTGTTTAAAAAATTTGGAGGTATAAAGTTTTTTCTACAATGTGATTTTGAGATATCTAAAATTCCATTGAAACTGTCGGATTTTCATAAACAAGTCCTCTTGTATTGGAAAATGCTGTTTAAACATAATTTCAGTCCTCATAATGTTTCTTTATGGAATAATCGTTGTATTTTATTTAAAAGAAAATCTTTATTTTTGGAGGACTGGTGGCAAAGAGGTATTTGGTCAGTGCTGCACATTATGGATAAGAATGGCTGCCTTTTTAGGTTTAATGATTTCTGCACTAAATTTAATTTTAAGTGTGAGGAAAAAGTTTATTTGAAAGTTATTAAAAGTATTCCTTTACCATTCCTTAATATGTTAAAGGAGATTTTAACATATTCCACTGTCATTCCCAAGATTTTGGATCTTAAATTAGGCATTACAAACTTTGTAGACAAGAAGTGTACTAATAAGTTTATAAGAAATTGTCTTGTGCAGGAAAGCTATCCTGGTCCAATAAGAAGGGACTATATTTTTCAACATCTAAATAGGAAATCAGTTAATGAATTTAGATGCAAGTATTTGTTATTTCCTCTTCCACCAAAATATAAAGAAGTGCACTTTAAAATTTTGTACGATATTTATCCTGCTAAGGAATTTTTGAGATTAAGATTTAATGTGGATTGTAATATTTGTCAATTATGTAATAATGATGTAGAAACTGTTGAACACCTATTTCTTCATTGTAATCTGGTCAATTCATTTTGGACTGAAGTATGTAATTGGATTAAACAAAGAATATCTATTTTTCCATCTATTACTTGGGACATGTTGAAATTTGGAGTTCATTTGGAGGACAAAAGCTTAGACTTTGTTGTAAACTGTTTACTTCTCATGTTAAAATACTTTATTCACAAATGTAAAGTTTTGAAAACAGCACCCCAGTTTATTGTCTTTAAAAAGGAGCTTGCCATGTATATAGAGGCCCTAAAAATTATGAGAACAGATAAGGCCAAGAAATTATTTGATTTGTTTAATGAGTGTGATTTTATTTAATCCCCTACGTTGCTTATGGTTGCATGACTGTATTCTTTATTTATTTTATTTTATTTTATTTGGATTTATTTGGTTTATTTCTCTGTTATAGTATGAATAATATGAATGTCTCAGTCTGAGAGGACTTACAGTTGAGTTTATGTTAGCCTATTTTGTTCTGTAAAGATGTTGAAATGCAAAATAAAAAAAAAAAAAAAAAAAAAAAAATTAAAAAAAAAAAAATAATAGTAAAATGTGCGCGTTTGTGGAGTTAAATTTGACCTTCTACAAATGAAACCTGACCACCTGAGGGTGCTGGATTTATCGATCGGAAACTTCTGAACCAAGCGTGTTTGAAGCATCATATTAGCATAGGTACAGTGTTTGGTCCTTTGTGGAAAGAAACACAAACTCTGTGCTGGATCCTGGTCGCCAAAACAAACTGCATAATTTGCAGCTGCGCACATTTCTGCCTCGATGTGCGTGAACGGACACAGATGTTTGATTATGAAATCATCTGCGAAGCCCCGTTGTTTCACACTGACTGAGGTAATGCTTTTTAATAAACTTCCTTTAGTTAACGTTAGTTAATGCATTAACTAACATTAGAAATACATTTGATACCGTGTTGTTTATTCATCTTTGTTAACCAGCTCATGCAAATGTTAACAGATACAACTTTGAATTTTAATAATGTCCTAAATTTTGAAATGAACATTAATATAACAAATTACTAATGTTGATTTAGAAGTACTGTGTAATGAACCTTGGTGCTGTATTTTGTGTTGGCAATTTGACATGCAGTTTTCATATGCTACACACTTGGCCCACCCAGTTTTATGTAGGCCCACCCACTTTAACATTTCTGGCTACGCTAGTGGTGTCCATAGACTGATGATGACAGGAAAAATACTCTTGTTTTAAGAATATTTTAGTTGCCAGTTGTTGTCTTGTAGGCAAGCATCAGTACCTTGAATTTGATGCGAGCAGCTATTGGCAGCCAGTGCAAGCTGATGAAGAGGGATGTGATGTGAGCTTTCTTCAACTCGTTGAAGACCACTCTCGCTGCTGCATTCTGGATCATTTGCAGAGGCTTGATAGTACATGCAGGAAGGCCCACCAAGAGAGCATTACAATAGTACAGTCCAGGCCCGGCTCCAGAATCAAATCACTGAGAGTGCTTCTTAAATTAGTGAGGGTGCTCTAACTATATATATATATATATATATAACTGGCATCCGTTGCTATGGCGCAAAGAGCGCTCTGTTCAAATCTAAAAAGCTGTCACTCATCTCAGTTCATCGCGATACGTTATTAGCAATAAAGTTCTCTACACTGCACAATGAATCTCTTATTTACATCGCATCAACACTTTGTTATAATGAGATGATTCGTGTTGAACACAATACCTGAACTAAAACTATGTCTGTGATTGGCTACATTGCTCAACGCTGCAAAAACACATTGAAATAGAAATTGATCTCCAGAGCGCAAACCATAATGCACTGGATAGTTTGCCAAATCTGCAATAAAATTCCATTAATACCTCCTGAGGTTCCTGTGGCTCAGTGGTAGAGCATTGCGTTAGCAGCGCAAAGGTTGTGGGTTCGATTCCCAGGGAACACACATAGTGATAAAACATGTATAGCCTGAATGCACTGTAAGTCGCTTTGGATAAAAGCGTCTGCTAAATGCATAAATGTAAATGTAATACAGCTTTAACTGAGGGTGCTTTTGATTTCGTTTGAGTTGAAGGTGATAATCCTTCATCCAGCCAGAAATGTCTCAGACAGGCTGCAACGCGAGCAGCTACTGTCGGATCAGTATAACCATACAAACATGAAAAAATCACATTTGTGTTTCATTGCTGAAATAAGGGTGTTTAACTTTCTTCTTCTGAATCCTATTCTTCTGTAATCCAGAATGGCAGCACAGCTGAAAGGTTTGTTTTAGCTGCACCCTTTTCTCGTTTCACCTTTAGTGTGAAGGTGCAAAAAATAGAACTTTTTATATATTAAAAACAAACAATCAAGCCTAGCCTAGATGACAAAAAGTAATGCAAAAGTAACGTAACTCATTACTTTCCATAAAAAGTAACTAATTAATGGCATTAGCTTTTTTTAGGGAGTAACATGTAATGCATTATTTTCATAAGTAACTTTACCCAGTGCTGATGAATATTACTTTTTAAAATGAAATCCACTGTACTCTGGTCTCAAGCAACATATTTCAATTAATGAGAGGATGGTGGCAACCTAGGGTAAAGTTGGAATGAAGTAGTACAAGAAGGCCAAGCTGACAAAGATGGGCTACAAACTGTTTGAATTGGCAGTCCAGGTACACATGCAATTTTGTGTGTGTGTACAACAAGGGGAAAAAAATCTCACATGAAATGAAAAAAAGACAATGTCTTTACTGGATTTTTCCCTGCTAAATCCTGGATACATGCTTAACGTGGACAATTTTTACACAAGTCCAGATCTTTTTAGAGACCTAGCACAGTGACAAACAGGTGCCTGTGGCACAACTTGAACCAAGAGAGAAGGCTTTTCCCAGACCAAAGCTAACAGCATGCCAAAGAAGATGGCAAAAGTGTAACATATGATGGTTAAGAAAAGATGGACTTCTTTTCATCAAGGGGATGGACATCAGAGAATTTGCCATCCTTCAGAGAAGTTCCTCCATTCACAGATCATTTTCAGGAAATACAGTGAACAGGAGGGTGATGGACAGGGAAGGTCAATAGACATGGAAGGAAATTCCTATCCCAGAGCCCATGCTGTATTATAATAAGTACATGGAAGGAGTAGACCTATCTGATGCACTGATAGGCTACTACAATATGCTGCACAAGACAAAGAAGTGGTGCAAGAAGTTGTTCCAACACTTTGTGAACATTGTAATTGTAAATACCTTAATTTTGCATGAAGACGTGCTGAAGCCTATGCAACAGCAGCCAAATAAAAAAAAAAGTTTTATAAAGTCTCTAAACATGATCAAATGTATTCTATCAAACGATACCTACCTTATTCATTCATCCATCAGATTTTTCAGTTCCTCTGGCAATTCTTTTCCATGTGGAGCCATGATGCAGACATGCAGATGCAGACAGAGCTAATTGGTCCAAAACTGAGAAAGCTTTACTGGATATCACAGGTTGTCTAACTTGTTTCAGTGATCACCGGTATATTGATTTTTATTTCATTATGTTTCTACTTTGGGGCCTGAATTTTCAGTACATAAGGGGAAATGTTATACTGTTCAACTCCTAAATAGCTGAATCAATTTTAAGGTATGTTGTGATGTTGCACAGTGGTGAACTCACTTCTGTTGCATGTCTGACTATGTACTGGAGGCAATATTTACATGCCATACTGATAATATTCCTGCCCATTATGGGTTTTCCTTCTAAGCAAAATGAAGCAAGATCAGTATACAAACAAGACTATTTACAATACATTAAAATAACATTAAGAAGCTCTTTTAAGATTCTCTCAGACATTGCAATGCCAGTGGGTCAAATAAGAGAGAACAAAAGGTTTACTTTTCTTACTGGATTTCATATGACGGATAAGGCTCTACACCTTTTTGTTCTGGAAGGATTGAAGGATCAAGTAGTCAAAAGACTGTGGACTACAGTGCCCATAAATTTGGATGTGATAAAGAGGAACATCTGACTGCAGTATAAATATTTCTCAGAGCTGCTGTATGACATGCTTGACATGGCTATGTAATGATTTTATAAACAATACATTGTTTAATTTAGCTCTTTGGTTTAAGCTTTATTTTAGCTTTAGGGAATCTTACGATTTGATATTGATATGATCAATTGATATTAATCAAAACGTCCAACTTATACCTTATTTAACAATCGTCCAGCGAGTTGTTAGATTTCAGTATATCTGAGAAATTATGTTTATTCTCGTGGCCACGATATAATAATACAGAATTATTTAAATAATCTTATGACAGTTATGAGCATAGGTAACGTAATCTGGGCAAAGTTTGATTTGAATATTTCACAACAGAACACAGAACACTTCTCTATAAATCAAACAAGAGTTTATTTGCTATCTTACTAAAATACATGAACTAAGCTAAATAACACAAAACAAAATACATACACACAGGCAATGAATTGTTGCAATTGAGAATGATTAAAATATAGCACTGTTTTGCTATTTCCACACGATTTTACACATGTCGATCATCAAGAGGAGAACTCTATTAATTTTACTTTAGAGATAGATACGACCAGTTCAGCCACTTTATAGAGATTTTGTTTGATACTTGCTTTTAAGTTGAAATGAGCTGGGTGGCTTGAAGGAATCCCGCGTGTCCTCGTCGCGTGACGTCACTCTGGGGATTCCCTTCTGGTGGTTTGCTCGGTGCTGTCTGACGCTAGAAGTTCTTCCTTGAGTTCCTTTCGCATAGCTTCAGACTTTCAAGGGTTTCTTCAGAGATTTGACTAGGTGTTAGTTCAATGTTCAAACTCGGCCAGATGTTAAGGCTGAGAGCTCGTTGGAGCAGCTCCAAGTTTCAATTTTAAGGTGCGATTTCAAGCAGTTCAGCAGAGAGAGAGAGCAAGCTGGGAGTCAGTATTTTAGACCGGAGATTTCGGTCCCTCCCACTCGATGCTCTTCCAATGAAATAGTTCTTGTAGACGGAGCTCCGCCTACACGGCTCAGTTGTCCGTATGTAAATACTTTGCTGAGGTATTTCGTCAAATGAAGAACATATCTTAGCAGATTCCTAGAAGTGTTTTAATCATACGTTAGGATAAGAAAAGTCAACTTTCATTTACACCAACTTGTTGCCACTGAAATGAGCTTTCATTAAAACCCAAACAGCAGATATCTGACATTTCCCAAAGTACATATCTCAATTATATATATTACATGGCTAAGGCATAGATTAAACTATCCTAAATTCTAAATAATCACACCAAGCATGTGAAATTAAACAATAGTGATCGGGAAAATTTGACATCAA